>JAQHUG010000031.1:3153108-3181307 GCA_028555095.1 Dicrostonyx torquatus | reverse complement strand
AGAGAGAGAGAGAGAGAGAGAGAGAGAGAGAGAGAGAGAGAGAGAGTTGCAGAGGGATGTAGAGTGGAATGGGCAAGACTGACCATATACCACTTGTAGGGACAGCTGGGTCTCAACTCTGGCTCTACCCATAAAGCCCAAGGGAGGCTATTGGCCTCCAGCAGAATGTGAAAGCGATGCCTAGTGCTTTTCAAAGGATTGCAATGATCAACGTTGATAGGTTTGGGCACCTTTGTAGCATCTAAGACCAATATTTGCAAACATCACTGAGTTTGCAAACACAGCTTCCCCGTGCTCGGAGACCACGTTGCCTTCCAGATGGAGGACCGAGGCTCCAGAATAAGACCCTCCTCCCC
Organism: Dicrostonyx torquatus; assembly: GCA_028555095.1. Taxonomy (NCBI): domain Eukaryota; kingdom Metazoa; phylum Chordata; class Mammalia; order Rodentia; family Cricetidae; genus Dicrostonyx; species Dicrostonyx torquatus. The sequence continues at coordinate 3,180,951 of JAQHUG010000031.1, read as the reverse complement.
TCAGCTGATAAAGAACTTATGCTTCTTTGTCTTCTTCCCACAGGAACACCCCCAGCTGGACTGCCCCTTGACTGATGATTGAACTCTCTGGGTCTCAGTTTCCCCTTCAATACTTGGGGAATAACCATGAGAGCTCACTTGTATTGCTGTGAGGTTTAGTATTAGTCGGGCAGTCAGGGAGACAAGACACTGTTTGCTCATGCCCGTTTCCAGGAGCTGTTTCCAGAGAGCAGAATGAGGTCCCTGGAGGCCAGAGGGAAATGAGATGTGTGTATGAGTGTGTGTGCACCTGTGTGTGTTCATGAGTGTGTGTGCACCTGTGTGTGTGTGTGTGCATGCACGAGTGGAGGTCAGAGGTTGCATTGGGTGTCTTCCTCAATCGCACTCCACCGTGCTTTTGGAGACAGAGCTGGAGAGGATCAATCTGGCTAGGCTAGCTGGTCAGGGATCTCCTGCCATCTGCTTGTCCTCGTTCTCCCAATGCTGGGGTTATAGATGTGTGCCGCTGCACCCAGCTCTTCTGTGTGGGTTCTGGGATCAAACTCCTGCTTGTGCTGTAGGCACTTTGGGGACCAAGCCTCCTTCAGTCACATGTGTATAAATTTAAACCATCACATTTGTGACCTGTAAATACATAAGGATTATGTGCCATTAAAATACTCATTAGAAAAACTCTCATGTCAAATGTTCCCTATATACTTGATAAGTGTCAGTTATAATTCCAACCAGGTCTTGTGCAAACAGGGGCAGCAAGCACCCCTGATTTTTCTTACACCCCTGAGGTTGTATGCAGGGGCTGTGGCTTGTCCATCTTCATCCTCCAAGAGTCTGTGTCAGGTGGCTAAATGATGGCAATTTCTCAACCAGGCTGGTAGGGTTGAGACTGTGAGCGGTGCTCTGGAGAGGGAGACCATGTAAAGAGGGGTCTATCCTAAGCCATGAGTGCTGCTGGCACTGGACCTGGGCTTTTTTCTCTAGACAGCCTGCTCTTTTCTTTTCACCAGAAGCATGGACTGAAGCCTTCCCAGCTCTGGGCCAGCTCCACCCAGTTGCAGCTCTTCATCACTGCAAGGGCTTCCAGCTCACCCTTGGGAGAGAGGCCTTGTCATGGCTATCCCTGTCCCAGGGTCCAAATGCCAATTCTGCAGTTACCAGACAGTGATGCTTTGGCATGGGACACAGAGCAGGGGGCAGGGGAGAGCAAGGGAACTCCTTGTATGGGGAGGTGGCAGCTCATTGAGCAAGGAGACAAGTCTCGGGGAGGGGGGGTATGCATTCCTCCCCAAGGAAGGTTGTAAGGGACTTGCCTGGCTCTAAGGACCTCTTTTCAATCCCAGAGGGCTCCAGGAGGGAGAGTGCCTGATGGGTGGCCCAGATGTTATAGGTAGAGGCCTGGGAGCAGGATGCATAGAGACTGCCAGCCTGCTCAATGTTCAGAGAGACAAGGGAGAGGGCGTTAGAAGGTGTGTCATGGGAATGGTGGCTCTCAGTGACTGATGTCATCACCGCAGAGGGTCCTGGGGGCAATGCCTTGTTTCCCACTTTGGGTGGGGTATTGGGTTAAGGCCTCACCATACATTGTGTACTTTTATTTTCACAGCTGTTTAATAACCCTGACACTACTCCCCATTTTATAGAAAAGAAAATCAAGGCCCAGAGAGGTTATTTTCCTTGCTCACCAGCACCCAGTCAGAATGGCAGTCTTATTTAAGACCTCAGCAACTGCTTGTGACAGGACATTAACTCCTTCAGGCTCACAGATAAATGAGAACCCACCACTCACAGATAGTCCCGCATCCTCGGTGTGGTGATTGGCAACGGAGACTATCACCCCCAGAAGAAAGAGTGCAGAGGTTCAAGGGCCTGTTTCCAAGATCAGCTTATGTGGCCCATCCTATCCCTGCTGCTTTGTTCTGTGTGGCCCTAGGCATACCCATCACCCTCTCTGGCACTCAACCTGTAGGGCTGTTGTGAGGATCCCATGAGCTCTGAGTGTCGAGGGGAAAGGCCGCACGTGACTGTCTTTAGGAATCTTGATTGGAAAAAGATCTCTCCAGTCTTGAAGAAGAACCCCACAGTCAACTGAGACTGCACTCGCAAGATCCAGTCACTGTGGCCGGGGGGAGGGAGGGGGAAGACCACCAATCCTCCCCAGTGCAGTCACCCAAGAATGGCAGAAGAGGAGCGGAAGCCTGCCACCAGCAGAGGACGGCTAACACTGCAGAGCTGGGACTTACTGGCAGATTCTAACCACCTCCCGAGCATGCAATCATGGATTGCTTTTCTTCTTTTTCTTCATTTTTTAAAAGCGTATGTATTTTGCTTATATATAAAGCTCCCCCCCCCCATGTTCAGTTCTACGTGTTTAATACATGCATGGCTCCTTGGAGCTGCCACTACAAATTGCACTCAGAGCAATTGCCAAACCTTAAAGTGGTCCCTCATGCTGGGACTTTGCACGAGTCCTTCTTCATCCTTTCCCTGTCCCGCCACCCATCTATGCCGTGTCCCTTAGAATGCTGTACAAATGGAACTAGCAGTTGGGACTTGAGATGGAAGCATTTCAGGATCCTCCAGAGAACTGTATCTCCAGTGAGTTCCTAGTCTTCGCTGAGTAATACTCCACTATTCGACCGAGTCTCATTTGTTCATCTATTCAGCTGATAAAGAATCCATAGTTTAGTGCCCTTGGTGAAGTGTGAGGATTACACTTGCTTTAATCAGGGTTACTACTGCTGTGTCGAAACACCGTGACCAAAAGCAGCTCGGGAAGGGAAAGGTTTATGTGGCTTACCCTACACGCCACTCATCAAAGGAACTCAAGCAGAGCAGAAACCTGGAGGCAGGAGCTGATGCAGAGGAGATGGAGGGTGCTACTTGATAAGATTCTGTGTGCAACAGACCTTGGCGGGAAGGAGCCAAGAGGCCCCACGCTGGGTGAGAGACAAATACGCCATGCAGACATCCTTTATGTGGGAATTTTATTGAGAGAAAGGGAGTGGGGAAGGAAAGGGGAGGAAAGGAGGGAAAGGAGAGAGGGAGAAGAGAGAGAAAGAGAGAGAGGGGAAGAGAGAGAGGGAGAGAGAGAGAGAGAGAGAGAGAGAGAGAGAGAGAGAGAGAGAGAGAGAGAGGCAAACACCTTCTCGCTTCTTCAGAAGAACAGCTGAATAGGAGCCGGGAATGGGGGAGCTTGCTCTTAAAGGGGCCTTTTACTCCTGCTTGTATAGACTACACAGTGACTAGCAGCCATAGGACCCTGGGCTGGCCAGGGTACTGCCTGAGTGCATTCTGCCAAGCGGCAGGCCTGCATAATGCTTGAAACCTAACACTACTTACTGGCTTGCTCTCCGTGGTTTGCCCAGCCTGCTTTCTTACAGACCCCAGTATCACCAGCCCTGGGAAGGCACCACTCACAATGGACCTGCCACATCAATCACTAGTTAAGAAAATGCCCTACAGACTTGCCTACAACCAATCTTGTGGAGGCATTTTCTCAATTGAGGTTCCCTCCTCTTAGATGAGGCTAGCTTGAGTCAAGTTGACATAAAACTAGCTAGATGACATTTATCCATGACTCCAAGGATAAATATTTAGAATGTAATTAAGGATGGACAACAACAGATGGGTGGGAGAAGCAGAAGCGGCCTCAGCCCTATACAGAGAACTACAGGCAGCTGAGGAGTGTTCAGGGCAGGAGAGTAGTCTTCCCCAGGGAAGAGAACACTGTTTATTCAGTTACAAATAGTCAGCCTTGAAAACACACGAGTAACATGAGCAGGTTCTATTTAGGAATATATACATATATACATAGATGCATATAACAACGATTAATGAAAAAAAAAAGAGGTCCCAAATTTGAAAGAGAACAAGGAGGGATATATGGGAGGGTCTGGAGGAAGGAAAGGGAAGGGGGGAAAATGATGTTATTATATTGCAACCTCGAAAAAGAAAAGAAGTAATTAAAAACCAGAAAGGAATGTGTATGCAGTTGGTTTCCAGAGTTGGGAAATTCTGCAGGATGTTGCCATAAGCAGCTGAGTACACGCTTTTGTGTGGTGGTGAGTTATCATTTTTCTGTTACGTAAAGACCTAGGACCCAGATGGCTGCAATGCATAGCAAGCTTCTTCTGAAACCATGGGAGGGGGCTAGAGGAATGGCTCAGCTGTTTAGAGCGTCCTTTGCTCTTTCAAGAGTTTGGTTCCCAGCACCCCTGTCTGGTGGCTAACAAGGATCTGTAACCCCAGCTCCAAGAGACCCAGTGCTCTCTTCTGGTCTCTGTGAACATAAGCATGTAAGAGCCCAAATCCACACACACACACACACACACACACACTATAAAAATAGAAATATATCTTAAAAAGAGAAACAGTTAGAGGCTGTTTTCCAGGGATGGGTGTAAGGTTTTGTCTTCCCATGGCAGTGTAGGAGGTGTCTGTCTGCTCCGCATCTTGTGGTAACCAGTGATTTGTACAACTACCATTGTAAATAAGTGTGTGGCCAGCAAATGCAATAGTATCACAAAAGCTTAATAAATGGAGTTATTTCCACAGAAACCAGAGGAAGCCGCTACCATTCCCTGGAGGGAACAACCGCCTTATCCCAGACATCAGAACCTAGAGTTTGAAGGTACTGGACTGTTCAAGACAAATTCAAGGCAGGATCAGGGAAGGAGTGGAGACAGCCTCAAACCTACCCTCCCATGTCAGGGATGGATGGAACCCCAGACTCCATCTTCTTCATCCTTTCATCCTACCTGTGAGGAGACTGGACAAGACAAGAAAGTTTGGTCCCCAGGGAACTGTATTTCCCTGCACTGGATTTCCAGCAGAGAAGGAATGAGAGAGAGTCCTTCTGGGTGCCTCTGAGGCTGAGTGACCGTGCCAGAGGCTGAGCTGGAGGCCCAGTGGGCAGGGTCATCCATTTATCTCTCTTGCATCCTTTGAAGAGAGGGTCTCTGGGTGAGTGACAGAGATGAGGAACAGCTCTGCCTGGAGACCCCTGAAGGATGCCTGACTCTGGGCATGGGAGGGAAGCCTGGGGACAGCATCTATTGTCCATCCTGCAGCTAGTCACCGAATCTTTTTCATGAAAAAGGGTCGTTTCCCACGGGCGAAGGGAACTGACTAGAAGGGACCCAGCCTGGAGTGCACGCGCAGTCTGTCGGATGCCCAGGCAGAGCTCCACTTCCCCTCAGCAGTCTATGGGTCCCAGTAGAGGGAATCTTCAGGATAGCTGGCTGGCTCATCCATGAGCCTAGATTCTGGGAAGGACTGACAATGGTATCGAGAGTAGGGCCAGGTGTGAGCTGGCCTCTGAGCTCCTTTGGAGCAATGCGGAGTTTCTGATTGTATCACTCCTGAGAAGAGGAAAGGGAGCAGAGAAGATCCCTGAGAGAAGTTCAAGGCCATGTGTGCTTCCCTGGGAGGTACCTGCTCATTGTGACCATGTGAGCAGTAACTCACTTATCCCTAACCTCCCTGCCCCATCCCACCCCTTCCTGTCCTGCCCTGCTCTGCTCTGCCCTGCCAATGTGCTGTGTCTGGGATTTCATCAGGGTCCCTCCTTTGAGTATAGAGTGTGAATCTGGAGGAGCCCAGTGAGAACATATACCTGCTAACTTGGGAGGGCAGTGCCATTGATTTACGCCACTGAGGGCTGGGACAAGCGGGAGGTGCTGGGAGGGAAGAAAGAAAATGACTGCTCTGAGCAGAAAGGATGGCTCAGTTGTGAGAGGTAGGGGAGACACAGGTTAAGGAAGGAAATAGAGAGGCTGGGGGGCAGTGTGATCATGGGTCCTCAAGGGACAGGCCCTGGAGGAGGGGGTAGTTCAGGCTGAGCTGTCTGCTATTTTCTGAGTAAGACATGCACCCAGAAAAGTCATGATGCTCCCCAGGCCTCAGATGAAGCTTCTGGGATTATCCTCCGGAACCATGGCTGTTCTCTCTCACCTTCCAACCCCGAGCAGAGTTTCCTCTTGGAGCTGAAGGTGAAAGATGAGGTTTGCCTTTTGGCTTCTTTCTCCTCTCTGGCAATACTAAAAGGGATTGGGCTATTTGCTCTGCAGGGATTTGGACAGAGAAGATGGGGGATGATCCCATCCCATCTATAAACAGCAGTGATGGCAACAGTGTCTTGAAAATGACAGAAGCAGATGCTGTTTTTGAGTGCTCACTTCCCACCAGGCACTGTGTGAGCATTTGTTAGGGACCCTGCTATTGGCCCATTTACTAGAACAAGTGTAGGGGGTACTGCTTGCTAAAGTAGGAAGGAGCTGGAGCTAAAACGAGGAGGAGGGGTTTACTTGGGTCACAGTCTGATGGGACAGTCCATCATGGAAGGAAGTCATGCAGGCATATGTAGTTATATGGCAATAGAACAGAAAAAGGAAAGGAGACAGGAAGTGGGGGCATGCCATTAACAGCAAGGCCTTACTCCTCCAGTTAGTCCTTACCTCCCAGGGTTCCAGAGCCTCCCAATATAGCCAAACCAGTTCAAGAGCCTGTGGGGGGACACGCCAGATTCAAAACACAACAAGGGAGAACCAGTAGGAGGATTGTACCAGCGCTTCATGCTGGGCTGGCCCCTGTAGCAGGACGTTTACAAGAAGTATGCCTCCCCAAACAGTCCATGGCTGTAAATGTCCCCACCTCCAGCAGCCACCCGGCCCTGGCCCCAGGAGCAGCCAGTTGATATTGCTGAATGGACAACAGATCTGTCACTGGGCAAGTCCCTGAGCCAGCACAGCTGTCAGCAGGGAGGAGTGGCCGTGTAGCAGGGCCATGGCAACTTTGCCCTTGAATGTGATGGGCATAAATGGAGACCTCAAAATTTGTGGCTCTTCTCCCTCAGTGATGGATGGGACTGGGTCCTCCAGGTTCTATTCCACCCCTTGCTGCCAGGGGAGGTGAGTCTGGTTCAAGGGTGTGGGGCAGAGGGCAATATGTTCCCTCCATATGCCTTTGGGGCCTCTCACGTTAGTGGACAAGGCTGGCCATGACAGGAGCTGGCAGGTTTGAACCTAAGGTCTGCTGTGCCTCTAGACTGCCCCAGACAGTACCTTCCCTCACTTGGAGTAACAGGGCACAGCTTTTCCTTCCTCCCTCCCAGAAGTACATCCATCCAGTAAAGACTGGTAGAATCGCTACCATTTGCAGGCGTGAGCTGAGTGCTGGAGAAAGAATAGCAAACAGGTCCACGGAGATCTGTGCACTATGGGATGTTGGGGGCAGAAGCTGACAAATAAAGGGACAAAAGCTTCAGGGAATTAGAGCATGACCAAGAGAGTTCAAGAACATGTCCCTTAAGTGGTGACAGCATGGTGCTTGTCCTGTGTGTGTGAGAGCAGAGGTGAGATAGGTCTAGAGAAGAGGGGATGTAGAGGACCCGAGGCAGGGGTGGTGATGGGGATGGTGCATGCAGGATGGCTGGAGGGGAGTAGTGGGGGATTTGATGCCAGAGGTACCTGTGGAGGAGAGCCTGCCTGGGCCTAGGGTTCATCCCACGTCATGGAGGATAGAGAGCTACTGGGAGCGGGTGGTGGTGGCACACACCTTTAATCCCAGCACTCGGGAGGTAGAGGCAGGCGGATTTCTGTGAGTTCGAGATCAACCTGGTCTACAAGAGCTAGTTCCAGGACAGGCTCCAAAGCCACAGAGAAACCCTATCTCAAAAAACAAAACAAAACAGAGAGAGAGAGAGAGAGAGAGAGAGAGCGAGAGAGAGAGAGAGAGCGTGTGCGCTACTGGGGAGAAGATTGCAGGCCCCGTTTTATATTTTGAGATGGTTTTGCAAGAGCATATGCCAGCAGTAAAATTCAAACTGGCTGGAGTTTCCCAGCTGCCAACAGATACCCTGTGCCTGGAAAATTCAATGCTGCTTGCCCCCAGGGCCATCCTGGCCAGATAGAATACATTACATCTAAGATTCCTTTAAATATCGAAGTTTTGTAGTAGTGTCATTACACATAGACCCATCCTTACAAAGGTTCCTTTATGAACATGTGAACATGACCCAGTCCTGTCCAGGGCTCTAGGGCTTTGGGAAAAGCCGGCACTATCACAAACCCTCCGAGCCTGTCTGTTGTGATCACTGAAGGTCATGAATGTGAAGGGAGGGGGGAAGTGGGGTATAGAAACCTTTGACGTCTGGCCCCGTTGGTCCAAAGGGATATTAACAGATTGGCGGTGGGGGTGGATGCTTCCTGAGGTTTGAACAGCAAACACGTGGGTAGGTGAGACAACAGTTAGTGGGATTTGTGGAATCAGGATGGGTATGTCACCTACGGAAAGAAGCGCCAACTAGAGCTGAGAAAGGAAGGGGAGACTAAAAACATGAAAAATATGTGTGTTATAACACGATAGTGGAGGTCAGAAGAAACAGTATGGACTTCCAACTCTAGAGTTTTCCTTAATCCCTGCTATAACTTTCCCTGCCTCTGGGTTGGGATGTCTGGTCCAGAGGTCAAGATGTAACCTCAAAATCCCATTGAGAATGGATTAGTCCTCCAAATCAGTTTGCGCAAAGAAGTGAGGCCCCTCTGGAGACAAAGCTATGCTGGATCTTGGAATGGAGATAGCTCTGAAATGGAAGGTAAAGAGGCTTTCAAAGATTCCGGTAGGGAAATCAGGACGTTCAGAGGCCAGTCCACAGAGAATCTCCTCTATCCGCTGTTGGGATGACCAGGTAGGGTCAGTCTAAATGTAAAAGTTAGTAAGCAGGAAGGGCCAACTAAGTCTGTAGGACAGCTTGGATCCAAAAGGCTACTGACGACAAGACAGGCATGAGACCTGTGTGGGAGTTTAGCATGTCCATCGTCACGGTCCACTGCTGTTTACAGAAGGATTTAGGCCAAGTCATGTGAGTAGAGGCACATACACATCTAAATTGCAGCTGGTCACCTAGGACGCCTATGCAAACTTGGGTTGATTTGTTCCAATTGTTTGTTTGACGAAAGACAGTGTGTGCAGAGCTGAGCAGCTCATGGAAGGTTTATTGGCTTTAGACTTCTATTCCGGATCAGCGATGAGCAGGCAGTGGAATGCGGTGGCCTGTAGGACTTGCTAGCACACAGGTATGCACACTCAGAGACACAAATTACATGCTGCCTTTTGCCTACACAAGTCTTTGCCACCAGGGAAACGGTGTGAAATGCCACAGCCAAAAGTAACTTGGGGAGGAGGAAAGTGTTTATTTGGCTTACACATGGAGTCACCTTCCCTTGAGGGAAGTTCAGGACAGAAATTCAAACAGGGCAGGACCCTGGAGGCAGGAGCTGATGCAGAGGCCATGAAGGGTGCTTCTTACTGGATTGCTCCCCATGGCTTGCTCAGCCTACTTTCTTCTAGAACCCAGGACCATTAGCCCAAGGATGATGCCACCCACAAAGGGCTTGGCCCTCCCCCATCAATCACTAATTAAGAAAATACCCTACAGGCTTGCCTATAGCCCAGTTTTATGGAAGTATTTTTTTCAGCTGAGGCTCCCTCCACTCTGATGACTTCAACTTGTGTCAAGTAGACATAAACTAACCAGCATAACCTTGTAACCTGGCCAGATAAGAGTCCATTTCTCAGCTTCCTTGCCATTAGATGGGGCTTTGTGATTAAACTTTGCCAATGACTAAGTTGGTAAAAGTGTTACAAGGACCTTTTTAAAGTACCACTAAAAGAGGAGTCTGTCCTCTGTATTCTCCTCTCATCCTCATTCCTAATGCCTGGAATGCAGATGTAATGGCTGCTCTTTCAGTCATATTGGGCCGCAAAGAGACCCTGAAAGTAGAAGCTGTGCTTGTCGAAACAGAACAGGAAGAACTGAATTTCCTGATGAATGTATGTATCTGCAATATCAGTCCTGGCTCACATCCTAAAAGGCTTCTTTATGATCGTCGGGAAAGTGCAGATGTGTAAATCAGGTCTAAATCTCTGCAACAGCCTTGAGGCAGGGTTCACACTCAGTCTTCCTGGGATGAACACAGCCTGGGCACACACTTATTCTTCTGTCCAGCCTTCTTCCCAGGGTTGCAATGACAGCGAATCTCAGAATTATTCTGTGCCTGGATGTAACCCCCTCTTTGGCAAGAACAAATGAGCCACGTGCCTGTCTTGGCTACTGAGTCATAGGTCATCTTCTAGTACACCCAAACTACAATGCTGACCCAAACAACGGCAATTTGGGAGCCGTTGGCATGGGGTCCGAAGTTCCTGTATCAGCTTGTTGTACAGTGGACTCTGGGCTTTGGTTCTGGGATACCCTCAAAGGCCAAATGACAGGTGAACCGTGGCTGCAATAGTGACAAAAAGCAGGACACCTTCAAGCAGATCCCAACAGCATGCTGAGGTCGCTGCTACCATTGAGGCCGCTGCCAGCTGCCAGTGTTCTAACTCATGTAGGATGTTCCCGTAGTTGACAAGTGTCCTTTTAGTTCAACGTAATGGATTGCTCTTGTTTAAGTGGCGAGGATGATCAATTTTGTTGTTGGCACAAGGAAACCCACACAGGCAGATATTGAGATGTCTCCAGGGAATGTGGATGGATCCAGCCTTCTGTCTGGAAAATTCTCCAGGTTTGTGCTCAACCGCTTCCAATCTTAAAAACAATCATGGTGAAATTAATAGCAACCCCTGCAGATACTTTTCTCTAGTTTTGTTCTCTTCCAGGCAACGACTTAAGACGCCTCTGTCATCTTCACTTACAGCCAACTCTTCTAGGTCAACTTTCTCCATTGCAGGTTTCTGCGAACCTCCTCCTTTGAGATGGAGACTTGCTGACAGACAGTCTACCTGGAATGCTCCCGTATTCAGGAGGGTGAAAGGACCAGCATTGCTCAGAGCCCAGTTCTCCGTGTTACAGTAGCAACAAAGGCTGCCGTTGGCCCTGAAGGGCCCCCTCGGACCTGGATGGCCATTTAGTGTTATCCCGAGTGGTGGCAAAGGCTACAGGCTTTTCTGCTCCAGGAGCACAGGTTACTGGGTAGCAACTGCCCAGGGAGCCAGCATCACCTAGGGTGATGGAGAATCTATCTCCTAAAGGCAGCTTTACTTCCAAGATCTGCCCATCTAGAGCTGCCAGGAGCCCATGCTTGCTGAGGGTTTGGCTCTGGGTGACGCTGTACACCCACAGTTCAAACTCCACTTGTCAAGTACTGCTGCTGGTTGATGGCCTGGCTAGACCTCTACCACAGCCCACTCTTTGTGCTATGGCCCTGGGACCTTCTCTGTGTCCACCTAGTCTGGGCTTCTGGTAACTCCTCGTTAATTCTACTCTGTTCCTGAGGGCCTGCCCATTCTCAGGTGCCAATGTGCTTGGCATGGCCTGCTTGCCAGGGCTTGCTAGAAATCAGTTCTTGGGCATGACATCAACCTGCTAAGTCCAGGGAGGCCTATCAGGCATCCTCAGCCAACAGAGGACAATAGACAACATAGAGTCCACCAGAGCCCTGAAGGGCCACACTCATCAACTCAGAGATCCTCTTGTCACCATACAGTCTGATCAAGGGAGAAACTAGATATTGGGGGTTGGAGTAGATGGGTATGAGCCAAGAAGCCTGGGGTGGGAGTCTGCATTAGGCTGTTGTATGCAGTGTCCCCTACCTTATGTAGTCCCTGCAAGATCTCTGGAGATACTACTTCCTCACTGCAGGAATGAGCCCTCAGGACTCAGCCAACTGAGAATCATACTCAGAGCTTGTGCCTCCCATGTACACAAATGCACTTGTGACTCTTGTGCACAAATACGTGATCAGAACCTCTGATCCCCCCACTGACATATACAGCAGCCCATTCATGTTTTTGCTATTCATAGACAGAAACATGCACACGGTTGACACACACAGACACAGACAGGCACAGGCACACACAGATACAGACAGACAGACACAAACAGGGATAGACAGAGATAGACAGACACAGACAGAGATAGATAGACACACACAGACACAGATAGACACAAATAGCACCAACCCATACATACCCTAACTTTATCTGTCCATCCAGGAAAAGAGGATGCTTCTGAAACTAACTCTCTCTCTCTCTCTCTCTCTCTCTCTCTCTCTCTCTCTCTCTCTCTCACACACACACACACACACACACACGGACACACGGACACATGTGGGCACTCTCACAGGGTGGCATTAACACCTGGGCACACCTAGGTCCCTGGGACCTAGGACCTATCGAACCTTAAGCCTCTTTAACAGTGCCATCTATGGGTCACATCCTATGAAGTGGACCTTCAATCAGAAAGTGGTTGGTCTCCCATTTGGAGACCTTGGGTGAGGTTGTTAAAACAGCATCGTGGGCACTTGACAAGGCAGTTCTGCTGGAGGGCAGAAGAACCGCGGCTGAGAGCGGGCACCTGCCTCAGGAGGGAAGGGTTAGCTTTTACTCTCTCTTCTCTTTTGGGGCTGGCCTTCTGAAGCAGTAAGTATTCCTTCCCTGGTTCCCCAGGGACTAGGCTGTTCTCTAAATACCAAGGCAAGTGAACGGAGGATTCAAAAGGTCATCGCCAAGCACTGAGAGGATGGTATTTAGCTGAGAAGTGGTTTCTAGAGGCAGAACCTCAGGCCTCAGCGGGAAGCCTTTGTTACTAGCCTCCCTTGCCACCTGGGTCCTTGTGGGTAGCATCCAGAGGACTATGGCAGGCACCAACTGGGAGGAGCAGACATCCCTGTCCTGCAGGCCAGAACTGTCCCTCAGGCCAGAGCTGTCCCTCAAACTGGAGGCACAACTTTCAGAGCAGGAGGAGGAGCTGGCTCTCAATGGGAAAGGACCCAGAATAAATGTGAATTGCTACTCAGGCTGACAGGAGCCAAAGGTCTGTCTCTTTGTTTCTAAACCTGGGCAGAAGTTTCTGAGACAGGTTGGCAATCCCTTCCTTGGAGCACACGTCTCTCCTTCATTCATTGGTAGCCAAGATGTTAATGAACACACAGGCCATCACAAACACACGAGAGGCAAGCTGAAGACTTACCGGCTTGAGGGAGCCCGCCGAGGTCTTTCTTTGGGGCAGTGTCTTGCTGGGCTATGTGAGCTGGAGGACACAATCTTGAGTACGGTAGGGTGCCTGCAGAAGTCATAGTGGTGAGTGCCAACAGTTGGCACAATTCTTCCGCATGAGAAAATGGAGCAGTCCACTTATCGCCTGAGAGGATGGGGCAGAGGCATGAGCAGGGAGTCAGGGTGAAAGTAGGCTAGAACATGGCTGTTCTTCATCTGTCTGTACTGCGCTCTGGGCTCCAGGGGCTCCTCTGCCTTTTATGTGATCACTGGGGATGTGGGCTAGGAAAATAGAAGGTGGGAGCAAACGGATTGGAGGCATGCTGCTGGTCCCCTCCCTGGTTGCATGGCCTGGTTACAGCCATTGGTCCTCTGTCGAGAGGCCCCTCTGTTACAGCCATGCACACAGTGCTGTTTCTTCCTCCTGGCTCAGCCAGACTGCTGGGGTGCTGAGATGGTTAACTAGAGACGAGGGGAGGAAGGGAGGAAGGGAAAAGGGGAGCATTAGGGAGAGGATACAATGCTGCCTGCCTCTAGCTTGGGGTCTCCATGAAGAAAGAAAGAAAGCTGGGTAGATGATGGAGAAGGAGCATAAAAAGAACTCTTGAAGGCAGGTATGGTGGTGCACTTGGAAACCTAAGGCAGGAGGATTGCCATAAACTTGAGGTTAACCTAGATTCCACAGTGAGTTCCAGATCAGCCAGTCTTCTGTAGAGTGTCTCAAGACAAAACAACAAAACCAACTAGCGAAAGCAACAAGAGAAAAGGCTCTTGACCGCAAAGTAGATAATCTTTCAATGTATGGAAAACCTGGAGTGACTGGGCTCCATGCCTTTGACCATGTGGTTCCCATTCCTGGGGACCCCCCCCTTCCTCAGTGCTGTCAGAAGTAGGAAGGCAGGAGAGTGGCAGGGAGAAGTAGGTCCATAGCAGCTGTGCCCGGGGCCGAAGTTGTTTTCTGGGTTCTGTAAGACATCGAGGGAGAGGTGCTACACAGGACCCATGTTTTCCCTCTTTTCCCCACTGGTGACCCCGACTCATGGGCTGGTGACCCATGCTGCATCTCGGAGTGACAAAAGACATTGGGGGCGTTTATTTATGTCCTTCACTGTGGCATCCTCAGTGGAGGGTCCACCCCCACCACACTGATTCCATCTTAGTCTATACTAGCAATGGACAGTCATCCTTGCTACAGAGGAAGGAAAGTCTCCATCCATGTCCCTGGGAGTCACCACCTGCTCTTAGCTTTAGCTCTGGAAGTGTCAAGGACCTCGTTTCTCTCAATGTTCCCAGAGCTTCAGCAAGTAGTTCTCTTCTTTGCTTTAAGCCAGGGCTTTCTTAAGATGATGTTAAAGAGACCCCAGGGAGAAGGCAGGTTCCCACGTGAGAAACTTACATCTGCATGTTGGTGTCGTCCTGCGGGGTCTAGGCTGTCACCACACTGGAGTGTGTGCTAGGATTGCAGGGAGGTCCCGTCACACACTGCTTTTTATTTTTTGGTGGTACTAGGATTGAAACTAGGGTTTAAGTAGAGCAGTCAAGAACTCCCCCGCCTGTCGCCCCAGCCTTTCTGTTTATGAATACCAGGGTTCTAGGTCAGGATGCCACCACCATCTTTGGAATAGAATCCTGACATGGCTTATAGTGGTGTTCCAGTTCCTACCTAACCCTTAGATCTTAGTTATTCCTCTCAGTATTGCTTTGCTCCAGGGAGGCCAGTTCTTTGCAGAGGTCATCAGAGAGGGACATCAGGCCATCCTGTGTCCCACCTGTCCATCAAATGTAGCTGAATCCAAGGAAGATCTGGACATCTAGTTTTCTGTCAATGGGAGCCTGGTCTTGGGGAATGGTACACAGTGTGTGTATGTGTGTGTGTGTTTCATGTGTGCATGTGAGTTCGCATGGCTCATAGAGCCAGGATGATCAAGGAGAGACTCCTGTTCCCTCACACACACACACACACATACACACACACACACACACACACACACACACACACACACACATACTTCCCAAGAGCCTGTCTCCTGCGGTGGCCCTCCCACGCCAGAGAACAAAGCACTTTCCAGTTGACTGCCGCCTGTGTTAGCAGAGACAAGGGTTGTACATCTCAATTTTTATCACATGAAAATAAAATCAAGAATGCGGGGGGACAGACCCGGGAGAGACAAGAGTGGGGAGATGAATGTTTCTCTACTGTAGGGACCTCTCATCGCCCCTACACCTCCCATAAAAGCCACCTCTGTGGAGACAGCAGCATTCTCTTTGGGGAACCTTCAAAGACGGTGACATTTACATTCTGAAACACAGGGAGAGTTAAGTGCGACAGGGACAGCAGTAAGAAAAGCAGCTTGGAAGGGAACATGTGGTGTGCTGCCAGCTCACGCGGCCCCGCCTGCACAAACCCGCCTTGATGTTGCTGCCTTGACTAGACAGAAGATGTTTGCCTTCTCAATTAAGAAAGAGCCATAGTTTCACGCCTTGCCTGGGAGGTGGCAGAGGCACTGGAATTAGCACTGAAGAAGGACAAGGGAGGTGACAGAGTCAACAAATGTCTCCTTGTCTTGGTTTCAGCCCCTGCCTGGCCTAGAAAACATTTTGGTTTCCCGGTGGGTCTTGCCTTCCTGCCTTCTCCTCTACTAGTTCACTCAATAAGCTTGAACTCAGGCTACTTTCTATTCCACACAGGCTCTGTGGTAGATCTGAGGCCACAGAAGAATAAAACAAGATCCCAGCCCTCGGGAACTCCAAACTAGTCGGAGACTGACGGAAAATAGATGAACCCAGAAATACCCAGACCTCTCCTGCCCCCGAAGGTGTAGGTCAAGGGACATAGAAATCTGGCAAGGCTCCCACAGAGTCCTAGGGGGCCTTTGCATTTGTCATGATTAGGCACAGACTGGATTCTAACTGCCTGGGTTCAAATCTCAGCTCTGCACCATGCCCGAGTCACTGATCTGGTCTGTGTCTCTGCCCCATGCCAGGGTCACCAACCTGCTCTGAGTCCATGCCCACAGCAGGTAGATAGCTGTCGTCCCCATTGGCAGGGCTGGTGTGAGAGCTGAATGAGCTCCTTCGTGCTCAGGCCAGAGTGTCAATCATGGCCATTCCTGTCTCTTTGTCATTTAGACTCTTTGTCATTTGGAGATGCACTCCTGCTTGCTTTGAATTAACTCCACATATGCATCTTCCTCCCTGCGGTGTCAGTTTCAGCCCCCACCCCAGTCAGCCCAGATGTGGACCTCAATTCTTTATACTCCATTAAAAAGAAACAAACTCTGGTCTCACCCCTAAAACAAAGAGGACTGGGCACACAAAGTCTCTGTGGGGAGCAACGTTTTCAAAGGACGGAAGAGAAAGGGATTTATATATTTCAGAAAGCCACATGTAAAAGCCCATCTTTTTTTTCCATTCCCAGAAGCCCTCAGCCATTCCCGCCCTCTGTGCTTCCTCCTCCTGGTACATTGTTTTCTTATTTTCCCCTCTGCTCCCTCTCTTGGCCATCTCCCAGTTCCACTTCTCCCCAGCAGAACAGTGTAGCAATCCCCAGCTTTCTTGTCTCATGTCAAATCAAACCCTCTGGATGTTCTCTCCCTCGCAGGGCCTTATCAGGGTAGTTTCCTGTACAGTGATGCTGGATTTTCTGAGAGGGGCTGGGGTGTTGGGTGGTTGTATCAGTTAGGATCCAACAAGGAACAGGGAGAGTTCTGGGACTCTTTTTAATGTAGGACACGATTGTAGATGGTGGAAGGGTAGCAGAGCCTTGGGGCTCTTTTAGTAGCTAATACAGTTAAGCAGTGCATGCAGGAGAGTCTCTTTCTCAGGGCCCCTCTCTGTAGCCCTGCTTCCCCGTACTGCAGTCATGGTCCCCCATCGTTTGCTCTGAGCATCTTTGTCCTTGTTAAATATTTGTATGGTCACCATCAGTCTAGGTGAGGGGCTCACCCGGGGATGGCAGAAGCAAATGAGAAGGAGAGTTAGACTCAAGGCTAAGGGGCCACTCTCGTTCCAGGAAACGATATGCTCTGACCTGGCTGGCTTCTGGGGAGGCAGTGCTCTCTTTTGGACCAGCATGTGATGGGTTGCAGGCACATTGACTCTGTCTTTCTACTGATGGGGAAACTGGATTCCAAGAGAAGCAGAACTCTGCCCACACTTAGAGAGCAAATGGGGACCAGATCTGGGTGTCTGGTAGCCAGCTCAGCCTCAGCCCCAGATGATCGTACCAGCAGCTCAACAGTAAGGAAAGTTCTAGAAGAGCAGAGAGGATGAAGGTGCCTCTGAACCTGCTGGAGGGAGACCCCAGAAGCTGACGGGTTCAGCAGGACACAGCAGAGCTGGAAGAAGCCTTGATAGGACTGACCAAGTAACGAGGGATCCAAATCTGAATAGTTAGGGACACGGTGCTTCTACTTCTGTGGCAGCGAAGGTGAGAGATAATTAACGTGGGAAGAATGACTGTCAAGGTAGCTGTGGGAGAGGAGGGGCCGATCTGTTCTCAAAATAAACCTGGTGGCACATGTGCCTGTCATCCCAGAGCTTCAGAGGATAGGCAAGTGGTTCATGAATTCAAGGACAGCCTGGGCTGTAGATTCAGACCCTGTGGCTACAATGAATAAGAACCAAACAAAAAAACAAACCTTCAGCGAGAGCCTAGTCCCTTGCCCATTGACCTTAACTAAGCTAGCCTCCTTGCCACAAGGAAGGGAGCACATTCAACTGAAAGAGCCACTCCCCAGGTCAGCCTTGGCTTATCAAGTCCTTTGTTTTGCTGTTATATTAGAGACTCACTACATTAAAACCTCGCTATGTAGACCAGGCTGCCCTTGAAAGCACAGAAATCTGCCTGCCTCGGCTTCCCGAGTTCTCAATACTCAGGCATTTGCCACCATTCGGACCTAGCTACCTGGTTCTTGGTAAAACAAAAACAAAAACAAACAATAACAATAAAACACCCCAAAACTAAATGAATGCCAGTCAACATCGGCAGAAGGGCACTGCCCTGAAGCCTCTGCAGCTTCCCCAGACTTAGGGGAAGACATGAGGACTGGCTTAGAGAAAGGGCTGGAGCTAAGATGGGGATGATGCCCGTGGAAGGAATGTGGCTTCCAGCTTGGCATGGTTTGGAGGCTTGATTCAAGCCTAGCTAAGAGCAACCTTCCACCAGGCCTTTCTCTAAGCCATCCTTCTAGAGGCAGAGGCCTCTGCTTTCCTAGCTATGATGAGGTCAGAAGGAGGAAAAACCCAGTTCCAGACCAGAACTGAAGTCACCTGAAAATTTCCATCAGTGGAGACAACACTCAGGGAAGGGAAGGTAACTCCTTGTCTTCCTAACTCCCAAGGCAGAGCGATATTAAAAAAAAAAAAAAAAAGGATCTGGGGGAATTAACTTCTGACAAATACTAACAGACTGGAGTTTTGGTTCCCCACCCCCAGGTCCCCGGGGACACCCCCCTCCTCCATCTCAGGTCCCTGTCCTGGTGAGAGCACTCTCCTTGCACCCTCAGGCTCTTCTGGGAACATGGTTTTTCATTTACAAGGCCACAATATCTGCGCAGACAATCATCTCTATCCCTCTGCTTTCCTTGGGCAGCTTGCTACTGTTCGCTCGGCAGCCAGGGCATATTTAAAAAAGAGAAACTTTAAATTAACTTTGGGAGATTCAAAATGAAAGAAAACAAGCCCTCACCGTTCTTGTAGGGAAGGAGAGGGCTCTGATGGCTGTCCTTCATCTCACCTAAAAAATAAGTCAGGGGAGTTCTTGATCCCAGATATGGGCCACTGGCTGGGAAGGGGAAGTGAGAGGGCTCTGTAGGGTCACAGGGAACCTACATTCTCCACTCACGGGGGACTTTAATGTCCTGCTAGCATCCTCAGCTAGAAAAAGGGGGTAAGGAAGGAAGGGGAGAGGAAGGGTAGAGGGAGGGAAGAGAGAAAAGAGGGAAGGAAGGAAGACAGGAATGGGGAGGAGGGATGGAGAGAGGGAAGGAGAGAGGGAAGGACATTGTTAAGGTTGATAGGTCCTAGGAGAAGGACACTGGCCCTCCTTTTTCTGATGTCCCATGAAGTACCTTCCTGTGCTGGGACCTGCCCCAGGTTGTGTGGCTCATCCCATCGCTCCTCTATACATTGTCATCCCATACCTGTGTGGGCTGGGCTGGCGACAAAGACAACACTCCTCGGCTGTAGTGCTGAGACAGGTTGCTTCACCACACAGGGACAGAGCTTCAGGCCCTGCCCCCTGTTCCCGGCTCTTAGGAATAACTCTCTCCAATGCTCATCTCTGGCGATCATATCTGGACATGCTATGATGCAGGACAGGTCAGCTGCTCCTGGCACAAGGGACCCTTCCTTCCCAGGAGAGCGACAGCTGGACGGCCAGGCTAGGTCTGTTGTGGATGGAAGCAAATGTTTCTTCTCCTTCTTTCCTTGCCCGTGGTGGGATTAGGGTGTGAGGTGGGGGGGGCGGCTTTGGAGGTAAAGGTGTGGAGAAAGGTATCAAAGAAGTTTCTGGGCCCGTTGACTCATGTAGGTCTCCAGTCTGTCCTAGGTGAGAACTGGGCCTCCTGAGGTCTTTAGTGTCCTACTTAGTCCATGACTGAAGTCTACTGTTTGGGAAAGCCCACACATACCACACACACATATGCATGCCAACAAAAACCACTAGAGCCATCTTAGAGGGTATGGAATACACTGTGGCTTTTCCTCCTCACAGTGACTTGGTAGCCCAGACACTTGCAGTTGTCCCTCTTCTGCTGCACAGATGGACAGGGCTTCCCTGGGACAGGTAGCATCGACTCTGAGCATAGTCATGAGTACCTGGCTTGACCCTTGAGGGCTTTTGGATAATGCTGGGGCTTGAGAGTTGAGGCCTCATGATGAAGTCACAGACCACTCCTGTTAGGATGGCCAGACACTTAAATAGCCAGAAGCAAGCCAGTCAGCGTGTCTGATCTGCGTGGCGTTGGCTGGACTGGGCCATGCTGATTATAGGACATGTTAAGTATCTAGAGCGCTTGGCCCACAGAAGGTGTAAAGCCATTAGAAACTGCCTGTAAGAGCCGGGACCAGAGAGGGATGAGGTGAGGTTGAGCACAGCCTGGGGATTTTAACTGAGATTTCTCTCCGGTCCAGGCCCTGGATCTCTGACAAGGAAGAAGACTGGGACAAAACGGAGAGTGAGTTGACCACAAACCCCTATGGATACCAGGAACACCACCCTGGCAGCCCCCACCTCTACCCTAAGAGAGGGTTAAATCCTGTCTGCCTGGCCCTGTGTCCTTATCGAGAGGAAGAGGCAGCTTCATCTTCAATTTCATCCCCATGATTTTAATTTGATTATTTAAAAAAATGTTTTTTAAGACAAGGTCTCCCCTATATAATCCTGACTGACTTGGAACTCACTATGTAGACCAGACAGGCCTCAAACTCTCAAAAATCTGCCTACCCCTGTTTCTCAAATGCTGGAATCTAAATTGTGTGACACCATGCCTGGCTACTTTTTTTTTTTTTTTAAATTGAGGTGGGGTCTCATCTCATGTTCTAAACTAGCCTTGAACTCTACTTAGGCAATGATGGCCTTGACCGGCCTCTGCCTCCTAAGTGCTAGGATCAGAGGATAAATCACCATGCTGGGTTTCATGGGAGGTTGGTGTTGCAGACGTTATTAAGGCTCAGAGTTCAAGGAGAAAGTCCATGGTTCCACTCCACTAGGCAAGCACTCTACCAGCTGAGCCACGCCCCTCGCCCACCCTCACGAAGTAAATGCAGCTGCCTGTCATAGACAGCATTCATTGACCTATCCCCTAAGAAGGCAAATGAAGATATCTGATCAATCAGGAACTTTCCAGAAATGACTAAGTTGGGACTAAGTGAAAAGAGGCAGTTCTCTGAAATCAACACACCCGCAGATGCTGGTGAGCGATGAAGTGGCTGGAGGCAGGTTTGCAAGAGCGTCTATACACCTGGATCTGCTCATTTCTTTATTCCTCCTTCCCAGATCTCCTTTCTGTGGCTCAGCCATGTGAACCCAGGGCCTCTTCAGCTAGCTTTTCCAGACTGGGAGTCCTGATTAAACCTCATCCTAGATGATTTCATATGCACTGACCATGGGAGCCTCTTGGTCACGGTGCCTGTGGAAGGGACGGTGCCTGGCAAAGGTGGCACTGCAGGGAAAGGATGGCAGAGGCATCTGGGAGAGAGTGCTGTGCTGGGAAGACAAGCAGCTCCTCTTGGGGGCAGCAAGGAGCTGGGGCTGGAGGAGGGAGAAGCCCAGGGGAGGGGAACTGAGCAGACTTATTTGTGAATCCATCAGAGAACAAGCGGTGCCTTCAAGCATTCTCTTTATTTCCACTCGACTTTTCACCTTAGGCATTTTCCCTTAAAATCAAATGAGATTTGCAAAAGATTTTTAATGATTATATATCAGTCCATCATACCAATTCACTATAATCTGTTTAACAAATCCCCCAGAGTTGAAGGTCTTAAGTAAATTGTTTACATCTTTGAACTGTTATTTATTTAATTTATTTATACTTATCTATCTATTTATTTATTGTTATTCTATATTACACTGCTCAGAACCTCCTTGGAAATAAAATCTGTGTATATCTCTAATTATATCCTTAGGGAAAAAAATGCCGTAAATGGAATTGTCTTGTCTAGGCTGTGGGCATCTTAAAGCTTTGGATCTGTCTAAATAAAAGGCCTCACAAGATGCCTATGACAAGGCTTCCTCCCATTGTAGGAGTGAAGTTTCTTTGCCTCTGAACTTTTGCCAGCCGTAAGCACTATGATTTAAAAAAAAAAAACTTGGTTAAAATGACAGGCAAAATATACATCTCACTGTTTTAATTTTAATTTCTTTTATTACTAGTGGTGTCGAATTTTCTGCCATCTACTTATTGCCTATCCGTAGTTTCCTACTGTAAATTTCTTATTTATGCCCCTTGCTTTTTTTTCTAATGGGCTTCTCAGGTCTCTTTATTGGTTTGTTAGTTATTCACCTTACCTGCCGTACATGTTACAGACTCCTGCCTGTTTGATTTTTAATTGTGTTCATGAAAGTTTTATTGACACAATGGTTTGGGTTTTTTATGTTTTAGCTCTGATATTGTCTCCTTTGTGCCTTATTAAAATAAGCAAACAAACAAATAAATAAATGCAGTGCATAGAAACACCTGCCTCCTTCCCGGCCAGACAAATATTCACCCATATTTTTTATCTAGTTCTAAAATTTTGTCATTGAATTTTCTCATCCCTCTGGCATTTATCTTGGTGAAGGCCAGTTGAAGATCAAATTATTTTCTCTCTTTAAACAAGTGATTATTTTTCCAAACATCATGTGTTCCGTTCTCACTCTTTCCCCAGTGGTCTGAAAGTGTACCTCAGGACTCTGTTGTGATCTTGGGGTGCTGTGAGTTGAACTCCAGCAGGTGCTGGCCCACTGAGCTTCATTTCTAGGTCATGGCTGCACTGTTTTAGGAGCTGATATATGTTTTCAGACTCTTTGATAGGCTCACCTGGGTTCTAATAAGCTAATATTGTCACAGGTTCCATACAGTAGACTCAAGCTACATGGCTTGACTGTGACGGGCAGGTGTGCCTGTGCTGAGCATAGACAGACTTTTGACCACTGTTCCAAAGCAGTGTAGCCTCACGACCCTCCACACAGCATTAACAAGGGAGTCGTGCTAAGTGGTAGAGCTAGGACTTAAAGTATGTGATTAGGTAACTTGGAATCACCGTGCCAATTAATAACATAACAGGCTTACATTTGGTGTCTGAGAGATGTCCTTGAAGCCACTTACCCAAAAAGGACAGCTATACCTGACTATTTCTGAACCAGAATATAGTTAAATGGTTTTGCTTTTAAACCTAAGGCCAGAATCTTTGTTTATCAATAGGGAAAGCTAAAGCAGTGGTATTTGTTACAAAACTGATCTTGTAATTTTGCATTCTTATCATGTTGCATCTATTTTTTTCTTTATTTATTCTGTTTTCCTTCTGTTGTTATTTGTTTGGGTGTTTTGGAAACAGGGTCTCTCTCTCTCTCTCTCTCTCTCTCTCTCTCTCTCTGTAGCTAAGGCTGATCTTGAGTTTGTGACAGTCCTCTGGCCTCTATCTTTAAGTGCCTGAACAGCAAGTGTGAGTCACTATGCCCAGCTGTCTTGACTTGTTTTTCTCCATGTTGCGTTCCTAGAACTCAGTGGCCAGCCAACCTAGCCTGCTCAGTGTGTCTCAAAAGACAATGTGGATGTCATCCTGAGGAACAACAATGAGATTGGCCTGTGGTCTTGTGTTAGCTAGTTTATGTCAATTTGACACAAATTAGAGTCATTGGAGAAAAGAGAACCTCAATTGAGAAAATGCCTCCATGATTCCTGTCCTGCTGATCGAGTTCCTGTTGTGATTTTCCTCTGACGATAGACTGTGATGTGGAAGGGTAAGTGAAATAAACCCTCCCCTCTCAGGTTGCTTTGGTCACGGTGTTTCATCACAGCAATAGTAACCCTAAGGGAGGCCTCGACACGCACATGCTCTCACACACAAAAGCACACACATGTGAGCCCAAGTAAACACAAACATGTTCCCACACACAAGTCTACAGAAGCACACTAAGAAAAGCCAGAGGTCTACCACTGAGCAGACAAGCTTCTCTTGAAGGTGAAAAGTCACAAAAGTCACTGAAGACGAGATTCATCACTCTGTGTACAAACTGAAATTATCTGGGATGAAAGTGAAATAAAGGAAAAAAGGTGAAGGGTGTAACAGTCAGAATAAGCCCTGGGATGAATTTAAGGGAAAAATAAAATCACCATCCATACAAAAAATAGGGATTGGGAATTCACAGCTAGGGAAATAAGCAAGAAAGACACATAGAAGCCAAAGTGCCCGTTCTCTGCCTGCTGACCTTCTGCTGGTTGCTGTTAAGATAGGCAAGTTCATGAAACCTGGAGAGTGGCTGGATGCTACTTCCAAAGCAAAGCCATTATCATGAAGAACATTGATGACAGCGCCTCAGACAGACCCCATATCTATGTTCTAGTGGTCGGCACTGATCACTATCTTGGAAAATTATAGCTACCATGGCCAAGAGGAAAATTTTCAAGAGGTCCAAAACTAAGCCTTTTTGAAACTTTATGCCACAATAACCTCATGCTCACAAGGTCCTCTCTGGACATCCTCTGGGGCAGACAGAACTGTTGTCACCTCATGCCCATAAGGTCCTCTCTGGACATCCTCTGGGGCAGACAGAACTGTTGTCATCAGGGCATCTTCAGAGGCCCAGCTCTTAAATGCAAGGCCAGACGAAGGCCAAGGGTCAAGTTGGTTTTTTTTTTTTTTTGTTTTTTTTTTTGGTTTTTCGAGACAGGGTTTCTCTGTGGCTTTGGAGCCTGTGCTGGAACTAGCTCTTGTAGACCAGGCTGGTCTAGAACTCACAAAGATCCACCTGCCTCTGCAGGGTCAAGTTTGAGAAGCCATGATAAGAACGTCAAGAGCAAATGGTTCTTCTAGAAACTTTGGTTTTAGCTGTGTTTTTGTTCCCATTATTAAAAATAGAAAAAAGGAGAAGTACATTTAGATTTATTTATTTTGTAATTTTTTAATTACATATATGTGTGGCTCTGTGTCTGTGTGTGGCAGTGCACACATGAGCGCAGATGCCTATAGAGGCCATCCATGTCTGACCTCCCTGCAGCCAGGGTGACACGCAGCTGCTGTGAGTCCCTTGATTTGGGGATCGAGAACCAATCTCGGGTGCTCTGTAAAAGCTGTACACGCTATCGCTCCAGACCAAAGCAATACATTTTATTTTTTATTTTTTTCTAATATTTATTTATTATGTATACAATATTCTTTCTGCATGTATGCCTGAAGGCCAGAAGAGGGCACCAGATCTCGTTACGGATGGCTGTGAGCCAGCATGTGGTTGCTGGGAATTGAACTCAGGACTTTTGGAAGGGCAGGCAATGCTCTTAACCGCTGAACCATCTCTCCAGCCCCAAGCAATACATTTTAAACTTTCTAATAGTGAGGGCTATATCAAGAAAGCTGACAGTGAGATAATTTTCACTTCAAGTAGTGGTAGGGAAGAAGGTGGGTGCTCATAGCACAAGTGTTATCAAAGGCTTTTGGGCAGAATCCATAAAAGTAAATAACACACACACCCTCTGACCCTGCTTGGCATTTACCCTCCAAGGACATCTTTCATGGGTGCAAAAGAAGCCAATATAAAAATGTTGCTTTTATGCTGGGGTAATAAGAAAGCTGTAAAAGTTCTTTATTAGTTTTCTGTAGAGGGCAATCAAATAAAGCTGAGGCCTCGCCACATCGTGGGTACTTACTGTAATTGTGCCACTAAGCTGAATCTCAGTGTGGTGAAGCTGGTGGATTCCTTGAGTTCAAGGACATTAAATAAAGGACATAGGGATGGCACATAGCCTGGCCAACTAGTTCAGTTTCCAGAACCCATGTAAGGATGGGAGGAGAGAACCAATCCCACAGAGCTGTTCTCTGACCCCTCACACACAATTTAAAAAAAAAAGACATAGGATAAGAAGAAGTAAATTATTTAGTTATCAGACCATTAGAAAATCTGATACGGTGCTATCAGCATCCTTTTATTAATACACTTAATATTAAGATCTAGCTGCCTGTCTACTAACAACCAAAAGTTTGAGGGTGACCGGAAGCAGTGGTTTGAGATGCCTGCAATAGCTGGGGTGAGATTTGATTGAGGACAAGGTATGAATTCTACTGTTAAGTTTTTGTCTGCCATCGTGCTGCTGTGGCAGAGAATCACAAATTTGGGCTTGAATGTAAGCGGAGACTGCGCGTTGGTTTCCCAGCTGTCCAGACTCGAATAATCACACAGAAACTATATTAACTACAACACTGTTTGACCTATTTGCTCAGGCTTCTTATTAACTAACTCTTACATCTTAAATTAGCCCATTTCTATTAATCTGTGTATCATTACAAGGCTGTGGCCTACCAGTAAACGTTCTGGGTGTCTCCTTGACTACGCCTACTCTTTCTATATATCTCTTCCAGCCTGGCTATATTTTGCCCTGCCATAGGCCAAAGTAGCTTTATTAATTAACCAATGAAAGCAACACATATACGGAAAGACATCCCACATCACTTGAGGGGTTAGTAGTCAAAACCAGCTTGAAGGGTTAACATCAAAGTGTCTGTGGGCCTGCGTTTCTTTTGGAGCCCCAGGGTAGGGTCTTTCCTTGTTTCTTCTATTGGCCAGAGCCTGCTGCAGCTCATGGCCCCTCCCTCTGCTTTCGTCATCATAGCTTCTTCTCAGACCTTAGCTCCCCTGCCTCCTTTTGTAAGGTCCTTGATGATCACACTGGGCCACTGGGTCATCCAGGATCATCTCTCTATCTCAATACCCTTGATTTAATCACACCTACAAGTGCTGTAGGTCTTACTGGGTCTCATATGCCCAGATCGATGCAGACCTGGGTCTCACTGGAGGTCACAAGGGAAACAGCACAGCCGTTAGAGTTGGTAAAAATCAAGGTCCATAAACAGAGAATTCTCAACGGAAGAATCTCAAATGGCAGAGAAACACTTAAAGAAAATGTTCAATATTCTTAGCTATCAGGGACATGCAAATCAAAACGACTCTGAGATTCTATCTTACACCTGTCAGAATGACTAAGATCAATAACACAAGTGACAGCTCATGCTGGAGAGGATATGGAGCAAGGGGGATACTCCATTGCTGGTAGGAGTGCAAACTTGTGTAGCCAACTTTGGAAATCAATATGGCAGTTTCTCAGAGAATTGTGAATCAATCTACTTCAAGACCCAGCTATATCATTCTTGGGCATATACCCGAATGATGCTGAATCATACCACAAGGACACTTACTCAACTGCTCATAGCAGCTTTGTTTGTCATAACCAGATCCTGGAAATAACCTAGATGCCCCTCAACCAAAGAATGAACAAAGAAAATTTACACAATGAAGTACTACACAGCTGTTAAAAACAACGACATCAGGAAATTTAAAGGCAAATGGACGGAACTAGAAAAAAAATCATCCTGAGTGAGGTAACCCAGACCTAGAATGACAGACATGGTATGTACTCATTCATAAGTGGATAACTAGCTGCAAACTAAAGGATAACCATGTTACTATCCACAGACCCAGAGAGGCCAGGAAACAAGGAGGACCTACCAGGGAGGGAGGGACACATGGATCTCTCTGGGAAGGGGAAAGAGAAGAGATCTCCTGGCTGTACTAGGGACAGGTGAGGATGAGAACTTGAGGGATTGTGTGAGGGTGGGTAGAGGGGAAGAGTACTAAAAGAGACGACCGGAAAGCAGGGCGGGGAACTTGATGCAAGGGAAGCTCCCAGGAATCTACAAGGATGACCCCAGCTAAGATTCCTAGCAATAGTGGATACATAGCCTGAATTGGCCATCCAGACTGGTGACTAACGCAATAGTCATCAGAGAGCCTTCATCCAGTAACTGATGGAAACAGATGAAGACCCACAGCCAAACAGTAGGCCAAGCTCAGAGGATCCTGCTGAAGAGAGGGAGGAAGTATTGTAGGAGCCAGAGGGGTCAAGGACACAACAAGAAAACCCACAGAAACAACTAGCCTGGCTCATAGGAACTCACAGAGTCTGAACCAACAAAGAGCCTGCATGGGACTGACTGAGGCCATTTACATATATGTGACAGTTGTGTAGCTTGATCTACTTTTGGGACTCCTAACAGTGGAAGCAGGGGCTGTCCCTAACACTTTGACTGGCACTTGGGAACCTATTCCTCATACTGGATTGCCTTGGCCATCCTTAATACAAGGGGAGGTGCTTAGTC
>JAQHUG010000031.1:3118762-3140745 GCA_028555095.1 Dicrostonyx torquatus | reverse complement strand
ATGATTGATGGAGGAGGGGCAGGAAGGGGGCAGGACAGTAAAGGAGATGGGGTAGGGGTGTGGGGGTGGGAAGATAAGGTGAGGACAGGGCACAGGGGAAAGTGGACAGGAAGGAAGGAAGAAATACCGCTCTTTCCCCCTTGAGAACAGCTGGTCCTTGATCTTCAAGGGGGTTAGGGGAGAGCAAGGGTGGGCACATGAAGGTGTGAGCTGCTCCTCCCTGTAACTTTGGGTGAAAGCGGGGAGCTTGCTTATTCATCAGACCTCATCTCCCTCCAAAGAAAGGAGAGAAACACAATATGGGAGGCCATGGAGAAGGATCTTACAAGTAATGGGTGTGACCAGCCTACAGCTGCCTTTCCAACCCACCCCCCGCTACCTCCCCACTGCTCCTCTACCCCACCCCCCACTGGCAGACTCCAGATGTTAGGGGGAAGATGCTTGCTTATTCTTGTCTATTTGAGGCCAAAGGGTCCAACAAGAGGAGAAATTCAATCCCCAGATGCTTTGACTTAGTTCCAAGACAGATAAAGAATAGTTAGATAAAGTGTAGAGGAGAAAAATTAGGCAGCAAAGGCATCAGAGTGTTCTGTGTGCGTGTGCAGAGGGCTGCCTTGAGCCCTGTGTCTATGAGCCTTGGCGTCCTAGGGGACAGTATCGCCCACCTCCGGGGCTGCAGGTGAGGCTCGAGCAGGGCAGAGCACAGTCCCACATAGAGGAAATGCAGACTTTGGTGGGAGCCCCAGGGACACAATCTCAGATGAACTTATTTCAGGCAGTGGAGCCGGGGAGAGCGGGGCGGGGGGAGATAGGCAGAACTGGACAGAGAAACACCTTTAATGGAGCTGCGATTGCAGCAAAGGCTTCAGCCCGCAGGAGCAGCAGAGCTGGGATACACCAGCAATCAGGTGATGAGATGACCTAGTTTGTACAGTGCCAAGGGCATCCCAGGACTTTAGGTGCTTAGAATGGGAAATTACTGGGAAAACTGAACTTGTCACCCTACCTGGCAGCACGGTCCTGTATCTCACTGGGCATGATCGAGAGGACCTAGCCTTGGGCATGGTGGCTTTCTTTGAGGATAATTTCTGAAAAACGTCTTGAGCTATGTTTGAGTAGTTGGCTACCAATGTCCCCTTAACACTTGGAGCAATGAGGGGAATGAGTGATGGGACGTGGGTACCACTCTACAGTTCACTACCGTTGCTTGCAAATGAATTCTATCCTCACTGTGATGCTGGCCATGGCGCAGGCCATGATGAGACAGGTAGGCACTGAGGTGTCACAACTAGGTTTAATTAGTTGCACCCAGTTATTGTTCATTTCTTTTAATTTGATGTTGGGGATCAAGCCTGGGTCTTCCATATGCTAGACAAGCACTCTGCCACTGAACCACACCCCCAGGCTAGCCGTAACAACTTTCAGAGCTCAGGGGAGAACCTTCAAGTCCTTGTCCTGGCTCATTAAAGGAAGGATTTTGCACTTCTTCGTGTAGCATGAATAATATAAACCCAGTGACAGATTTTGGGGTTCAACCTGAAGATCAGAAAAGCAAAGCAGCCAGCCACTAGAGAGTTCCCACCTCTGTGAAACCTTCAGACTGAAAGAGAGCGAGTTCCTGTCTCATCCCTTTTTATATGCCTCTCTAGCGCTGGGATTAAAGGCATGCACCACCACTGCCCAGCCTCTATGGCTAATTAGTGTGGCTGCTGGGATTAAGGGTGTGTGGTACCACTGTCTGGCCTATATGACTGACTAGTGTGGCTGTTTTGTGTTCTAATCTTCAGGCAAACTTTATTTATTAAAATACAAATGAAATATCACTACATCTTCAGGGTCTGCCCCAGGGAGTCAGGAGGCCCCCATGATAAATCAGTCTCTGGGGACACCAGCTTGGGATGGTAGGTCTCATGAGGTTGTCCGATGAGGATCTTCCTTTCTTTAGTAGAGGAATCCCGGGCTCCTTAACTCAGATAGTTACAGTGGTCATAATGCATATAACAATAGTTGAGGTGATTGGCAGAATATTAGGCATGGTTCTCACAGCTTTGTATGGAATCAGTCACTTCGTCCTCCCAGACATCCTATGAGGGAGTCATCTCTACCAATGAAGAGACTGAACCCCAAAGAGGTGGTGAAACTGATGAAAGTCACCCCATAAGAGGAGGTAGAGATGGGGGTACATACTCAGGACTTTGATTCCAGAGCCTATGAACTTGTTCACTGTGTAAATGACACCACTGGATGGGGATCCCTCAAAGCCAACCCCCTCACAGTTGGCACTGTTGTCTGTTCTGTGCCCTCATCTTCTCATGATGATAGCAATATTAGAATATACTTAACTAACCAATACCAACTCTGTGTCAGATGCCAGGCTGTTTAGTCACCACTCTGATTAATATCACAAACTTGTGATCATTTTATAAGTGAACATTACTTCTCCGAGTCTATCAAGAATCGTAGGTGTTCTGTGTATTTCCTGTTGGGTAACAAATCCCAGCAAACATAGTGACTTCAAGTCAATATTGTTTTTTATTGTCTCTCATTGCTCAGGGCTCTGCTGGGTGGTTCTGTTCAATGGAGCCTTGACTGGGATTCTTTAGGGGAATTTGGCTGATAAGTGACCTGGTCAAGGGTCAAGGTCAGCTTTTCTCTAATGCTTCATTGCATAGGGGCCCAGGCCATGTCCTCCTCCTTCTTCTTAAAGTCTTGGGGCAGACCACATGTGGTCTGGGCAGTTGGACAACACATTCATAGCAACCCCAGGCATTAAGACTGGAGGTTTCATGGGGGCAGGAGGTGGGTGTTGCCAATTTCTCAAGATACGAATAAAGTATCACTGGACCACTTCCAACCCCACCTCCACCCATCAGAGGTGTCCCATAGTTTATACCAAAGCAAGAAAGAATACAGAGTCCACCTCCCAACAGAACGCACATCAATGAGCTTGCTGCTGTCTTGAATTAACCAGGAGAGCAGCTCCTCCATCCTGAGAGTCCTGGTGCTTAGAGCATATACCTTTCTGTGTCCTCTCAAAGCTTTCTCTTTCTCTAGGAGGCTCTCTCATTTCAGAAGACCCATCACAGAGGGTTTCTCTGTCCCAGAGCCTCAGAACCCCCAACTGTGGATAATAGGTGGCATGTCTGGTTCCCAAAGCTCACCATCCTACCAACCTTCCCTCCTCTCACCTCTTCCCCTTTGTCATCCACACCAGACACTGGGCCTGTAGCTTTGTCCTGACCCAGCACAGGGCACCACAGAGTGGTCAGAGGAGAAACCTACCAGGGAGGGCAGGAGTTTAGATGGCAGGCATCCAGATGGCAGGCATCCAGAAGACTAGGTCTGGGTCCATGATAACAGTAGCAAGAAGTACTCCTGGCTCTGGGGGACACAAATCATGCCAGATCACTCCCTGATGAACATGTCCCATGGCTCCCCATCCCTCTTGAGACCTGGGTGGAGCCATACCCACAGCTTTATTACTACCTTCCTTTTCAGTCTTCTGAACCATGTGCTGCCCATGACCGTCAGGGGTTTCTGTTCTTTGTAACAAAAGGACCCCAGGGGTTGTGAAACTCAGCCTGGATACTCAGCTTTGGGTTTCCTCTGAGGAAACAAGTAGAGCTTGGATGTTTTTTCTAAAAGATCTCACTTGTCATTGTACAAATGGGGAAACAGCTTCAGAGAGACAAGTTCATACAGGCTGTAGGCAAGCCTATGGGGTCTTAATTTGATTGACTTGGCAGGGCCCAATCCACTGTGGGGGGGCCACCCTGGGCTGGTAGTCCTGGGTTCTACAAGAAAGCAGGCTGGGCGAGCTATGGAAAGCAAGCCAATAAGCAGCCCCCTCTAACCTCTGCATCAGCTCCTGCCTCCAGGTTCTGCCCTGCTTGAGTTCCTGACCTGACTCCCTTCAATGATGAACAGTGATTTGGAAGCATAAGTAAAACAAACCCTTTCCTCCCCAAGTTGCTTTGGTCATGGTGTTTCATCACAGCAATAGTAACCCTAACTAAGACAATTAGTGACTCTAATTAAGGCCTCTGAACCCAATCTAGTGGTCCTTGTACCACTGAAGATGCCTAAAGAGGGCGATTTCCTACTGCGGACCTGGACTTCAGTGTACTCTGTGTGGTGCTCGGGTCATACACAGACAGGCTCAGCTCATGAGTGACAACAGTGTTTGCACCCGTCTTAGAGAGCACAGGGACCAGGGCTTCTCAGCCCATCCCTGGTACTCCTGCTTTTTGTAGTACATGGAAACTGCAGTCCCCAGGGTCAGGAGACACCTAAGAGAGGTCACCTGAGGCAGCCTCAGGACAGCATAGTCAGGGAGGATGGAAGGCTCCCTTCTGCCTCCTCAATGAAACAGTGTGGGCTCCACTAGATCCTAGCCCTGTGGACCTTCCCTGCGGCTGGAATGTACCAGTGGGGCTCACCGGGGGTGATGCACAAAGCTCCACTCATTCCCCCTTGGTCTGTCATCCCCTCATCACTCAGGCCTCGGCCTAACTATTCTCAGCAAATGCTTTTTTATCCATCTTCAATAATTCAACACATGTTACTTGGCCATTAATACATACCCGACACTTTTCTGTGTGAGAGTAACTGGGGCTTATAATGTCGCTGGCACAGGGTAGATGGAGATCTTGCTCTTTCTCTCTCTCTCTCTCTCTCCCCTCCCTCCCTCCCTCCTTTCCTCCTTCTCTCCCTCTTTCTTTCCTTCCCTCTCCCATTTCTGTCTTTCTCAGGCATATATGGCTATGGGTACGGAAAGACAGACCCAGATACTCAGACCCACACAGACAAACAGATGCAGACCCAGGACACACAGACACGCGTGGACACACAGACACATACACACATGTACAGATACACTGACACACAACATACTTCTCCTACAACAAGGTTACACAGACACACAGATGCACAGAGATACTCACGTGCACACAGGACATTGCCCATCAGGCCAGTGCTGCTGAGTCAGGAAGCTCAGAACCTCGGGCTGCCTGGTGGGCATGTGATGAGGGCCCTTGTGAGCACACACTGAAAACCAAGAAAGACAGAGGCACCTGTACACAGGAGAGTTCCAGGCAGGGGATGCTGCAGATACGGGGAGAGAAGGCAGAGGTAGTGAGGGAAAGCTGGCTAGAAGGAGCTATGGCTTATGAGCTACCCTGTGTGTGTGTGTAGCAGGGAGCTGGAGTCCCAGGGGACAGGGATGTGGGATAACCTAGCCTAATAGGTCCCTGTAGGAACTTGACAAGATCTCATTCTATTGCCCAGGATGACTTCATGCTAGCGGCAATCCTCCCACCTCAGTCCCGAACGTGCACCACACCTGGCTCTCATTGGATTTTGCGGTGAGACACCATTAATGGCTAGCAGGGTGTGGTACGATTCCACTCACGTTTTTGCCAGCTTCCCCTGGCTACCATAGGGATGATGGGGAGGGAAGTATATAGAAAAGCTTGGAAGGAGAGAAACTGGGCAACAGTCCAGGCAGACTCGGTGGTGATCACAGCCAGAGCCAGGACAGTGACTGCCGCAGTGGGGGAAGGGATGCTCTGGATGTGGTGTCAGCAGGGTTTGCCAAGGGCCTGGAGACAAGGAGGAAAGCTAGCCAGGGCTCCTGGGTGTCGTGCACTGAACCAGAGAGGTCTAGGGCAGGGGCACTGGGAGGCAGTCCAGCAGTTTCACACAGGCAATAGGAAATGTGGAATGCTTCAGCCCATGGAACTGCCTAGCGGTCAAGTGCCTCGCTGAGTTCAAGGTCCAGAGAGGGAACTGGGGGCTGGGCATCCTTGGTTTATAGAAGGTGCCTAGTGGCATATTCCTGGATGTTGTTCCCCAGGGCAGAATGTGGAGAGAGAACAGGGCCTGAGCCCCACAAATCGTTCCCATTAGCCATTGGGGTGTCAATCATCTTGGGTTTCCCCAGCTATTACAAAGGTCAGAGCTAGTCAGGGCTAGGGTCAGGTTCCTAGAGCTGCGCTAACAAATGACTTCAAACCAGAGGCTCAAAACAGCAGTTTATTCTACCACTGTTCAAGGGGCTGGAGGCCAAAATCATCCCGCTGGGTCTAGGGGAGACTCTGCCTCCTGGACTGTAGGACAGGACTGTAGGACAGGACTGTGACCACAATGTGGTGAAAGGACACCCTGCAGAGAGAACTAAGGACCAGGAGACTCTGGGAGACCCCTCCTTCTATAGGAAGCACATCCCCAATCCTTTTCTAACACCTGGGAGTACTCACTACTTTCTGCAGCCAAGGTGCCAAATGCTAATCCTGGTCTGGGCCCGCTAAGCTGCTGTTTAAATAGTCAAAGATTAGTTTTCAAATTGACAAACAGAGCCCATCTGGAATGCTTGGAGCTGACTCCTCTAGGGCCTGGCTGAGCAAACCCAGTTTAATTATTAGGCCTGGTGCTTGGCCCAGGGCAGAGAGGGAAGGGGGAGAGCAACATTCTTCTAGCATTGGCCTCTGACCTCTCCATGCCAATTGGGCTGGCTGCCAGTTTGTTAAGTCCAATCTGTTTGTCTCTCTGACCCAACTCTTCTCCCAAGCATTAAGAATAGGATAGGGACCTCATGCTCTCTCTGGAGCTCTGAATCCATCCTCTTCCCAGAATCCCTTGGGTTTTCACACAGGTTCCTTTGCTGCCTCAGGCTTTCATCTATGTGGGAGCATGCCATTCTGCCTACTGTTCACCCATGCATCTATCTAACTATTGAGATCCACTGTTGACTGGGTGGAGTTTCAGGCACAAAGACTCTGCCCTCTGGAGCCTTGGTCCATGAGTGGGTATCAGATGTTGATCCACCAGTTTGATGCACAGATATTTGATTATAGATTGTAAGACGTGTTTTGAGAAATGCGTGGTCCTGGGTGAGTGGTTCTTGATGTGGTTGCTGGAGGTGGGGTGCAGGCAGTCAAGGGAGGCTCCCCGGGAGCTGGCATCAGAGCTGAGATTTGAAGTGGGATGGGAGAAGGCTAGGTGAGGAGAATGTGTTTGCACGTGTGTATGTGTTTTGTATGTATGTGTACAGGAGTGACAGTCGAGGCTGAGGGACCTCTGGGTGAAGGTGGGAGGTGAGAGAACACAGCACCTGTGCACTGGAGGGAGGCTGTGTATGTGGGGGCCAGCACCAGCTGAGACCAAACCAGTACTGGCCAGACAATCAGGACCTCCTTAGTCTCTAGACCATCTGAATCTGGAAAACACTAGAAACCCTTGCAGACTTCAGGCAGGGCCTGGACCAGCTTTACATTTTAAATATCAGAGCT
Source organism: Dicrostonyx torquatus (assembly GCA_028555095.1). Lineage (NCBI taxonomy): Eukaryota > Metazoa > Chordata > Mammalia > Rodentia > Cricetidae > Dicrostonyx > Dicrostonyx torquatus. Next base: position 3,133,456 of record JAQHUG010000031.1, on the reverse strand, counting down.
CTACCTGTTGTAGTGTTGCCCCCATCCCCTCCTAGAGGGAGCCCTTTTCCCCATCCTCACCTTCCATACCTGGGATTCCCCCGATCCTGTGTGAGCTAACTCAGTGTGTGTCATGAATGTTCAAGTGGGTGGCGGTATGGAGGCCCTTTGGCTCATGCCTCATCCCTGTGATAGCAAGGGTCTTGACGGATCTTGGGTCTCGGATTTACCTGGTCCTCCTCTTTATTCACACACCCTGCAAAGACTCCTGCCCTCTCCTGTACCCCAGAGCCAGTGGTAAGGTGACAGTTGACATTGGGCTCTTCAGATAGAAGAGACCCTCTTGTGGTGTGGGCCAGTTCAGACACCAGGCCCTCATAGCCTGACAAGCCACACACCTGAGAAGACAGAATGCAGATCTGGGTGTAGCAACACCCAATCTTTTCTTGAGAGTCATTTGAGTTAGCTCCTACTCCCTGAAATGCTCCACTGTGACCAGAACTAGAATTGAAGCTCCTGGTCTGGTCAGTATCACATCTGGCCTGAGGTTAGGGCTGCTGTTGGGGATAAGTGACTCTGGTTCAGGATAAGAGTTAGGGTTCTAGAGGATTGCCTTCTGGGTTGGAGTCATAGTCTGCTATCACTAGCTGTATGACTGAGGGGAGGTCTCATCTCTGTCCTGTGCTTCATGTCCTCATTTGTGCTGGAGGGACAGAAATGGTAACTGTTACTTCATCTTGGAAAGGCAAGAAGGTGGAGTCAGGTCAGCGTGCAAAGCCTTAGGGTGGCTCCTGCATACAGTAAGTGTCATATTACCTGCTGGGGCCTTGAGAATAGCCATCTCTCATGGCCAGTGTAGCCCCCTCTGGGCTCTGGACACTCACCCCCAGGATCATCCCTTCCCTGAGCTCAGCCAACTCTCCTGACTCTCTTTGTCTCTAGAATGACCCTCTGGGACTGTTGGGCACTCTTTTTGCTATGACCAGCAGCTAGAGCTATACCATTCCCTGGGTCCAGATCCGGACCCCAGATCCAGTTCCCAAATCCCAATAATTCAAATCCTTTCAGGACAGGGTTTTCATACCAAGTTGTAATTCAAGAATTTTTAGATGGAGGGCTGTTGAGATGGCCCAGCAGGTAAGGGGGCTTGCTGCTCCAGCCCGACAACCTGAGTTTGGGACCCTGGAATCCACATGAAGGTAAGAGGAGAGGACTGGTTCCAAACAGTTGTCCTCTGACCACAACCTATGTTTTCAAATTGTGCAAACATATATAACAACAAAACAGCGACAACAACAATGATGTTGATAAGTTAAAAAAATATTTGGCGCCTATTTGTTCAGTTTAATGAGATGGACAACTGGCCCAAACACTGGGAAGGCCTAGTCACACTTAAGGATACAGAGCGAGAAAGAAGCCCACAGAACACATGACAGGGAAGGGGAGGTCAGTGAGTGTCTGTATCGTTCACTTCTCATTGGGGAGTCAAATGACAGAGAAGGACTTAGATGTTTAAAAGAAATTGAAAAGGGATTATCATTTAATTTTTCTTCCTTTGCTATAGATTTTTTTTTATAAGACAGACACTGTGTGGGGTCTTAGTAAGTCACAGATGGCACAGTCAAGTGTTTGCAAGGGTGGGGTAGGGGAACCACAGAGGTGGTGAGGGGGGGCCTCTGACCCCCACCCAGGCTCCAAGGAACAGTTATTTAGGCCACATGAATGCTGAGTCTCATCTATATCCTTACCCATACACAGGACTGTGACAGAGCTGAGGGTTGGGGGTCTCCTGAATCATGGTCTCCTCAACTCCTCCCATTCTTCCAAGATCATTCCTAAGGAGGTGGAGGGGCTCTCTGAGATGATGATTCAAGCTGAAATCTTTGAAAGTGGTTTCTAGGGCCCCAGCTGGGCTTGGCCACGTACCAGTCACTCTGCCATCCTTCAGGACACAGACGGGAGCCGGCTGCAGGCTGAGAAGGTGGCAGTTGGCACAACAGAGGTGCGGTTGGCTGGGCGGAGGCCAGGTTCCCTGACGGGTTTGCTTTCTGCCTGGTGATTACCCATTACTCCCGTCAGTGCCTGATAAACCGTTATCACGGAATTATCCGCTGCAGGCTCCGCATCAGTATGAAATCCATTACTGTCCGTCAAGCCCTGTGGCTAATGGGAAAAACTCAGCAGCTGCCCGGTGCGAAGGCGGGGCTCACACAGATCCGCTATCTGTCTATTACTTCAGTAATCACACCTCGTAATGGAATCTTGGATGGGAAATGACAAGAAGTCTCAAGACGTGTCATTCTGATGGGCAAATGGTGGGTGGAGCCATTTGACTAGCTCTAGAGAGTGGCAAGGAGGTGACCCAAGGGTCAGTCAGCCCCAACTCATGCCCTTTTAACTACCGGGAAGCTTTGAACTATGGCTGGTGAATAGATTCTCAGTATAGAGCCAGACAAACATGTGAGTGAATAGAAGGATGAAATAATGGATGCATAGATGGACAAATGGAAAGATGGATGGATGAATGGATGGACGAATGAATGGATGACTAGACGGATGGATGGATGGATGGATGGATGGATGGATGGATGGATGGATGGATGGGCAAGTATATTAATATGTGGATGGATGGAAGAATGGCTAGATGGATAACTAGATGCATATGTGGATGTATAGATGGCTAGAGAGATGGATGAATGGAGAGATGGGTGGATAGATGAATGATAAACGGACAGACAGAAGAATGAGTTGGGCAGAATCAGCTGGACAAATGGATGGATTGAACCCTGAGGCAGATCCCAACACAAGAGCATAGGGAGACTACCTCATTCCTGTGAGCCCGGTTTTTGGGCTGAGGTCCTCCTCTGTCCTTCTGAAGGCATCAGCTACCATGGGGCCTAGGGCCAGTGTGGATGCTGGAGTCAGGTAGAACTTCCCATGAAGCACAGCTCCACCTCAGGCAATGCACTTCAGCTCTGTGAGCTGTAACCTGGGAAACCAGAGTCATAGCACTGGGCAGATACTCACTGTGCAGGGTTGCCAGAGGGGCAGGTGTCCCTCATCTTATCCCTTCCTATTTGGAGCCCAAGGTAATTACAGCAGCATGTACTTCCTGGATGAACTGGCTTGGGAGTCAACATTATGCTTACATTATGGCTCTGGGGCACACTGCACATCAGACTGTCAGCAAAGACTGTGGGGACCCCAAGGCAGCAGGGCTTGAGAAGTTTCCAGGACTGGCACCTGGCAGAGCCAAGTCTGTGGCCATTACAATGGGAATGCACTGGCAGCTTTTAATTAGGAAAGCAAAGTAGACCTTGATTATCCTTTTAGGAAACCCACTCTGCCTGCTATGTGCAGGAAGGATCATGGGGGGGAGATGATCTTTCCCCGTGCTCCGTCATGAAACAGGCAAACAGTGAGAACCAGGAATGCAGCTGGGGGGATCCTATGAGTAACCTCCACATCTCCTGCTATATGAAGCCTCTTCGCCTGGCTCAGTCTGTTCCAGCCACACTGAGGCATGCCAGGCTCACCCTGCAACCTCAGGGCCTTTGCACCTGCTGTTCACTCTGCCTAGAATGTCTTTCCCCAGATGTCCACACATTTGCGTCCTTCAGCAAATGCAGCTCCACATGCCCCCATTTCTGTGAGCCTTTCCCAGCCATCTGGCTTAAAATGACAATCCTCCTCGTCTCCCTCCCTCACCTGTCTTTCTGTTTGTTCTCCCTTCAGCTCTTGCTACCCGTTTTTACCTCCTATAGGCTGGAGAGCTTTGTTCCTTTGGTTTGCTGCTGGGTGCCCCTCAATCTCTGTGTCATGGTAGACACCAAATACTAATGAGTGAATGAGTGGCATGGACACAGAAGGCATAGGAAGATACAGGAATTCCATCCTCTTAGCGGTGACGTTGTCTTCCAAATTTGACATCTCTTCCTCCCACTTCAATGCCTCTTATCCCAGACAGCAGCTTTTCTGTCCCTCGGGTGGGTCAGAATGTGCAGGTGTGCCTGCTGCCTGTTCTGCCTTCTCTGCTTGCCCTCCGTTGTACAGGACTGTCCCCAAGACGTCATCTTAATGAGTTCATCTGTGCAAAAGACCATCGTAGCCAGGGTTGATGATTGCCGACCTGCCCTTATAGAAGAGGCAGGGAGGATTGTGAGACCCTCACCCAAGGGTCTGTGGGATGTGGAGGCTAAAGAACACAGGCTAGGAAGACTAGGGGAAGGGCTCCATACACACATCTCTCCCATCGGGGCGTCATCGTTTATGCTCTGTACTGACCTTCCAATATGGCTGTTTTAAAGGCCCCCACTCTCCTGCCCCTAACCCCCATCCACTGCTCTGCAAATACGATTAATAAACTCATTGGTTTCCCAGGGTGAACTTCGGTGGAACTTTTGGGACCTCGTGAGGAGGGAGGTAGATGTTGCCTAGTACTACTCCCCAAGGAGAAATTTCTTGAGACACTTTGGTCACTCACTTTGGCAGAGCGGGTCTTCTAAAAGGCAAATCAACACCTCCCTTCCTTTCCTAGTCAAAACCTTCCAATGCACTCCCACTGCAATGGCCGTTGGTCTGGCCCTGTCGGGTACCATCCCTGGAAACTCTCAAGCCTTCATTCCCAGAAGTCTTTTCTGGTATTTCCCCCTCTCCTAAGTTTGCAATGCTTTCCCTGCAGGTCCCCACAAGCTTAGATTCCTCCCCCATCCCCGCCCCTGCACTGGTTCTTAAGCAGGAGGAATCTCTCTAGGCATTGAGTGTGAGCTCTCTCTCTCAGTGAGTCCTTCTCTTGTCTTCATGGATTGAACACAAATGGAAGTATTTCATTGGCTTGTTTTCATATTGCCCCTGTCTACCATACATACACGTTCTTCAGTGGAAGGTGCCGATGCAGAGGGACATGGTTGAACTTTGGTGCCTGATAAAACGCTGAGTGGCTGAGAGAATAAGTGAAAAGGAAGGGACAGAGAGGGGAAGAGGGAGAGGAGAAGAGGGAGAAGGGAAAGAGAGAGGGGAGAGGAAGAGAGGAGGAGGGAGGAAGGTCATTGAAAGCCCTATACCATCAGGGGCTCAGGCAGCATGTACCCGCTCTCTCCAGCACCCTGGCCTCTGGGTCCTGGAACTATTAATGTCTTACTGTAGACCTTCTGCTGCTCAGAACTGACACAGCCTTGGGACCTTAGCTGTTTACCCTTCGTGACCACGTCTCCTGTCCTTTAAGCGTCCTTTCTAGTTGCTCGGTAGAAGTAATGAGCAGTGTGATTCCACATGGGTCACCTGCCCCTCCTGAGCTCACTTCCTTCCCTCAGCAGGGTTCTGAGGATGCCTGCCTTGTGGGGGGTGACTGCAGGCTGAACCTGTTAATGAAGAGCTTTGCTGGTGCCAGGTGCTCAGCATGGCGTCCTAGAGATGCCACCTTCCTGACTCTCGGTCCTGTGTCCTCCAGGTTGTCACCTCTCCTCACTCAGCCTAAAGCCATAGACCATGTCGCTTGGCCACCTGCTCACTGCCCTACTTCCCTTTGTCTCTCTCCTGCGCTGGTGGAACCTGGTCACACATGGCTTCCTATGTCCTCTACCTGTCACCCAGACAAGACCATTCACTCCCCACCCTCAACCCTGATCTATTTAATCACAAGTCTCACTGGGACCATAGGAACAAGCTCCAGACCTTGACTCATGTCAGTTCCAACCCATGGTCTTCTACTTGTACTTTGGGGGAATGCTGGTTTTTGTCTACCTGCTTTTAGGCACAGGGCACCCATATCTGCCTCCTCCCCAAACCTGTGTTCCCTCCCTGTCACTTCCCTTGCTGTCTTTGCCTTCCTGGTGACAGACACTGCTCATCAGGACCCTTCATTGGGGAACATAGCTACAGTGGTAGAGCCTGGTCTGCTTGGGGATGGTGGGGAGAATAGGCTGGGATAAGGGCATGAGGGTTTAGGCTCTGCAGAGCAGGCACAGGAACACATCCCTGTTAGGACATTGAGGCCCAGGACCACACCAGGACAGGGCCAGGCGATCATCCAGAAAGCAGGTGCTCATGGCTAAGCTTTGGTCTGAATGGCCTAGTGGGGCTTCACCCCAGTATGAGTCCTTCCATCATTCATCATCTCATTTCACAAAGGAGAAAATGAGAGCCTAAGAGTGTAAGCAGTGTCGGGTGTGGGAGAGCCAAGATGGGACCCGAGGGGGCTGGCTCCAGAACATACCTGTGCACCCCGCGGTACCTGTGGGCATATAAATCACCCATGCATCCAGAGAATCATCTATGCCCCCAAAGAATGCACCTGAGAAGCCTAAGCCTACCTGTGCTCAGGCCTGCCCATCCGTGAGACCTCTGGGCTCCTTGGAATGCTAGGCTGGATGAATTCAAGGCAGCAGAGGAAAGACCATGGGTGGGGTTACCCAGGAGCAGCCTGCTGCCTTGGCCAGGCCCCATGGAGATCCCCAACCCAATTAGCAGTTTTATTAAAGACAATTGGATTAAAGGAGTCTGCTGCGAGTGTTGACTTGGCTTAAACAGGAGTAGTGGGGCGGGGGTAGCTGAATCCTTCCACCCGTGCTCCTGTCTCAATCAGCCATCCTTGGCTATCACATTCTGCCCACGGGCTTTCCTCTTCGGCTTGCCCACTCACTTTCTCTCCAGGGCCCTGGGACAGTGCCTTGCCTCTTAGCCCCTACCCGGGAGACACAGATTCCAGGAGGTTTGTGTCTGAGCTCGGAAAAACGGGACGGTGGAAGAGTGAGGTCAAAGCACAGTGAGACCGAATCTCACTTCATCCGCTGACCTCCAAGCTAAAGTGGGGACATCATTCCCCTACACGTTCAGTCTCTGGCTTCCTGTAGGGAAGGTGTGGGCATGCTCTGTGACTGGCTCTCATGTGATCACCATCCTCTTGGCTTCTGCCCTTGCCGGTACCTGGCCTGGCACATTTTTCTGCAGTCCTTGGCCTGGGTGGCATCTTCCACTCTCCGTGTCTGTGCTACAGTGTCACTCTTTGTCCTTCCAGGGTACCCACCTCACAGAGGGGGAGCTTCCCAGGTTTCCCCTTTGGTGGTCACCCTGCTTGCTTCCCACTTAAGTCTTATCCAAGTGGAGACTGCCATGTTCAGCATTTGCTAGATCAGTCCGATCTCCACAACAACTCTGTGATTCTATTAGACTATCCCAACTCTGTAGAATGGAAAACTGAGGCTCAGAGGGGTTAAGCAGATTTATTAGGTCACGCAGAAGGTTGATGGCAGAGCTGGGTATGAATGGACTGGGTTGTAGAGCCGGTTGTGAACTGACTGGATGGCAGAGCTGGGTGTGAACTGACTGGATTGTGGAGCTGGGTGTGCACTGACTGGATTGTGGAACTGAGTGTGAACTGACTGGATGGCAGAGCTGGGTGTGCACTGACTGGATTTTGGAACTGGGTATGCACTGACTGGATGGCAGAGCTGGGTGTGAACTGACTGGATGGCAGAGCTGGGTGTGAACTGACCGGATTGTGGAGCTGGGTGTGCACTGACTGGATTGTGGAACTGGGTGTGAACTGACTGGATGGCAGAGCTGGGTGTGAACTGACTGGATTTTGGAACTGGGTATGCAGTGACTGGATGGCAGAGCTGAGTGTGAACTGATTGGATGGCAGAGTTGGTTGTGAACTGACTAGATGGCAGAGCTGAGTGTGAACTGACTGGGTGGCAGAGCTGGGTGTGAATGGACTGGATGTTCTTTTGCTGCCCTTGTTCGTTCTCTGCCACCTTGAAGAGTCTCTTTTTTAATGACTGTAGGGTCCATGGGAGGCCCATGTGCCCTGTACATACAACCTCATTCACACTAAGTACACATTTTCCTGCTTCCGTGCCTATAAAGCAGAGGCCAGTCTGCTCCAGCCCAGGCACAGCAGGGCAGCCACAAGCACTATGGTCTCTGATCCCCAGCACACCAGCCAGGAGACTTCCCCATATCCAGCAGTAGTATGTTCCTACCCACTGCAGATATTAATTTGGGGGTTTATAGAAAAATCCATATGGTGTGAGTTATCAAGGGCAACGGTTGTGGGGAGAGCCACAAAAATCAATAGAGAGAGATGGTCCTATTTCACAGCTTCTGTAACCAGAGCTATGGGGCCACATGGGGCAGGGTCAGCAGACTGCCAGGCCCTGCACCGCTGGGGCCTCACCACAGCCCTGGCGAGGCCGATCCAGCGCCTGCTGGGTCTGATTTGTATTCTCCCTGGGCACTGTCAAAGGGCTCTGTAAATATTTATTAACACTTCTCTGAGGCGAGATAGCCTTCCTTGGCAGCAACTTCTCAGGCAGCCAGGCTGTGGCAGAGCAGACACAGGCTCCCAAAGCAAGGGGCCCCAGCAAGAGCCTTGGATTCAGGGCTGAGGGGGGTGTCTGTGGGGGACAGAGGGTCAGCTGGGGTCTGGAAGGAATCTGAGGCTGGGTCTGGCTCCTTCCCATCTCATAGTCGGGCAGAGGACTTCCAGATACGCTCATCATCACACCCCTGGTCTTGAGTCAGAGCAGTACCGTTGCAACAGAAATCCAGTGTGAGCCATCAAGGCAAGCCATTGAGTCACTTAAAAAAAATTGGGAGCCACATTCAAAGAAGTCATGTCAGCCTGTGACTTAACGTAGCAACATCCCTCCCTGAATTCCCGGTGTGTTATCTCACTCTGGTAGTTTTCTGTCACTAATGCCTGAATCTCAGCTTATCAAGAGAAATATTTTGAAACTGGAATGTGGCTCAGTTAGCAGAGTGCTTGTCTAAGATAAACAAAACTTTGGGTTCCATCCCCAGCATCCCAGGCATGGCAGTGCATCCCTGTGATCCAAATACTCAGGAGGTGAAGGCAGAAGTATCAGGAGTTCAAAACCATCCTTGGTTTCATAGTGAATTTAAGACTTGAGACCCTTCTTTGTGTCAAAACAAAACAAAAACAAAAACACAGACAAAACAAAACAAAGAACAAGGAAAGAAAAGATGGAGGGAAAGAAACCACAACAGGTTGCTTTAACTTCCCATGATAGCCCAGTGCCGGGGAGCGTCCACCTGGACTGAAAGAGTCTGGGCAGAGTGGGGTGTCCCCTAGGATGAGGCATCCAAGTAAAATGACAAATCACAGCAGAAAGGGGCATCAGCAAAGCAAACCACAGCATCTGGTGAAAACTGACTGGGGAAGTCGAGGCAGCCAGCTGCAGTTTTCAACTGGGCTCTCTCCCAGCCAAGGGTGAGCCCCGTGGCTGAACTTCTATTCCACTGCAGGCACGTTCAGTATCCTGGGATAAATAACAGCAACCTCTGTGGTTGCCCTCTGGTGTTTTCACAGGGGTCAGGCTGTCCCTAGACACTAGGGATAAGCACACTCAGGTCTGAAGTGTGTGGGATGAACCCTGCCTCCAGAACCAGCTTCTTGTTGAGCTCAGACAGCCAGTGACAGTTTACCAACATAAGTGACCAAGCAGAGAGGGGTACATGAAGCTGTGTGTGTACATGTACATGAACATGGCACACATCCATGTATGTGGACATGTGTGTGGAGGCCAGAATTTGACATTGGGTGCCTTCCTCCCTCGGAGGTCCCTGACTTGCATCTGGACCCGCAGAGGTCTCTGGCTTGGGCCTGCTCCCTCCGCGGTTGCTCCCTTGTATTGCTTCTGTGAGGGTCATTGCCTGAGGCCTGCTACCTCAGAGGTTGCTTGTGTCTTCCTCAATCAGTATCAAAAACCTCATTTTTTTTTTTTGAGACAGGGTATTGACCTAAATTTGGAGCTGGATGATTTGGCTACATGAACTGGCCAACATGCGCCAAGGATCTTCTGGTTCCTTCTGGTTCCTGCCTCTCCATTACAAGAACATATGGTATGTGGGTACTGGGGATCTCAACCCATGTCTTCATGATTGCATGGCAAGCATTTTACCTGCTGACCCTTCCTCCTAATCCCTGACACATGAAACTTTATGAGCCAGTGTGCCTTTGGCTATGTTGGTCTGTCTTTTGCCACAGAGGCCAGGAGTGGTCTAGGTGGCGAATGTATGGCAGCCTGAGTCCATCAGGGAACCTTGTGGCATGAACAGACCTTCGGTGTGGAGCATGGCATGGCCACACAGCACCTGGCATTGGAAACAGGGACCAATTGGGGCCCAAGGGTCTCAAGCTGGGTGCCAAGGATTGTGGGAACCCAGTAGGTGAAGGGTCCCACAGTGGAAGTGGGTGGTGGCGGTGGGAAGAGGGCCCATTAAGTGACTGAGGTGGGAAGGGAGTCAGGGATAACCCTGTCTCCAAGAAGAGTCCCTTTCAGGGGAAAGGGTCCTCATCACTCTGCTCCCACCCCCAGCCCTCCCTGAGGAGTGACTGGATGGGTTTGCTTTGTTTGACCTTTATCTTCCCTCCCAGATGCTCTTGGAATCTGGGTCCTGAGCTCAGAAAGTAAGAAGCCACTGTGTACCTTTCCCTGGGACAGGGAGTCAGAAAGCTTTGTAGCTGGCTCAGGGTGGGGTGGGCGGTGAGGGTGGGGTGGCCAGAGATTGTGTCCAGGAGACTTGTAAAACATGCTAGGTTTGTGACTTTAGGTGTCCCTCTGGAAGATAAGAGTAGAGGCTTGGAGAGCAGTTAGGCAGTAGGTGGGGTCTTGATGGGAAGAGGATGGCTTGGATGGCAGATGAGTAGGGGGAGGGGCAGGTGAATCTGAGAGAACTGGTACAGCTTGGTGGAGGAGCTGGGTGAGGGGCTAAGGGTCTCTGTCCTCTCGGGACTCCATTTGATACCCTTGTCTTACCCTCAGCTTGAGAGACCTTAGAACCTGGGTCAGCCTGTGATTTGAGGCGTCCTGGCATCCTCGAGGCAGCCATCACTAATGGAGTGATAGTGGCACAGGAACCAGCTGTATTTGTCACCCTGGAGCTGGGTCCATTCGCTGTGGGTGGCTGTCTTCCCTGCAACTTGGTTGTCTCAGTCTGCTGTGCTTCCACGAGAAAACACTGCCAAATGGGCAATTTATGAATATCAGACATTTGATCCTCATGGTCCTGAATGCTGGGAGTTCAAAGTCAAGGGGCTGACATTATCTGGAAGAGCTGTTCCCTGTTTCCAAGATGATGTTTTAGTTGTGCCTTCAAATGGCAGAAGGCAGAGGGGCAAGAATGACTGGGTGCAGAGGAAAGTGTCTGCAAGTGAGGACCTAAATCCAGGAGCCAGGGCTCCCCGAGGATGCCATCACCTCCTGAGACCTCTTCTTAATATTGCTACATTGAATGTTAAGTTTCAGCCCATGGATGGAGGAGAGAGAACCCGCCATTCACCACAGCGTTGGTGTTACTTGCTCTGGGGTCTAGAATGTCAGTCCCAGGGCCCTAGAGTCTCACAACCAGGCTGCAGGTGTGTGGAAGATGCTCGAGGGGCCTTCAGTGCAGTGTGTGCAGGCTCTGACTTTTTATGAAACTTTAACCTCTTTCTTTTTTAAAAAAAAATTGATTTATTTATTATATATTACACATCAGAAGAGAGTGCCAGATCTCATGACAGATGGTTATGAGCTACCTACCGTGTGGTTGTTGGGAATTGAACTCAGGACCTCCCGAGGAGCGGCCAGTGCTCTTTACCCCTGAGCCATGTCTCCAGGCCTGGAGCATCTTTCATTAATGGCCACTAGTCTCTGATTCTCCAGACATGTGCACAGCGGCCAAAGCCACCTCTGTCCTCAGATGTCCCCAGAACCTTGGCTATTTCCCAGCCAAAGTTATCCTCAGACCAGGTGCGTAGCCGGGTGCCCAGTGCACCTGGGAAGGATCAACTGAGGCTGGGGTGGGTGATCCCATGATGATGACAGAGCTCCGTAACTCTGTGGTTAACTCCTTCTGAGTTTGCTGTCACCAAGGAGTGAGGGTGCATTGTGGAAGAACTTCTGTGCAGTGGAGTTTCTCTCAGCGATGAATAATGTTCAGGATGCCTTCTGGACCAGTCTAGAAAGTCCCACGGCAGCTAGCCCTGAAGGCCATGCATGTGGCCAGGGGCTGTATCATCTAAAATACGCAAAGGGGCCAAAAGAGGGTACTAGGCAAACGCTGGGGAACCAAGGGACTAGAAATGGTTCCCTCTCCCTCTTATTTTCTCTCTCAATCTCAGCTTTTCTATAGTTTGTGGGGTGGGAGGAGCCATTGTGCACCACCGCTGGTTTCCAGGGAGAATCTTTGCATAGCTCGAGCTGTGTGGGTGGACCCGGGTCTGCATTCCTTCACCTTCTAATCAGCTTGGAAAGAGGAGGTACTTAATGATTGGTGGGCATAGGAGAAAGCACTGGGCATGCTCAGCGGAAGTCCCACCCCTCTGGGCTCCACCTGCCTGCTGCCATCTTTTCTCCTTCCTTTGAGGGTGCAGACCCTGCCCAAGGGTGGCAGGGTTGCAGTTTCAGGGAGGAGGCTGGTTTCAGTAGGGCTCATCTTAAAGACAGGAGTCTCTTATTGTATTCAGCTCTGCACTGAAGTGGGGATTTTCATCTTCTTTGATGTGGTTCTGTTTGGAAGGGATGGATGTGTTCTAACTGTCTGTCTAGCTATCGTGTGTGTGTGTGTGTGTGTGTGTGTGTGTGTTTTCTTATGAAACGTCAGTGTTAGGGGACGGGGAGACAACCCAGTTGTAAAATGCTTGCTGTGGAAGCCTGAGGACCTACCTGAATTCAGTTCCCAAACCCACATAAAAGTTGGGCATGGCAGGATATATCTGTAACCCCACGCTGGGGGAACAGAGACAGGAGGATCCCTGGAGTTCACTGGCCAGATGGTCTAGCAAATGAAGTTCCAGTTTCAGCAAAGGATCCCGCCTCAGAAAATAAGGTGGAGAGCAATCAAGGAAGGCATTGGGAGTTGACCGTGGGCCTCTACATGCAGGTATGCATATGTGTACCCACTTATGCACAGACACCCTCATCCTCACATATGCATATCACACACATAGAATCCCTGGCGCGCGCGTGCGCGCGAGAAAGAGAGAGAGAGAGAGAGAGAGAGAGAGAGGTTTTCAAGTAAAGGATTTTTGAAAATGTTTGGCTTTCCCTCCAGTGTCAAATATTTGGTCAATGCTGAGAATGACCAGATTGTATCATTAGGTGATTGGCAAACAAACAAACGAAAAGCCCTCGAATCTGGACGTTAGGTGGCAAGGTCAAACATGTCCCCTAGCTAGCAGGACACCAGTGTGACATCCACTGCCAAATGACCTCAGATAAGGCCCTTGAAGAAATATGGGGTGTGCTTGGGAATCCCATTCTTGACGTTGAGTCTGCTTTTCTTGCTGTGTGATCGTAGAAAAATCATTGGAAGTCTCTGAACCTCAGCTGTCAATGTTTCCCATCCACCAGGTGAGTGTAGCAACAGGAAGGCCACGTGAACCTCACGACGCTGAGACTGGGTGGACGGTGACCTAGGTCTGCTTGTGTCACGTGGATTAAGTGGTCATCTAAGAGGCACAGGCTGAGGAAAACACCAGGAGTTCTGGATATGGCTGCCTTCTCCTCTCTCTTTCCTTCCTCTGCTTGCTCTGCATGCAACCCTCCCCCACACACACCACCCACCACCGTGGCCTGGAATGTGCTCTGTGAAGAGCATTCAAGTCCCAGCTCCGTGTTTGTAGCAGATTTCACGCCAACACGACTTACCACTTTGACACCACCAGACCGTGCCTCTTTATTTCGTTGCAGAATTGTGGGTTTTTCTCATAAAGTGTTTACTGGGTATGTGAAACATAATCACGGCTTTATGAATATGAACTAGATTATTTTAATGATTGCAGGTAATTTGAAACTTAAGGGCAATCACATTTCCCAGCCATCTACGACGTTTTGGAAACACGAGCGAGCCGTTTGGAACAGCCATGGTCGCGCACGTCTGCCCCTCTGTGGTCTCCCCGCGCCAGCCTTGTGTTATGGTGATCTGATTATTGTAATTGATGACATTAGGAACCAGGAATCGCGCAGAATAATGCAGGCGCCTGTCATGGCAGAGCGCTTTTATTCATCGTCAGCGAAGTTCATAAAGTTGAAAGGGAGCATCTCCGTGGGCTGCGATCGCACAAAGCAGCATTCGGTCTGTAACTCGCCAATAAAATGATGAATTGTGGAGGCCCACTCCACTTGGCAATTGAACCCAGTCCCTCGCACCCCTCCCCCTGCCCTGGACTCCCGGGGGTTGCATTCTGCCATCCCTCCTCATCTTCAGCAGGAATCCCCGGCCCTGTGGCCTCCACAGAATACAGGGACCTGCCTTCTTTTGTTCCTGTTCCCAGATTTCAGCTGCTCTTTTCCATGCTGATTCCACCCACACCCTCTTTAGGAGATGTCCTCTCCTCAATCTGCCTCCAGGCTGGGAAGTTTTGGTTATGACTATTGACAACACAAGGTGGGGGAGCTTTCTACTGGTTTCCAGAACCCCAGGTCTTCTTTTCAGGGAGCAAGGGAGACCTGTGGATTTTAAAAGCTTTTCTCTCTCTTTCTCTCTCTCTCTCTCTCTCTCTCTCTCTCTCTCTCTCTCTCTCGCCTCCCCTTCTGTTTGGTCAGACGCATCACCTCAGCTCCCTGGCACCCCTTTATACAAAAGTCTAGAATATTTAGCTGGGGGCTTCACCCAAGCTCCTGACATAAGCTCCCTCCCCTGGAAGTTGCCTCAGTCCAAACTCCACCTCTGAGAAAGTCCGCCAAACGGTAACTCCTCCCCAGGGAA
>JAQHUG010000031.1:3046162-3118224 GCA_028555095.1 Dicrostonyx torquatus | reverse complement strand
GGTGAGTCCTCCCTAGGGAGGGTCAAGAAAGCCCAGCAACAGGTAACTCTTCCCCAGAGAAGGTCAAGACCACTCTCATAGGCTATTTAAACTGTCCCCTAGAGAATGAACACGTGGTCTCCCCTTCTCTCCCTCTTCCCCTCTCCATGTTTTCCCAGGGCCATCCAGGATCACTCCATTAAACACGGGCATCTTTAATACGATTTGATTCAATCTGATTGGGATTATTTACGCCTACGGAGAGGTTTGTCTTTAAGAAAATACCTTACAGGTGCCATCTCTCAGGAACCATCCACTTAGGTTTTTGAGATAAGATCTCTCACTAGGTCCTGGGGCTCTCTATTTCAGCTAGGCTGGCTGGTCAGTGAGCTCCAGAGATATGATTGTTTCTGTCTTCCCAGTGAAATGCAACCATGCTTTTTACACGGGGGTGGGATCTGAACTCAGATCCTTAAGTTAGTACACGCAGCACTTTACCAATTGTGCCATCTCCCCTTCACCCTACCTCTCCCCCCCCCTCTGCTGAGAGGGTAATCTAAGCCCTTGCCCATTCTAGGCAAGGCTCCACCATGAGCTCTGTCAACCCCGAACCTCTCCTTTCTGTTTTAGAACACAGTGCAATATCTGTCACTTACTGACCGCATAGCACAGTTGTGGCATTCACCTGCCCACAGGACACCAATGCCTCCCAGCCATTTCCTACTGTGGATTTCATTTTTCCCATTTTCCGGACAGAGGCACTGAGGTTCAGTCAGGCTAAACCAGGAGCTTAGGACAGAACATTTTAGTTAATGGGCAGTGATGGGATTCAAACTCAGATTTGTGTGATTCTAACCATTCACAAAGTAGCTTCTCTGAGATGTGCAGGAGGCAAAAAGGGAAGGCACCCTAGAACACGCAACTCCCTGTTGGGGAGGGAGATCCTGGAGGTTAGCTTAAGGGGTGGAACTGGGAACTGGGCTTTACAGAGCAGAGGAATTCTGCAGTGTGCAGGAGACAGGATGGAACTTGTTCATCAGAAGCCCAGAAGAGCCCAGAATCTCGGGGTGAGCTGGGATGCATAGGAATGAGGCAGACCCCCAGCTTCGTGGAGTGTGACATTGACCAGTAGCCACTGAAGGAGAAGAGGGAAGAAGGTATCAGGTTGTTTTTGGTACCTCAGCCACTGGGACAAGAGCGTGACTTACAGGGCAACCTACTAACCATGGGGAACCTTCCAAAAGCTGCCCTCCCCCACTGCACCATTTGCCCCAGCCTTTCCGGCAGGGTAAATGCAGATTTCCAGCTCTGGGGACACGGTGAAGGCAGGATGATTTTCCTTCCCTTCCTGCTAATTTGCTGCTTCTGCTTAAGCTTGTAAAAAGTTTTTGAGCAAAACCACCACGGCCTGAGTTCCTGCTGGAGCCCGCTGAGCAGCTGTAATTAAGCTTTGATTAGCCAGCTATAAACTCCCTTTTGGAGGCCAGCTTTGCCCTTGGAGGCCTTCTGTGGAGTGTCCTGGCCCTCAGGCCCCAGGACTCGGGGGACTTTCTTAGCCTCCACGGCCCATTGGCAACCTCAGGAATGGTGTCTGTGACATTGCGCTCAGTCTCCTGAGATGGGGAGAGCAGGGAAAAGATCCAGCCCTCCACTTCCCAGGAACAAGATGGGTTGCAGGGTAGAGTGGGAATGGGAGGGAGCCCCTGGCCTCTGTTTTATGACTGCAAACAATAGGTCTCGGGCCAAATGTATTTTTCTACCACCACGAGCTTGTTGCAAAGTCGGTTTTATGGGTGCACTAACCTGCCTTTTAAATGATCGCCAAGTATAATAAAAACGGCAGAAAATTGTCAATTTTCCCGAGAACGTGAGTAAAGTGAAAGTTAGTTACATGTCCGCCTGAGAGCTGTAGTCCAGCTGTGTCTGTAATCGGAATTAAGGCCTGCACGCCTTGGGGGAACAGCTGCTTTCTGATGGAGCAGCAAGCCTTGACCATTCATTACCTTGGAGAGGTGAGACCGAGGAGCCGGCTCAGGGAGATGGAGAACTGAGGACTCAGAGACCAGGTAGGAGGGAGTAAGGAGGACACTCCCACCAGCCTCACAGCCTCCAGTTTGAGGAGGATGGTCTAAGGTGGGCTGGGCTCTGCACTTCCTGCTGTAAATGTTTAGTAACTGGCTCTCCAAGCAAAGGCTGAAGTGCAGTGTCTGGCAGGTTCCAGGCAGTAACCGCTTGCAATTTCAAGGTAGCAGCGGCGATGCCACTGAGCATAGAGTTGGAAGAGACGAAAAGCTGCACAGGTGCCATGGTCCTTCCGGCCTCCAGAGTCCACAGAAGCACACAACCTCAAGGGCATGGGTAATAGGACAGTACCCAATAAAGACATGTTGTGGATTTGAGCTTTTGCCTTACCTTTGTTTTGATGCAACTTATTTAACTGCAAGTTAATATAATTGGATTTCTAATCACGGCCGTATTCAACAGCTGGCTTGAAAATCCTTGGAAGATGAAGGATGGACTCCCATGGGGTAGTGTGTGTCTCTACTCCTGAAGCCCATAGAGGGGGCCTGGGAGCCACCCGCAAAACCTGTTCAGCCTGACCTGCTATTGGGTCCTACCCAGCTCAGAGCTCAACACTCTGTAAATTTGTCTGGAATTTATGAGTAACAGGTGGCAGAAAATGTCCCTTGCAATTTATTTTTTCTGATGGCAGCACTGGTTCAAAGCCAAGAATCTCTGCCTGTTGCCTGGAGCTGCAGATACCAGACTATGTCATCTCCACCTAAGAAGAGGAAGTGGGGTGGTGGCTGGGGATGGGTGGAGTTAGGGGTAGAGGTATAGAAGGGGGGTGGGGGTGGGAGAGAGAGAGAGAGAGAAATAGATAGAGTGCCCAACACCTTGACTTTAGCCTTGTGAAGCTAACTTGGAACTTTTGGCTTCCAGAACTGTAAGATACAATGGGAGCGGGTATATATGTGTGTACACGATTAAAGAAAGGAACACCCCCAGATCATTAAAATTTGCATTGCTTTGCACATTTTAGCTTTGCAGGTTTGTAGTCCCTCCCAGCTCTTGGGAGGCTGAGGTAGGAGGATTGCAAATTCAAGGACTGCCTGGGCTACTTAGTGAGTCAGTGCTGATATTTTTTAAAAAGTAAACTTGGGCTGGAAATATGTACAGCTCAGTGGTAGAGCACTTACCTAGCATGCACAAGGTCCTGTGAAGCATGATTAATAAAAGTTCAGGGTCAGAAATTGGGGTTCTACCTGAAGATCTGAAAAGCAAAACAGCCAGCCACTGGCTCTTACCTCAACCTCCGTCCGCAATGGTGACCCTGCCTCCAGGAATCTCAGAATGAGACTGTGTGTGAGAGCTGTCTCCTCCCATTATATAATCCTCCCTAGGGCTGGGATTAAAGGCGTGTACCGCCCGGTTTTTATGGCAACTAGTGTGGCTACTGGGATTAAAGGTGTGTGTTACCATTACCTGGTCTGTAAGGGGCTGTTTTACTCTCAGATCTTCGGGCAAGCTTTACTTACTAAAATACAATTGAAATGCCACGACAGTCCTGGGTTCAGCCTCTGGTACCAGGCTAAAGGGAGGGACATTGTTTTAAGGTCAGTAGTCAGCATGGCAGTAGAAGCTACCATACCTCCTGAGACAGGCCCAGCCTCTTGTCCAGTGCTAGCCTCACTCTGACCCGCAGAAGTGGACCTTGTGGGATGATACCACAGCTCTCTCATTAGGCTTCACCCCTTGAGTCTTGACTTGGTACCTCTAAAACTCAGCTCCATTTCTTAACTCTTGAGGCTCACTTTGAAATCCCACCTGCCACAGTCACCTTGGGATCCTGATGTTTCCTTCCTGCTCCTTTTTACTCTCTGTCCCCCAGGCCTTCTGCAGACATTCTGCAGCCAGTGTGGCAGAATGGTAGGCTCTGATTTCCCAAGGTTTTATAGGATCCCAAAGCTGTGTACCCCTTACACCTTATATTAGAGCAGCTGGTCCTGGGAAAAGCCTGCCTTTATCATCTCCAGGAGCAGAGAATGGACTCTTTGACCATGTTCCCTAATGACTCCACCAAGTGGTCAGTTAACACTGAGCTGAACTGAGCGGAATGATTCACCAATAATCAAAGCTACTGTCTGCTGAGCACCCGGTGTCTGAACTGTAGCAGGAATTTTTCATCTGATTCACATAGCTAACCCCAGAGGGGGGGAAAATCCCACCACGCCCCTGCTTTCCCTCTCTCCTCTCCTCTCTTTTGTGCTCTCTCTATCTCATTCCCACTTTTTAGGCGGGCTTGTTCAAGCTGGCCTGGAATTCACTGTAGAGTCCAGATTTGCCTCAAACTCATGAGGATCCCCCTGCCTCAGTCTCCCAAGTGCTGAAACTGCAGATGTGCACCACCATGCCCAGCTCATTTCTCCTGTATCCCAGGGGAGAAAATGGGGTCAGAGAAACTACGGCAGAGCTATGATGTGAACCAAACTGTGGTTCGGTACCTCTCTCTCCTCCTCTTCCTTCCCCTCATTTTTCTTCTTTTTGAAATAGGATCTCAGTATATAGATCAGGCTGGCTTCAAAATTCTCAATCCTCCTGCCTCAGTCTCCCCAGAGCTGGGATTCCAGATGTGAGCATCACATGCAGCAGCGCCCATCTCCTTGACGATATTCTTTATGCTTTTGCCTCCTTCAAGGCTTCCTTTACCCAGCTGCGGGAGGATAGTAATGACAGCAGCACCATCACCCCCTGGTCAGGCTACAGGATTTCTCTGAGGCTCTGGAAATGCCAACATGACCAAACACTGAGTACCAACTGCCTTGGATTACAAAGGGACTTACCATCCTAGGGTGCAGCAACATCTGGAACATTCTTCTGGTGCTCTTCATGAGATGCCGTCTGTCTGGGAGGATGGAGAGCTGGACGCCAGCAGGAACAGGCATTGTCTACCAATCTTGCCCCAGCATTTCTCAAAAATGCCTTTTAAGTGGCATAGGCACCCATGTCTCCCCTGCACCAGCACTGGTGGCTGCCCTCATTAGATTAGATCTGATTACAGAGGTGACTTGTGAGCTCCGGGTGTGAAGATGGTCAGGGTGGTGGTCTTGGGATGGGGACCAATATGGAATTCCCAGTGAAGCCGGGGATGTTTGTTGACTCTTCAGGGACCCATTCCCTATGATGTGCTCTCCTGGTGGCCTGGGTAAGAGGTTCTACCTTCATTATCTCTGCAGGCCTCCCAGGAAATAAAACACTGTGCTCCTTCGACACGGTTCTGTGCTATTTTGCTTTCACAATCGTTTCCTTTTAAATGTGTTTAGTTTTAAGCTCCTCAAATCCTGTTTAAGTACATGGGGATAAGTCTTCCATGAATAAAGCAATAAATAGAAGATTCGAGAGCTGTGTGCTTCTTCTTCCTCCGTCTTTCCCCCTCTCTCCCCCTGAAGCTCCATCTCACAGCAGCTGGGCAAGGCCCTCAGTCAGGGGTCAGGGTTCACCACCTCTGGACATCAGGCCTATTCATTGCTCGACAAATCCATTCTTGAGTCATGGTTGGAATTTAGGGTCATCTGTGAGCCTTTGTACCCATTCTTGGAGCCATGTTCTAGTCTCTAGATGCCAGATGATGAACCTGAGATGGGGCAGAGTAATTGTTGTTGGGGGAGGGCTCTCAAGAAGAAGAGGTTGGGGGACCCCCAAGAGCTGATCCAGAAGCTAGGCAAGGAGGAAGTTCCAGCGGTGGTAGCTTCAGGCTGACTCCACCCATCAGACTCTAGAACTGTGGGTCGCGACTCTTTGCTGGGTGGAACGACCCTTTCAGAGGAGTGGCCTAACCAGTGGCAAAATTACAGTTATGAAGTAGCAACGAAATAATTTTGTGGTTGGGGGTCAGCACAATACAAGGGACTGTATTACTCTAGAATGAAGAGCCCACAGCATCTCATCTCAGGACACAGGCACCTTCCTAAGGCTAACTCAAAAGCATCTGGCTGAGCCTCCTTCAACGATGCAGATGGGGAAAGGGAAGTAAAATCCCACAGGGACAAATGTGCCTGGGAGAGAACTTCTGGGAACCCTGGCTAGGCCACACTCCAGAGCAGGGGAGGGATAAGTGTGTTGTTGAAGGGGTCAGGTCAGGGTGGGGGGTAACCTGGTCTACCATGGTGATTCTGCACCTCTAGAATGGTATTTTCACCAGAGGACCCCTTGGGTAGTCTCCAAGCGTTTTCCCTTATCCTTTTGATTTGCCTGTGAGAAAGAGAGGCCAGGGGACACCAACTCCATTTTACAGATGAGGAAGATGAAGTCACACGTTAGAGCTGGGGTTGTCCCCCAGGCTAACGGACTGTGAGTCAAAGCTAACGGGTCTCCCTGCACATCACCAGGTCACAAGAAAGTATCTCCTAGAGATTGTGCCGTTGGTCCAAGAGTGCACAGCTCTTAGCTGCCAGATGCTGGTTCACCTGTGGGCTGAGGTTCCGTGGCACACACCCTCCTCACAGGAAAGCCCTCCTTCTTGGTTTCTGGCCTGCCCTTTATTCAGTGAGGCTCTACACAGCCACCAGGAGCATCAACTTTCCAAGTCAAAGTTCATGGGGACCTCTTGATGGGGAGAGACCTATATCCTCTGAGGTCTCAGCCAACACCTCCATCATGTGCATCCTTCTGGTGATGACAGACGTTTGCCCTGGACTCTCAGAGGTCATACTACAGTCAGATGCTGGAGGCCTACATTCTGTGGTGTCACAGGGCAGGAGCCAAAGGGGGAATTTTCAGGAATAGCTCTCCTCCTGAACGCAGCATCACTTGGAAGCCAGCATAGGATGGGGACAGTAGGGGCTTGTATTTCCTCTGCCGCACTTTGGGAGAACACAAGACAGAAGCAAAGGGAGAAATGTAGAAAACTGAGTCAGGTTGGCAGCTGGCAGTGGATCTCAGAGAGGTGCACGGAAGGGCCTATGCCAGTGAGCATGCAGGGAGAGTCCAGTGAGGTCCACCTGTGGCCAGCCTCTTATCCCTCCTGGATGTGTGGGAGACACTTTCCTGGTGCTACCTGCCGGTATATACAGCTCTTGTCTCTGAGCCCCAGGTGGAAGGGCTGTCTCTGCTCGGCAGAGGCAGAAGGAAACACGGCATATTTACTCCAGCTCCCGTTAGGTGATGAGGAAGAAGGCTCCCTGTTGCGATGGTAGAGACACAAGATTGCCTTAACTCTCCAAACCTGTCATGGCAACTCTTCACAATAGAGAACAGAAGGATAAATTTGTGAGAGAAAAGCAGATGTCTATGTTAAGCTACCAGAGGGACTGGTGGTCTCAGCATAGCCTACCCGATTCCAATTAATGCAATTACTGTTTATTAATCACCTACCATGTGCCAGGTTCAGCTAACTCTTCCCCACCCATGGGTTTACCCAATTACAGATTGAAAAATAAGAAAACAATAGTGTCTGGACCTAACATGTAGACGGTTCCCCAGGCAATACAATATCATGATTACTGACGTAGAATTTGCATAATGTATTAGATATTATAAGTCATGTCAAGATGATTTAAAGTCCAGAGAGGGTGCGTGCCAATTCTGTGCAGATGCTGTGCTGCTTCACGTGAGGAGCTTGAGCATTTGCGGGTTGTACTGGAAAACTCCTGGAGGCAATGGCCATGGGCCCCAGAAGAACTATATCATGCTTAAACGCTCATCACACATCACGTCTCAAGTTCTTGGAGCACCTTTCTGGTAGGGTCTATTGTCACAGAAAAGGAAACAGAGGCTCAAGGATGAAGCACCTCCCACAGGTTGTCACACAGCAAGTCAGTAGTAGAGATGGAGCTGAAGACCAGAGCAGCCAGACTCCAGAACATTCTTCCTGCTCCAATCCCAGCCCGTTGGGTTTTCTGCCCCATTAGGCTTCAGGTTTCCATGAGCACATGAAAGCTGTCCAGAGAGTGTTCCAGACCTGAGTGTAGTCTATGAGCTGTGTTTAGCTCAAGGAGGAAGAGAGAATCAAGGGCTTTAGGCACACGAGTTTCTGCTCTGTAGAGTTGCCACGCTGGTGGAGGACCCAGTGGGGCATAAGTGTAAAGCTGGGACTGCATGGTGCAGGTCTGTGTGGGCACAATCGTGGACATGTGTGAGGGAGTGGTGCAGAGAGGTCAGCGAGGAGACAGAAGATGATAAAAGGGGAGGAGAGGACCAGAAAGAGAGAAAAAATACTTCCCCCAACTAGGGGGAAGTGGAGGTGTGTGGCTGGGCTTTCTCACCCATGCCAAAGCCTCCCCCTCCCCACAGTTCAGCAGGACCCCATCCACTGTGGTACCTGCTATACGGGGCCTGCTGCTGGTCCAGAACACAGCAGCACTTCTGAGCTTAGTTTTGAATAATTCAAGGGCCAAGTCCTGAGATGGGTAAAATAGGTAGACAGAGGCGTGTTCAATTCCAGATTTAACCAGTTCCCCCACAGTGACCTTGAGCAAGCCTTGGCTGTGTGTCTTCATTTGATAAATGAAACAATCCCATTTCCCTGGAAAGCCACTTGTGAGGACTCTCGGGGCGTTCTTCCAGCCTTCACACTCTGAAAACTCCTTCAACAGCCCCTGGTGACAATGGCAGCGTTAGGTCCTCTTCTTCTTAGGAGACCCTTCTGGGAACCACTGCTGAATTCAGAGAGAGAGAGAGGTTCTGCCTGAGGGGCACACAGGGGCCATCTGTGGGTGGCCCTGCCTTTATCCAGAAAAGAACAAGCCACTTGAGCATGAAGCTCCCCCAGTCTCCCGCACTATGTTCCCGGAGGGAGTCACAGGCCCAGTAATGTATGGCTCCATTTTTAGATGTTGCTGAATTCCATTTGCTGGAGATCTGTGTTTTATTGCCGTATCAGTGTTTCTAAATTGCACTATATTTTCTTAGCTTGATGGGAATTTACAGCACCCGGATTGGAGCAAAATTGGGCTCTCCCCGAGGCTCGGAAATCACTGGGGTCGATTGCTATGGCTGCTGTCTCCCCCTCTGAGTGTCTCTGCTAATTATTCATATTAAGAAGGAATCTGAGTCTGAGGAGGGAGGCTGGGAGGCCCATTGGGGAAGACATCCATCAGGACGAGGAGTTGGTGACTGCTTCCTGCCAGGATCTGGGCCACCCAGGAGGAGGTGGGAGGCCCAATGTGTTGGGTGTTCACAGAGACACGGATTCCAGACTGGAGAGATGGGAAAGGCCCAGCTAACAGCCAGTTATGGACCTGGCACGTCCCGGGGAATATTAGACATCAGGATGCCAGCCTTAGTAACTGGAGCGAGAAAACTTCTCACCAGAGGACCCGTTGGGTAGTCTCCAAAGCGTTTTCCCTTATCCTTTTGATTTGCCTGTGAGGAAGAGAGGCCAGGGGACACCAACTCCATTTTACAGATGAGGAAGATGAAGTCACACTTTAGAGCTGGGGTTGTAAGCGAGGCTGTCTGACTCTACAGTGCCTCTTTCTTCATCCTTGTATGTGGCTGTTTCTCCTTTTAGTTACCGCACAGGGACAGGGAAAGGCTGCTCTCATTTAAGGAACCTCACTCCGCATGCGCCAGACACTGCACTGTAAGTTCCAAGCATCATCGTTTCAGAGGTGGGCGCTGGCCCGTTTTATGAGCCAGGCTCAGGATGATCCTCAGTTTTGCATAGTCACAGGGGTATCTGCTTCCAAATGCCACTATGAGCTGCCATGCTCGCCTGCTTCTGGTGACAAGGGCTCTTCCAATGTCTGCTGAGGTAGAACAAGCTGCCTGGCGCTGGGTGTTAGTCCCGGTGCATTCTGGGAGTCAGATGGCGCTGTCTGGAGCTGACATCCTGCAGACCGCGCTGTGATGCCTGGGTGCTTGAGCTGCACCTGTGTTTGGAAGTCACCATTTTCCTGACTCCCTCCTCCCAGGGTAGCATGATATGACTATCTGGGGCATTGGACAGTGAGAGGAGAGAGTTCCGAGGACCCAGCTGAGGCCCATCCCTCTGGCAAGCCCGGGCAGTTTATCTCACTTGGCAGTGATGCTCTGTCTAGGAGCACGTCTGACGTTCTGTGCAATAAAGTTAATGGACTTCTCCGTCTCGGAGCAGCAGCTGAATTCTCTTGGAGCAGATGCTGAGGGTTATGGATGTTCTAATTAGGAAGCTGCCTTTGGCATCGAGGAAGGGAGGGGAGTCCTGGGATGCGGTCTGCACACCCTGCAAAGACCCCCTGCTGAACCCCTCTCTTAGAGCTTGCCAGACCCAACTGGCTTCAGCAGCGAAAGAAGGTGGCATTTTCATTCTCTTTCGCCATCTACTTCCTTTCCAGCCTCAATGTCCTTCTCTGTGAGCCGGAAATGACCGGCAGAACCAGGCAAGGTGGCCACAGCCACCCAAGTTGGAGCAACCAGCAAACGGGGTTTAGTGCCAGTGATCAAATAAAACTCACAACCAAGTTAATCTGACACATTTATTGATGTGCATAATTGTTATTGGGTTGCACTGCAATTAGGCATAAATGGTAGGTCGTGCCTGTGAGCGACTGTAATTAGTAATTCACATTTTGGGGCCCAATCAAGTTTGGACCCCCCCTCCCCCATGGTATCTAAACAGCCTTGCTGCAGACTGCTTTCTGCTTCATTCCTTTGTTTGTTTAACTTTTCATTCCCCAGATCTACAAAATCAAGGTCTTAGACTGGAGATCCCCTCTGCTGCCTACTGGATGGTTGTGGGGGGAAATTCTTCTCTTGCACTCTGTCTACCTGCAGTATGGGGATGGGATGCCAAAGCTCAGGGTGATGTGAGAATTCTGAGGTGTGGCATGCAGGGGCCTCGCCGAGTGGCCACAAAATGAATGCTTTAATTTATTAGTATCATTTATGACAAGCCTTCCTGCTGAAGTGCCAGGCACTAAGAGTTCTTAGCTCTGCTCCCAGACAGGAGGGGATGCTGAGTGTCCACTGGACCTTCAGGGCTCAACACCTAGATCATGTGAGAGGACATAGAACTGGTGACATTGGGTCTCGAGACTGCTGTAACCTCCTTCTCAGCCTCAGCTAGTGGATCCGGGAAACTTCTATTTTTTCCTGTCTTTCATTTCACCATGGTCCAACCTCTGGGAAATGTGGCTGCCAGCAGAGGAATGTGTCCACCCAGGATGCAGTGCTGAGAAAGCTCTTGGGGAATTCTTGCCTGTGTTCCTGTTCCAGGACGTGAGCTATCAGATTAGAGACTGAGTTACAGGGAAGGAGGATGCTATGGCCTGCATATGTTTTAAGAGGTTCATATGCTGGGAGTATGGGTTTTGTTGTGGCTATGTTGCGGGTGGAGCCTTTAAGAGATAAGTCCTAGGTCAGTTGGGAGTGTATCCCTGGGAATTTCCTGTGGGTGGACTGTGGTAAGAGCTCTAAGCCTTGATGCTCAGTGTGATTCCTTGCTACCCCACCCCTATTCCTGCCAATGTCTTTGGCCATAATGTAGCTGAATGGTTGTCACCGAAGCCAGGTAAGGCACCCATGCAGCCACTATGCATGCCTCTGATCCTCCAAACTATGAGAGCAATAAGTCTCTTTTCTTTATAATGCGAGCCTGACTCATCTATGTTATTAGGTGTATGAACGTTATCAAACACACAGAGGAAGCTGGTTTTTGCAGTGAAGTAAAAGCAAGGGCTTGAGGTACGGGGACTGGATAGAGACTCCCAGCCCCTTGAAGAAAACTCTCTCTGCACACAGAAGCTGCTGGGTTCCCTGGGGAGAATGTGTGCTTTGTCAACATGTTTATCACTGAGAAGATGGCCCAGGGGGACAGCCTGGAGTCAGCCGGGTGGTGGGGAATGCCAGTAAGCCCAGAGCTGCAGGAGTAGGGAGAGGGCTAGGCAAGGGACCTGATTGAACTGTGTGCTGCAGGGAGGCTAAAAGGAGGTAAGGTGCTGTTGGCTGCTTGATTTGGAGAGGCAGTGAATCCTGAGTTAGCCGCTGAGTCTACTTTCCCAGACTCAAGCCACTTATTGGTCTTGCTCAGTCTCAGTTTCTTCATCAATAAAACAGCCCCAGAGCAGACGCTGTCGGCATACATTTCCTGCACTTACAGTTCCTGAGGCTTCGTCCTGGTTCAGGGTGTTCCCTTGCTACCTAATGGCATGCCACAATATTTGGAATTGGTCGGCGCTGGGGCCAGCCAAAGATGGTAAGGACTTGGCTGCACCTCTCAGCTCTCTTGCCCTTTAGTTGAGAACTCTTATGTCTCATGGTCTGTGCTGGCTGCCCGAGGCCTTGCCCCAGAGACAGGATCACACTGCCCCTTTCTCACAGCGTTTTGTTTCTTTTTCATCGTGCTGGGGATGGCCTCTTAGTCTGCTGGGCTCTAGATGTTGGTGAATCTGAGACAGAGGCCCAAATCCTGTAGGACTGACAGTTGGGGCCTTTGTAGGTTAAGGATCTCCACATACCAGGAACTGTCCAGAGACTTGCTCTGGGCCCAGAGGAAGGCTTGTTTCAAGTTGGCGCTGCTGCTCTGGAAGCCATCTCTGTGGGTCTCCACATCCTGGATCCTGTCTGGAGTTGAAGCAGGCAGGCAATAAATCCCCTTGGTGGAGTTGATCCCAGCATGGGCCACCCAGCAGAAAGGCCTCATCAGCGGCCTCATTTGCATAAGATAATGAAACCGCAGTAAAAATAGGAAAAGAAAAAAATGGCCTGGCAACTTTGTTTCCATAATGACAGATGCTTCTTAAATACTTAGCTTCTGTTTTCTGAGGAGGAATCATTAAGGCCCTGTGGGCAGGATCCAGTCCAGCCTGCAGTCCCCGTGACCCAGCCTTGACCTCTTCTTAGCTTGCTCCTGGGCATTCCCCAGGGACAGAAGCAAGGAACAGGAGCCTGGCTGAGGGGCAGAAAGGCCCCTTGAGAACCTTCTCACACCTCACTTTGAACATAGCTTTTGGATCTCTTCTGTCAGTGTGAGCTCCCCAAGGCAGAGGAGTGGGCATTCTGTCACACAGGAGAACCACCTCAAACCCATGAGTCGTGCAGAGTAACCTGAGAAAATCAAGGTAGGGGCAGGAGGGTTTGAAGCTCATATCCTGCTCTGAGTCCACGTCATCAGTCCTGTCTGCCTCAGGAGATGGTGGAAGAGAAGGTTCGCATACTGTTGACATCTGACAAGCGGGGCCTGTGACAAGTGGTTTACACCATCACTGAGTGGACAGTCCTTACCGCCATGTGTTTCACAGAAGAGGAAACAGAAGCTGAGGATACTCAGCTGTTTGTTCAAGGTTATACCTTGAACCAGAACTCTTGCGTGGGATGCTAAAGTCTTCAATGGAGGAATGGATGGATGAGTAGTCACTGCTCTCCCTCATCCCTGCCATGACCTCCTTCCTCCTCTGCTGGACCTGGAGTCCTCCCCGAGGCCTTGCATGTTCACCCCCAGGACTTCTCCTGATGATGGACAGACATCCTTCAATCTGTAGAGTAATGAGTGCTTCTTTTTACTGAGATTGTTGGGGTCTTGCCTGACCCTTGTCTGGTGATGAGACAGGAGGACAAATTTTTCAGGTTGCTGCCAGCTCACATATGATGGGGAACTTCCTTCAGCCAATGACCTTTAAGAGGCCGGACCAGGTTGGGGCATGACTTTTTGGGTACCCAGAGAAAACTGCCGGCCCGCCCAGCTTTTGTGCTCTGGTTCCCGCGCTCCACACCTTGATGTTGGCCCCCCCCCCTTAGAGTAAATACTTGTGAGCTATTATTTTTGGACAATTTACATTGGTATAGATTCTTGTAATTAATACAAGTTCAAATTGTATTTGTTATATTGAATATGCTCCTATTTCTGTTTGCAATATTTTATGCCTATGCAAAGTTATTTTGTCAGATTGTAGGCATGCATGTTTCTACCTCTGTTTAAAACATTTTGTATACTGATATAATTTTTAGGACATATTTATCATATTACATTATATATTTCTACCTCTGATCAAGATACTTATACATTGTTTACATTTTGAAGTAATTGTCCTCATTTACTGCACAGTTGTTTAAAGACTTTAATATTCTGATATGAAGTTTTAGTCTTTAAGCTATATAAATATATATATATATTGTAAGTATAGGTCAATAGTCATTCATGTTTGTTATACTTATAATCAGACTAATTAGGTTCTTTAGATACATAAAGATTGTATTCTTCATAGATAGGTAATCTTCAACCACTTCAAAGATCTGTAGAACATGGTATTTAAATAACTTAGGGTTCTGTTGACATGAGACACAATTGCTCCTGGCAGCACCAAATTATTCCTGAGAAAAATGTTGAGCACCAAAGACACTCCACTTGGAGTTTGTTTTCTTCTTGGCACAACTGGCCTTTGGACAAGGAACTGCCAATGCTTCGACCACTGTCAAAGTGCTTGGTTTCTGGATTGGACAAGCAGGATACAAGAAAAAAGACTACCACACCTTGCCAAGACAGGGTAAAATGGTTCTGAAAATTTTCCTGCCTCTATGTCTGTTACTAGGCCTTAGCCAAAGTTGGTTGCTTCAACATTGCAAATGAGACTTTGGATGATTGCCCAGGTAGCCAGTTGTCTCTGTCATCTACTGCACATTTTGGAAGCTGCTTGATTGCACTTCCTGGTTACTCAAGTAATATTATCTCCTTTCTCAGGCCTTTAATGGGGCTGAAGGTTAGATAGTTGTAATTACCTTCCTCTTATGATCTAGCCAAGCTATTTCCAATGCAAGACTTAGACTCCTTAGGATAAAATGTTTATTAAAACATTTAGCATGTATTCCTTGCTTATAATGTTTATGCTGGTTGTATTTCTAATTTTATACTTGATATCTGTTCTTAGTGTTTTCTATTGGGTTTGGAACTCTTTTATTTAGACAAAAGGGGGAGGTGATGGAAACCTTCTTCAACCAATGACTTTTAAGAGGCTGGACCAGGTTGGAGCATGACTTTTGGGTACCCAGAGAAAATGGCCAGCTTGCCCAGCTCTTGTACTCTAGTGCCCACACTCTACATCTTAGGGTTGCCCCCCCTCCGTTTGTGTTCTGTGAGTTTTTCCCTTATAATAAAGAATAATCTTGGAATATTTTGGAGTTAGCTTGGGGTCATTTGACTCGCACCCCCCCCTTTTTACACATTCAGCTCTGTGACACACACAGTCTCTGGAATTCTTCAGCTCTTTCAATCCCTCTAAAATTATGAGCTTATGTCTTATGACTATACTTAGTGACCTCTCTTTCCTCAGGTCACAGCTGATTAGACCACAGGTGGCCACCTGAGCCAAACTGCTTCCACCATTACCATTCTCCTGGGAATTACAATTACACAGGCTTGAGAGTTTAACATAGGCCCACCCACAGGGAGAGTTTAGAGCAGGCCTGCTCGGTGAGAAACCCTGAACACATACTGGTTGTTTTATGATTGTGTCATAGAGCAACATGAAAGATTTTGAGGGAAGTCAGCCTCTAAGTGAATCTGTCTATGTGAGTCACTCTCATATGGAATATTCTGTCTTGATAACTTGAGAATGTTAGCAGCATCCATCCACAACCCACCTCCAGCTTCCTGGCCAGGGAGACACAATTTTAACAGGGGTTCTGATGATAGCAGCTTTTCAGCCGAGACTTCTAGAAGCCTGGTTTGCAATTCCTATGTCTCCAAGCTCTTGTGCCAGGCTGAGAAGAAGATGGCTATCCATCTGGATCAGCTCTGTAGCGTCTTGGGAACCGTTCCTGCTCCCCACCTCGCACGGGCCTTAGGTCTTTCTTGTCTCTAGCCTCTGACATCCAACTCTTCCTGCTTAAAACAATCACTCTGAACTCTGACATGAAATTTCTATTCTCAGAGTGTAACCCACAGGGCCTTCTCCCTCCCGGCTGAGAACAGCTCAGGAGAGATCTGACTAGCCAGCAGCTGGTGACACATTCATCAACTATGACATTCATCACCCAGGGACACAGCCACTCCTTCAGAACCTGTGACTATGGTGTATTGTGGAGGCACATGACCAAGAAGGGGGAAGACTGAGATCAGACAGGTGACATTGTGGCTTTGATGTCTGAAATGGAACCAGGAGCCTGTCCTGGAAGTAGCTATCTGCTCAGTGCAGGATCTCCTTCCCTGGAAACTGTCCTTCCTAGGAGGAAGGAAATCAGCATGAACTGCCTGTGACCTCTGCTTCTGAAGGGAGATGATGAACAAAAAACATACCTCAGGAGGAACCCATTTTCTAAAAACATTTATTTAAAATTTAAAACCATATTACTTCATACAGCAAACTGTGCACTTCTGATATATCACAGTGTCTTAAAAAGGAAAATAATCAGATTTGTTTGGAAATTTATTTACATCAGCTTAGAATGATTGGCAAGTAACACAGTTACTATGAAACCCAAATTGTTACAAAATGTTTACAAAAAACTAT
This sequence comes from Dicrostonyx torquatus, assembly GCA_028555095.1. Lineage (NCBI taxonomy): Eukaryota > Metazoa > Chordata > Mammalia > Rodentia > Cricetidae > Dicrostonyx > Dicrostonyx torquatus. The sequence goes on along the minus strand of JAQHUG010000031.1, from coordinate 3,101,821 downwards.
ATTCATAGAAATTCTGCATGTCCACAAAGGGCACCCCCTGAATGGCCCAGAGACCAGTGTGGGAACCTTGTTGAGTGGGAGTGGGGGGCGTCCAGGCACTCTGGTCTGGGTAGTGGGACAGGCCAGGACTCTTGGAGTCCCATGGTGCTGTCTGGGGGCTCAGCCCAGGAGTTGGGAGCTGAGGTCCCCACCACGGAGGCCCAGCCAGGAAGTCAGCCCAGGCAGGGATGGGCTGGGGTTTCAGAGCACAGTGGCGTGAGGGCTCCTGGAGCCTCTGGTCTCTATGGAGCCAGGTCAGGACCCTCCTCAGCGGCTGGATTTAGATGCGCTTGGCCATGGCTGCAGGAGCAAGCCTGGCCTTTAAGTGCAGATGGCCTGAGGGCTGGGGCTGAAGCAGAGGGCAGGCTGCAGACCACACAGAAGCAAAACTCAGGTCTCTTCTCCCCAGCATACTCTAGCGATGCTTGGACCCAGGAAGGGGCTGAAGGCCTCAAATTACTGGCAACAGACAGGTCCAGGCATGGCAGGGGCAGAGGTCTGTGGCCTACCTGTCAGGGGCTCTTTGCCAGCTGCCATTTGGAAGAAATAACAGAAAGAAGGACTGGCAGACAGTACGGGGCTGTGCAAGGCCAGGTGCTACCTTCTTGAATCTTTCATCTCTCTGGTTCCTTGATAAGTCCCTCCCATCTTGTACCGTGTCAGAATGAACTGCGGCAGATTCTTGGCTGGCATCTGACTGAATCTATAGCTCTTCCTTTTATGGGGAGGCCTCAGAGTTTTGGTCTAGAAAAGCAAAAAGACAACTACAGGGTGATCTGAGGGCTGCTCTTCTAGAAGGCAGGAGAATAAGAGCTAGATTCATAACTAGGTTAACGGGCATGTCAGCGGTGCCCTCAGGCCTTTCTCTTTAAAAGTCTCACTATAGCTATGAGCTATGGGTAACTTGCACACATGAGGCCTATGCCACCCAGGGTCCTCTGACATCCAGGATGTTTCAGATGCAGCCTGACACCTTCCAGGCCATTCTGCAGGCAGGCATAAGAGTAAGCCCGAGAAACTGACTCCGCTTTCCTCATTTTTCTCCCTAGCACTAGATACCGGGACTAGACTGTGATGTTGGCTTGGGGATCAAGGACCAAAAAGGCCTTGTTCTCCAGACATGCCCACTGCCCTGCCGTAGAGACGCCCAGGTGGAGACTCTCACCCGTGGCTGCCCCTTACCCAATTCACCTGCCAGCTCCATCCTATCCTGGCCTCTCTGCATGGTCCATAGCACTGATGCTGATCCTGGCAAGGCCTGGCTTGTTCCAGAGGGCTGTGCAGATAAACATGACTTTTCTGCCGCAGCCCCCATCTCTCACTGGGTCCCCACCCATACTGGCTGGGTTCTGTACACTGTGTGCAGACGTGCAGGGAAGGGTTGTATACACAGGGGTTGTGGGTCATATATACACTGTGCATATATATATAAGCATATATATATTTTACATTCATATATATATTGTACAGAACATTAGCCTTCTACCTAAAACATTTCTGTAACTTCACATAAACCTCAACTCTAAAATTTCAACTCCAGAACATGGAGACAGAGGGCAGGGCCCCTTCCACTATAGCAAGTGGCTGGGCCTATTCCATCTGTGCACCCTGCCCCAACAACCTGGGATGTCCAGATATATCTTCCTCAAAGACCTGCCCACGGGGTTGGGCCCAATTCTCGCATCTGTCCATTGGACTGGGTGGGTTCCAGATGTTTACTCCGTACAGTTGTTTGTCCATGACATCAGGGCCCTTCCAGATGGGCATCCACGCAGGGCAATTCCAGAGGTGGACCATGGAGTTATCGTGTTCAGATGCTGGTGCCTACAGTAGCAAATGTCTCTGGAGTGTGTGTGGAATGACCTCATGCAGCACGAAGCAGCAGCAGCTGCTGCACCTCAGCCCTCCCTAGACTAGAAAGAAATTAGGAGAGGCAGAAGGTTCTTGGGGACTATGGGTCCAGTCTGACTTCTGCTCTCTCATGGATATATTTAATCTGCTCATCCCTCCCCCACTGCATGCCACAGGGCAGGTCCCAGGAAGTGCTCTTCCAGCTGAGACACAGTCCAGGCTGAAGAGGGACAATCTCCTACCTCAGGGATTCTAAGTGGAGCTCACTGACCAACACCCCATCTTCCTCTCTTGTAAGACACCTGCAGATGGGAGCCACCCAGAGTGCTCAGGTTTCATCATCTGTCCATAGCAGAGAAACTGGATGTAGGTCATGGTGGCGGCAGAAGGAGGCCCCCTAGGGCCTGGACAGGGTAGATGCTGCCCCTCTGATGGGCTAGTATATGGAGGTGGAGCTCAGGCCCAGTCATAATGGCATGAGGTGCTCTTCCATTCAGGGTTGGTCTACAGGACCAGACAGAGACATCCATCCGACACCTGCTTAGGTAGACCCCATCCGCTCCATCCAAACCTCGCTCTGGTGTTTCTTACTGTTCCTCAGTGCCTCTGTGTGCTCCAGCCCCAGTTCTGTGCACCCCTTAGGGGGTTGGGACAGGTTTCCACTTGAATTATCTGCCTCCCTCTTGACTTCCTTCCCTACCCTAAAAGAGACACAGCTCAGCTGGGCAGGGTGGTCTCCAGGGTGGGCTGGTACTGGGATGGTCTCTAGGACAAGCATAGGATTTCAGCCAGAGAGCAGGCATTAGCCAGACCTCTGGATGTAAGGCTCAAGCAGAAGGGGAGATCCTGCAGCATACCCTCCTTTCCCCCAGGAGTCTATAAACCAACCCAGTGCCTTCACCCATCGCATGCCACCCCTTTCCCCCATGAGTCTATAAACCAACCCAGTGCCATCGCCCTTCATCCCTCTCTGAACATCCTTCCTGCCATCTACGTCCCGTTCCTTCTCCCATCACAGTCTACGTATGTGCATAGCCTCAGAAGAACATGACACGTCTGCTGTGTCATGCACAAAGCACATGTGTGATATGAACACGGATGTGGGTGTGTGTTATAAAACTGTACTGGACAACGTAAGACAGTGGTTAATGAATACAGTGGATGAGAATGCTTTCATTAGAATCCTGTCAGCAGAGTTGGTTAAAAAAAAGAAAGAAAAAGAAAGGGAATGTTTCTCCTCCCAACAGGATACCATGAAGAGCAAAAGAGGAGTCACCAGTTGTGAGCCCTGAAGTCCCTGCGTACTTTCCCATGGAGCCTCAGGAAAGATCCCTCCTACAACAGGCATGCGAACAAACCCTGGTGTCCTGACTGATTGCTCTGCTGCCTCAACTCATGATGTGAACTGGAATTTAGGTACACGTCTTCACATGCATGGGTATGAGTACACACATGCACACACACACTCACACTTCATTTTCACATAACTTCTCCTGCACAGCACACATCCACTCATGGGGCACACGCAGCAGTCTGTTCTGCCCTCCCCTGCTGTCTTCAGGGCACACAAGGCTGCACACACGTGTGTATGTGTGCACACACTCATACAAGGACCTCTGATGACATGGCTTCTCCTTTTACATATATTTGGCTATACTGCAGGTTGTATCCTGCTCCCCAACCTGTTATTCAGTATACAGATGCACACATATGTGCATGTGCACGCATGCACACACACACACACACAAATTCATACATACTTGCATCCATCCATATACTCATCAGAACCCCATCTCAACATGGCTTCTCCTGTTTTTACATAGATGAGGCTCTGTTGCTGGCCCTGATTGGGTTCCTTCCTCCCCATTTCACTCATGTGTACACACACACACACCATATACAACCAGGTCCCAAAGGAGGCCCCTATTATTGCCTGCTACGGACTACTTAAATACCCATGTCTGTCCTTTACCACCAGCCCCCAAAACTCACACACACAAAGTCAAACACACAGACATGTACACATCCTCTCCTCTGCCAGCATGGCTTTTCCTATTGTCCCATGCACTGGGCTTGGCTGCAAGTCTCCCTTCTCATCCCTCCAGTGAAGACAGACAGCCAGAGCTCCTGAGGACCAGCATGATGGGGTTAATCACATATGCCAGTGGGGGGACCCTGCTTGGCTGAAGCGGTTATTTTACTTCTGCCGAGAAGGCTCTTGATCCCTAGATGTAGCTCATCCAAGCCTGGCAGCACCAGGAAAGCGAGGGAGTGTGGAACCAGTGTCCCCCAGTTCTCAAACCATGTTGCTCACCCTGGTCCCTCATTGGAGACCAACTTCCATCTTTAGCAGCTGTGGGGGCCCTGATGGCCCTGTCATGCTCTCTGTAAGGACACTTTTTGCCTAACCCCTCACATCTGGATCTTTCCTAAGACTTTTATAGTTTCAAACCTCCAGAATGGGAACCATAGGTCACCTGCTCATCCCATTGGTTTTCCCTCCTTGGCTTCTCCTCTGCTTCTTCTTTTCTCTCCCAGATCCCCTAAGACCATAGCTGCTCCAGATAAGAGACCAAGGCCAGCATGGTCTTGTATCTCTGGGTTGGGTCTTTGGTTAATTTTCCAGGAGGCAGCTTCTCCCGCCCCACCCTGGAGGCCTCTGGAGGTCTCATATCCCACCGCTGAAAGAAAGCTCTTTAGATTGGGCATGCCCAGAAAGTTCTTCGGGTCGCCTCTGGCTTCTCCCGCCTACCCCAAAGTTTGTCTGTGAAGGGGAACACCAACCCCTCTTTTGACTTGACTCGTACTTCAGTTGAGGCTCTTCTTCTCTTTTCAGGATAACAGAGGGAAGCCAAAAGCAATGGGCGGGGACAGGAACTCACTAATGAGTAGATGGTGGAAAACCCAGGGTCCTGAATGCTGGCTTGCTTAGCAGCAAAGCTGGTCTACTAGATCAAGGGCCTATGGGATTTTCTTAGTGTCCATATTTCTTCTGCTGGCCTTCCAATGACAACTGAGTCTTTGGACACTCCTTACGAGGGAGGGTGTCTTCTCTTCTCCATTTCAGAAGTGGAGAAGAAATTTGCCATGGTCATTACCTCTTTCATATTCCCAGAAATGTGCCTTGGGACACTGACCTCAAACACCTGTGACTGCAGCCTCCGCCTGCGCATTCTTCTTCTCCCGTACCAAACTCGTCCTTTCCACACCGTGTTTTGTGTTGCCAAGGGGCTGCTGTGGGTGAAGTCAAGTTGAGAAGACCAGACCCAGGTGAACAGCCTTTAAGGGCTGAAGACTTGTTTCTGTCCTTGTGTGGGAGTCCTCTGGGTTCCCACCAGCAGCCTCATTAGAACATCCTTCGGGTGTTCAAAGTTGGAGTCTCCGCTCTCATGGCTGCATGCTAGAAGGCCCCGGGTTAAGGGAAAGGAGGAGAGGGTAAGAGCCATCTTCAGAGGCCTCCACACAGCCATGGCAGAAACACCTGGCTGTCGAGAAGAGAGGAGTGGTGAGTGGAGCCTGAGAGGCGTGTGCTTCCGCTGGCCTTCACAGCTTTAGAAAGCCACAGAAAAGACAGGAGGAGATGAAGCCCAAGCAGCTGGCCTAGGGCCCACTGGCTTCCTGGTAGGTAAGAGCTGATGGTCCACAGCTGGATGTAAGTAGCAGCTCCATCCCCAAGGCCAGCATGAGATGAGGATGTCCCTTCCGGTCTTCTTTGCTTTCCCTTTGCGTGGACCAGGCCTGAAGTCCTCGCTGTACCCGCGTCTAGGGGAAGACAGGGGCTAGCGAGGTGCTACAGCTCATGGTGTCCTTGCCTGGAAGCCTGCGGTCGTTAAACGTGTGCATGTTGATGACCGCGTCAGTCTTGACCATCATCGGAGGCTGCGGCTTGTGCTTGAGTCGGCGCTGGCAGGTGAGGGAGAAGCGGATCTCATCGGCTACTGTGCTGCAGAAGGAGCGCTGGAAAGAGACAAGGGGCACAGTGAGACAGACCCTCTCCCTCTCCTGACCCTGCACTGAGGCCACCAACCTTTCGAGCCCCAAAAAGAGGCCTGGGAAGTTCTCAGGAGACAAAAAGGGAGGGGCAGATGGTATCACCTCTCTGTTTTACAGAGGAGCCCACAGCTCCCCAAAAGCCATACACATAGAGCTTAAGGGGTTTTGATGAACCTGCTGGGGGATCCCCTAGACTCTAATTTTTGTTTCCATGAATCCAACAGTAGGCCTGGCCTGGAGTTAGGGGTGCAGAACCCATTCTGACGGGTCCTGCAACTACTGCCTCCTGCTCAGGAGTCCAGCCTGTGTCTCAGGTAGGCACCCAGTGAAGAGGTCCTTTTAAGGATGAGCATGGTTCCTGCAGCTAGGCAGAGGCACAGCAGGAGGCTCATCCCCACAGGTATCTAGGAACAGTGGCCCCGGACTTAGACGGTGCACAGTGGGACAGGCTGATGGCCTAACTCAGACAGCAAGGCTATCGCTAGAGCACCAGCACCAAGCATGCAGGCTGTGGTATGAGCGAGGTCCGCCACCTTTCCTGCTCTATGTAGAACATCGTTCTCGTCAGCCTGTCTTTCTGCATCCTGTAAGTGTTCCCCACACACAAGGTTGCGTGCTGGGAGTTAGCACAGTGCCCGGGTGAAGCAAGCAGGAGAGGACTTGGGAAAGAGCAACATGCACGGGAATGAGTAAATCCCCCAGCCAGTTCTGCATGTGATTAAGAGGCTAAAGCCACAGTGCGGAAGAGTGAAGCCTGAGGAGCAGGGACTAGGGATGGCTAGTTAAGGAGGTGACAAGAGTTAAAATCTATACGGCCAGATGACGCCAAGAATATGGTGTACTTCAGGCAGTGCCCTCCAGGTAGGTGCAAAGGCCCGGAGGCATGCTGGTGTGGTGGACTCAAGAGGAGTCCTGTGTGAGGGAAAGCAAAGGGCGAGAATGGGGAGGAGCAGGTCTAAGAGGTGGGCCAAGGCCAGCTCTTCTATGTTTTTTAGTGAAGTTTAGAATTCCCAATTCATTCTTACCGGGGATTCCTAAAAACCCTGGGCAGCTGTTCTTTTTCAAAGTATAAACGTTTACCTGTTTCCTGTTAAACATTTAGGCAGCTTTCCAATGTTCTATGTGGTGGGCTCACACTTAGACAAATATCACGTGAACCAAACAATCCGTATTCTTGACCAAGTCAGACACCGCCTAGCCAGCTGCGCAGCTGATTTCCAGTGATGCGGTCTCCTGGGATGGTACCTTTGCACGCTTCTCAGAGGCCGTGGCTAGCTCACACAGCCAGGCCTGTCTCTGCCTTCTCTCGGTTGCTTTTGGCTTGCTGATCGTTAAATAACTCCAGTTCATTTTGATGGATCTATCAGACACTGATTGTAATGGGCCCTCCACATGTGACCCAGCGGCAGGCTCCTGTCAGCCACACAGGGCCCGGATGCTTTTGAACTTCCGCCTGAGAGGCGATTGCCTAACCCAGAGGCTCTTGGCTCAGGTGCACGCTTAAATCACCCCGTGGGCCTTCTGCAGACTCTAGAGCTGGGCTTCACCGTGGGCCAATTAAACAGAGTCTCTGGGAGTGAGGCCAGGGTATTAACACTTAAAACTCTCTCTCTCTCCATGCTTCTAATTTGCCACGGGACCTAGGGCTGCTGCCCCAACCACGCTTGAATTAATCAGGCAGAGGAAGACGAGCTTTACTGTTCGCACACTTGGGCCATCCCTCAGAACTTTTCGTTTTTAAACTTTTCATTATGGAAATTTCCTAATATATGCGAAAGTAGAGCGTACAATATAATGAACCCTGTGCCTCTGTCACCCAGCTTCAACAATTACCCTGGGGGTTCAGGAAGCTGACGTGGTTTGAATTAAGTTTGAAACGGGGCACTGGCTGCTATGGAGCTTGTAGATGGCAGTGGAGAAACGTGGTGGGCAGGAAGAACCGGAGGCTGGAAAGTTAGCCTGGGGGGCGGGCTAACGTGGCGGAAGCTGGGAGGCCAGGTAGATGGGAGGCATGGAGGCTTCCAGGCCAGGTGTGGAGGAGGCTGGGGCAGCGTTTGGGCGGCACTGACTGCATACTGGCTGGGAATGGAGTGGAGCAGGGGCTGATGGGAAAGCATGCTGGAGCAGGATACAGGAGAGCAGGGAGGTGAAATGAGACAGCGCATGCCCTTGGGAGGGTGAAACCAGCTTAGTCTTGCCCTTGCCTTCCTTCCCTGTCCAGCGCAGCCTCCGCCAGGGCCTCACCTGCTCCCGTTCCGCCGTCTTACGGAGTTTGTATATAAACTCGCCCACTGCCACCAACACGGACAGGACTAAGCCGGCGGCCAGGACGATGAAGATGCCGCCGATCTTCTGGATGCCCAGTGCGCTGGCTTCCTTGTTCTCCTCCTCGGGGCACCCGCTGCCTCGCCACCACTTCTCCTTCATGATGTGTAGCTTGTCCTCCTCCTGCAGCTGCAGAATGGCGATGGTGATTTTGTCCCGGTAGGGGGAGCCTGTGGAAGGGGCAGGAGGTTAGTCAGTGAGGGCTGCTTACCGGAGCCAGCCCCCATGACTGTGCCTCTGCCAGCTTAAAACAAGGGCTCCTCTCATTGAAGTCCCCTTCCAAATCCAGGAAAGGTATCGTGGTGGGGAAGCCTTGCTCACTGGATGTGGGTCCTGTGGCTCCCAGATGCCCCGAGTATGTTGGTGTGTCAGAAAGGACAGGGCAAGGGGAGGGGTTGTCCCAGCTCTCACTGCTCCAGGCTAGGGCTAACCAAGCTAAGGCTGCTCAAGTCAGGGGTGTGGCTACATCCCTCTGCTCGTGGCTGAGGGAATCACAACCTTCCTGGATCCAGTGGAATGGTCCTGGGGACTGTGTGTGTGAGAGGAGGGTGGGAGGGGCTCGAGGACCTCTGTCTGCACCACACCCCTCTCCCTGGGCCCCGCTCACCCATGGGTGTGCCGATGCCATAGCCCTTAGAGTCAATGAGGCCACCAATCTGGGTGAGGTTGCAGTTCCTTTGTGTGATGTACTCTATGGTAGTGGACTCCATGAGTAGAGCGTAGTCGGCCGTGAGTGTCCGCTGGATCCCCTCCTCATTGTTCTTCACCAGTGCTGAGGGCTTGCTGCTCATGAAGGCCCACATCTTCTCGAAGGTAGAGATCTTGGATTTCTGGGTGGCAAGGGATGGGAATGTTAAAACCGAAGTTACCGAGCCCCTCCCCGCTCCCTGCACACTTCACCCCCTTTGGTCAGTTATCTAGTTCTGGATATACTCTTAGGGGTGAAGGAGCACCACCCATTGCCTGGATATAGAAACTGAGGCCCTGGGAGGCGAGGCGCTGAAGTGCACAGCTGGAGGCTACTGACGCTGACATTCGGACTCTGGCCCACTTCCTGGTAACCCTGCGTTTTTGCCAGAGCACAAACAGTCTTTGGAATTAATTAATTAAAATTTGAGACAGGTTTGAGGCTAGCCCAGGCTGGCCTCAAACTCCACAGGTAGTCAAGGAGGACTTCAAACTTCTGATCCTCCTGCCTCTGCCTTCCAAGTGTTGGGATTACAGGAGTGTGCCATCACATCTGGTTTATGTGGTCCTGGGGGTTAAATAAGGCTTTATGTATATGAGGTGGGCACTCTGCCAACTTAGCTGCAGTCCCAGCTCTTGGACTAACTTCTTCAAAATGAGTTTTCTCCAGCATTTGTTAAGCAACTAACAAGAGGAGGCCTTGTTCTAAGGACCTTATCTGTATTCACTCATGGAGCCCTCACCGAAATCACAGGAAGTATGTGTTATTAGCCCCATTTTGCTGATGGGGAAGATGAGACACCATTAAGGAATCTGCCCAAGGCTATCCAGAGACTAAATGGCAGAGTCAGGCTTCAAATCCAGACCCTCTGTGCCCACCCATACAGCTGCACTGTACGACAGCAGCCATTAGGGGGCACACATGAAGGCAAAGCTCAATGAACTTTTGACTCCCCACTTTCACTTCAGGCAAAGCTGCCCCCTTCTCATACTCTGTGTCAGGGGAGGACTTAGGCATGGTTCTGGTCTGTTCTTCTCAGGAATGAGAGAGGTGCGGTGGGAAATGCAGGCAGGAAGGCGAGGTTCCTGGGAGCAGTGGTCTGCAGGTCCCTGGGCCTGCCCCAGGCCTGAGACCAGAGGCACTGAGCAAGATGGCAGGCTGGTGGGTGGGCTGTTGTATGTGCCCCAGATAGATTCATGGGGGTCCTTGGGACCAGGAGAGGAGAGAGGGCTGGGCATGAGTGCCTCCTGATGTCTGGGCATGCTAGGTGTTCAGGAACCTTCCTGGGAACTGAATGCATGCCAGCTGCCTGGTCCCAACAGACCAGCCTTGCCTTGATCCCAGGGGGAGAGGTAGCTCAGAGAATCCCATTGTATCGGCTGTTTCCAAGTCTGATTGTGGCTTTCTGTGATGTCAGCCTGTCTGATTGGCACCCAGCCCAGCTCTGGTACACGTGACAACATGGATGCACTCCCACAGGCTGGCACAGGCTTAGGGGGGAAGGCAGGGAATGAGGCCATGCCTGCCAGAAGGGGCAGAGAGACCTAAGGAATGTGTACTTTTTTCTCTCTGGGTGCTTCTGGGCGCTGGCAAGGGATGGGCCCTCTGCAATTGGCCCCTGAAGTCCACAGGACACCCCAGGGGAGGAGGCGACAGCAGAGGAGAGGGCATCGGAGCAGGAGGCAGGAGCCTTTGGGCTCCATCTTAGGTGGAAGCAGCTACAGGGCATGAGACCCTTCACAGAGCAGCCACTCCCCTGCCTGCCATCTCACTTGCTTCAAAGCCAGCGCCCAAAGGGTTCTGAGGCACTGATTCTCCTGGTTTCACCCGACTGCTCTTGCCATCCCTGCCCTCGGCTGCTCCACCCACTCCACCTCCTAAGCCTGTGCCTTTTGCCCCACTCTGCAGCCTGCCACCTTCCAGCCGGTTTTCCACCTCAGCTCATCCCCAAGTGCTCCCCCGTTAACACCTCTTCCCTCGAAGATGATTCTCATTGCCAGCTTTTCTGGTGCTCCAGATGTTTCTCATTTTCCAGATAATTTCTGATATGCAGATTCTCCTCTGTCAGCTTCTCTTGGCCCCTCCTCCTGCTCTGCACGCCTCTTCTCTGGGCACTGCACAGCTTCTAGTGACCCCCACTTCCTGTCAGTCGCACCCTAGTTCTGTCTTCTCCTAAGTGTGGACTGGATCTCTTGGCTTGCTTTTGGGTCATTCTCTGGAAGGCCTGGAAGGCCACTTCTGAGTGACACGACTTTGTCCTTCATCTCCCTGTACATTCCTCGGCTCTTCTCCCAGGTGGTGGTGGCGGTACTGTCACTATGAACTACCTTAAGAAGAGAGCCCCATGGCAAGAGCAGAGGACAGCATCTGGCCGAATCGAAGCAAAACAGTAGTACTTTTCTTGCACAGTCCGACAATCCCAGGGGAACTGAGCATGTGCATACGCCATGAACTAGAAGCCACACCTCAGAGTGACTGCAGCCTTGGCTGACAGCTGGATCGCAGCCCACTGAGGAGCCTCGAGCCAGAGAACTCTCAAAGCCCCGCTAGATTCCTGACCACAAGTAACTGAACAACAGATGCTATTTTAAGACATGAAGTTTGGGGTAATTGGTTAAGCAGTGGATAACTAATACACTCTCACAGATGTGCTCCTGAGAGCTGTACTGCTCCTGATCTAGCTGCTTGTGCAGACCGTTACGAATTCTAGCTCTTCCTGGGATCAAATCACCCAAGTCCAGCCACCTTCACTTTGCCAGATGCTCTGCTCTCCAGATGTGCTGTTCCCCGAATGCGCTGTTCCCTGGACGCACTGCTCCCTGGATGTGTTGCTCCCCAGACGCACTGCTCCCAGACTCGCTGGCATTCTGGGTGTTCTGACCTAACTTCTGTTCTCTGTCCAAAGACAGAAGACGTCCAGCTCCTCAGCTGTGTTACATCCCTGCCTCCTGCTTCCCAAATTCTGTTTTCCAGAGGTGGGAGCCAGGGTCGGATGAGGCACCACGACTCTCTTTTACCTAACACATCTACCTGCGAGTTCACCATCAATCCAAGCATGCATCCATGTATCCAACAATCCACCCATGCACCCACCCAGGCATGTGTGTACCACCTAATCCAGCCACCTAGCAGTCCATTGTCTAACCGCTCTACAGCCCACTCATGCATGCACCCAGCCCTCTTTCCTCTTCTCATTGGCCATCTGCTCATTCTTCCTACCCCACACTGCTATCCTCCTCATCCAGTCTATAACCGCTCTGGTCATGTTCTTTTTACATATGTGCATCTATCCTTCTTCTCTCCCATGTGTCCATTAGCCAGTCAGCCACTCTTGTCCCCTCTCGCCCATCACATCCACTTACCTTCCCATGCAACTAGTCACCTATAGCTTCTTAGTCTTGGCAAAAATGACCAGTGACCCTTTCTGCCAGCCTGCCCTCCTCCCTGTGCCTCAGGATGTGACCAGAACACCCTTCTGTCTCAGCTCCATCTTGCACCTTCTACCCTCCATTCCTCCTACTTACAGGCCTCTGCCTGATGCCAGCAGAGATGCTTTTCCTAGATCATAGTCCTAGCAGGGAATTCAGTACAAAGAGGGAGACAGGCTCTGAGGGAGACACATCGAGATCACTGGTGGGTAAAGGGACAAGGAAGGGTACCAGAGAGTATGGGAAGGTTAGGATGGCAGATAACACAAAACGGAAGTTGGCTGTGACATGCCTTTCAAGAGTTCTATCTTCCAGTTCCAATGCTCCAAACTCACACAAGTCTGCAACCTGCTTGCCTTGGATGTCCCAGACCCCAACTGGACCCCATTGTCAAATACACCTGCTCACAGTCTCTCCCCATTATTTTTTATCCTTGAACAGTTCAGACATGTTGGAGCACAGCCTCGAGCCCTTGACACATCCACCACAGAAAGAAGCAAAGCCCACCTCATCAGAGGCACGCGTTCCCCCTACCGGCCTGAGCTGTAGTCACCTCCCTGGGGAGTTGGAGTCCCACTTACCGATGGCTCTGGAGTCATCTGCTATCCTGGCTCTGGTGGGAACCTTAATAAGGGTGACTGCAGAGCCAGTCACCTAAATCAATTAATGGAATCGTTTGGAGCAGCCAACACGGGGCGATCTGCCAGGATGAAGATGCTTTATTTATATCAGGGAAAATTGGCAAGAAAGGGAGTTCCAGATTCACGACTCTCCATTTCAGCCTCCTCGAAGAAGTGGATTGATTTTCCCCAACCGAAGACACTTAATCTTGAGAATTTAACATTTCTGTACAAGAGAATGTATATGGGGCTATATATGCATATATAAACACATACCTATCAGCTTTGAACGCAACTAAATCTCTGACAATATGTGCAGAGAGGCAGCTGAGTGCGGCTCTGTGTGAGGCTTTGGGTATTTTCCATTATGGAGAAGAGACTTTTCTCAGATTAATTAATTAGCTTGCCTATCCCAGGATGCAGCAGGGGTGAGGGGTGGGTTTGGGAGGGTTGTCCCAACCCCATCAGAACCATGTCCTGGAGCAGCTAATCACATCTCCTCGTTTATTTCTGTGGGCACCAGGAGGCCTCTCTGAGTGCCCAGCCTCTGCTATCACAGTCCTGAGAGAGCCTGCAGCTGTCCTCTCAGAGGGCTCTAGAGAGGATGGCTGCAAGTGGAGAGGGAGATCACAGAGGGCTCATCCCCACTGTATGGACCCTGGAGTCACACCAGCCTGTGTTCAAAGGACTGCACCTCTGAGCCTCACCTTACATGTCTGTAAAATGGAGCCTGTGAGGACGCCTACTGCCCTGGGCTACCATCAAAGTCAGCGGAGGAAAGGGATGGGGGCACTAACGAACACAAGAGCCCTACCCTAAGGCTCTCTCTGTGGCTGGCACCATCACGATCCCATAAGGCTCCTCAATTCTCTTTAAAGACTAGTTTTCCCACTTAGAAGGAGGAAGTACTCTTCACAGTGCAGAGCAGTTAGGGAAAGAAAATGACACAAAACTTAGGGGGAAGGGACTGGGGGAGCCAGCTCAGTCGGGAAAGTGCTTGCCTTGCAAACACAAGGACCTGAGTTTGATGTCCAGAGCCCATGTCTAAAAAAAAGTTGGGCATGGTGACATACGGTTTACAATCTCAGCATTAGGGAATCAGAGATAGGTGAATCCCTGGGAATCATGGGTGCCAGCCTAGCCTATTTGGCAAGTTCAAGGCTAGCAAGAGACCCTGTATCAAAATGAGATGGATGGAGCCTTAGGAAGAACCTGCCTGAGGTGCATTCAGGTCACACAGACAGACAGACAGACAGACAGACAGACAGACAGACACACACACACACACACACACACACACACACACACGTGCTGATAGGGGCTGGGAAACGGCTCCAGGCTAGGTGGGACTAGAAACAAGAGCCAGCCGCTGCCTCTGTACTTCAGAAGCCGTTCTGCAGGAGCGCCAGCTTGGAAACGCCAGATCGCTCACATTTGCAAGAGACTGGAGTTGTGAATATCTCAAATGCAAAAGTCTCTAGATTTCAAAATGCCAACAACCAGCTTAAAAAATGTTTCTGGAGGCTGGAGAGATGGTTCAGTGGTTAAGAGCACTGGCTACCCTTCCAGAGGACCCGGGTTCAATTCCCAGCACCCACATGGCAGCTCGTAACGGACTGTAACTCCAGCTCCAGGGAATCTGGCACCCTCACACTGATATATATGCAAGCAAAACGCCAAGACACATAAAAATATTTCTGCATCAAAGTAAGCAATGGATGGCCCTAGAATCACGTCTGTGGGGCAGATGGGCCTGTGTCACCAGCTTGCATTAGTAAATAGGGAGGCTGTTCAACATTATGGGACATCTCCCGTACAATGGTAACCTTTCTCAATTGCATCCAGGAATCGCCTAGTTAAACATTTCAATAACTCTGTAAAGTTGAGGACAGTATCACACCCAGTTCACAGAAGGGAAAACTAAGGCCCAGTTCTTCAGAAGCTTAGGCGCTTTCAGTGACCTCCCTGCCATCCCGAACCTCGGCCTTACCTATTGCTTTCTTTCTGTCAGCTCCTTCTAGACTCCTTCTTTTTGTTTTGGAGACAAGATCTCACCATGTAGCCCTCACTGGCCTGGAACTCACTATGTAGACCAGGCTAGCCCTGAACTCATAGAGATCTGCTTGCCTCTGCCTCCCCAGAGATAGACTCCTTCTGTTTTTTAGAGCTGACTCCCAGCTTTCTCTCTGCTCTCTACACAAAAGCACACAGTCATGATAAGAGGCGTAGAAGTCTACCACCGAGCCCACTAGGCCCAGTCCAGAGGACCCAGAGAAAGGACAATCTACAGATGTCAAAGATGCTTTCCACTTAAGTCACCTGCCTCGGGAGGCGATCTTGGGGTAAGATATCCCCTGAACTCCGATGAACACTGAATGAATAAGAGCTCACTGAATCCGCTAGTGAACCACCATAGGTAGGGATAAGTGTTTATCTGTCCAGGTGAGCAAGGTGAGGTCTGGAGCAATGAGACACCGCCCAGGACCCATCCCAGTGGGTCTGATTTTAAAGCATGGTGTTTGATTGCAACAGGTTGGACCAGATTGGTTGCTGCCTGGTCCTCCCACCCTGCTTCTGCTGCAAGTTAGGCTATGAAGGAGGGCAGCAGAGGGAGGGACCAGAGATACTGGGAGCTGAGGTCTGGGTAGCCTCCTGAGTCTCCAGCTTGGGAAAGCATCATTGTTCAGATGGAGCACAGGGATGCAGGACAGTCCCTCCAAATCCCTTCCAGGTAGGGTGCTGCAGTTGAGGCTGTGTAAGGGTGAGGGCTCAGCCATCCCAGGGCTGGGGAGCCTGGCTTTTGAGGCTCCAGATTCCCATGGTTTTCCCCAGAAACCCCACTGTGCTGAGCTCCCAGCTCTACCACTCAAAGAGGCCACAATCCCTGCAGAATCTCTTCCAGCATCATCTCCCTTCAAAGCCGCCAACTCCCCTGCAAGGAGCTCACCTCCCCCACAGCCTCCTTTACATTTTTGCCTACATAGTTTTACAGCCAAACAGTGCTTTCAAAGGCCTCCTTTTTCATCTCCTAATTAATTTTTATCTTCCAAGACAGAGGGAGGACAACATTGTGATGTCTGCTGCTCCCTGACAATTCTTCCAGCAAACCTCCTTCAGAGCCAAGGGGCATACTCTAGCCACCCAGCTTCTTGCAAGCAGCTGGTTGAGCTCCAGGGGCCCAGGGCCCAAGAGCTGGATGTCCTGCTTCCTGCTGCTCCCTCTCTTATGTTCTACTTTTAGCCATGGGAGTTTTATTTACTTATCTATTTTGGGGTGTGTCTACATGCTCTCTCTCTTGCATGTGCATGTATGTGTGTGTGTGTGCTTGTGTGTGTGTGTGTGTGCATGTGTGTATATGTGCATATATGTGTGTATATGTGCAGATATGCATGCTTGTGAAAGCCAGAAGCCAATATCTGGTATATTTCTCAGTTGTTCTTTATTTCTTGAGACAAGGTCTCTCATTGAACTTGAAGTTTTACTGATTCACCTTGACAGTCTAGCCACCAAGGGATCTACCCCACACCCGATGCTTGGTTATAGATGGGTTCCTACATGCCTAGCTTTTCCATAGGTGCTGAGGATATAAATTCAAGTCTTCATGTTTCCATGGCAAGCTCTTTACTAACTGAACCATCTCATTAGGTCCACGTGCATCGCCTAACCAGGAACATGTTAACCACAGAAATAAAGTTAACTTATTTTAAATGGGATATTTGGGGTAGGGGTGGGATGCTGCATGCTTGGTGCCTATGCTCACCCCTGCCTCCTTCACCGGCTTCTCTTGGCTTTGCCATCTTTCAGTCCCACCCCTTCCACAGCACCAGACATTCAACTTAATTAATAAGCTGCCCAGTCACTATAATGTGTCAGGACTGTGCTGGGCTATGGGCATGGCCCAACCCACCATGGCTTTGCTATTCCCCAAGAGAGACTGCGGAGAACTATGATGGGATCCTGAGAGAAACTGACTGCAAGGACATAAAGAATCAGGCTTTACAGTCAGGTGTGGTCCAAATTCCAGCTCTGGAGTTTTCCAGCTGTGTGTCATTAGGCAAATCACTGAGCCTCTCTGAGCCTTGCTTCCACTGTGTGTAACATGGAGGGGATGAGACTCGTATGTCTTGTAGGGTTGTTAGGAGGAGAATGACAGAGAAGCAGGTTGCAGAGAAGGATTAATTGGTGTCAGGAGAGCATGGGAGTAGGGCTGGTCTTGCCTGGGGACACTCAGCTGCTGTTTCTAGCTAAAGGCCCCCGGAGCCCCAGAGTCCTGGCTAGGAAGCAGGTTCTGGGTCCCTCCTCTGCCCTCCTCATAGGGCCACCTGCAGGGGAGGAGGGCAAGGGTGCAGGGGCTGCTTGATGCTGAGGACTGAGGCTCAGTGGGGAGCTGGGTCTGGGCTCTGAGAAGGCAATCTGAGCATCTCTGCATAGAGGGAGGCGGGGGCCTCCAATCAGCCGAGATGAGCCTGCACTGGGCTTATTTATGCCTCTTCGCTTTGATCGGGAGCCCTGCTTTGAGACGGGCTCATGACTAATTCATGAGAAACTCTGGTAGTCAAAGGGCTGGGCTGTGGCCTGAGGACAGAGAGTGTGAGCAGGCAGGTTTGTGCACAGGCACACGCATACAGACAGAGGCACACGTGTACATGGATCATCACACACATACATTTAAGTATATGATATTCTTTGCACACATACACATAGATATCTCAGGCATGCACATCTGTGTTCCTAGATGGTGATCATGCATTTGCCCATTAGCACACATACACATACAGATGCAAACATTTCATGCCCAAGCACAGATCTACCTCTGCACATACAGGCACACTCTCATGCATGTCACATATGTGCATGAGCAAAATGCTCCTTTACACGTGTCATTTACGCTATACACAGTCAGTCATACATGTATGTACATACTGTCAGCCTTGCTCACACTCTTAGGGCTTCAACAAGTGCCAATGTGCCTCTGACAACATCTTATTTCCCCTTGATCTCAATGCACACTGAGCCCTCCCCAGCAGATGGTGTGACCAGCTTCCGCTGGCAGTAGCCATGGGCAAGGGTAAGCCCCTTTTCCTCCTCCCTCTTCACTAAGTAGCTGCCCGCAGCCTCAGGAGAGACACGGGGAGCTGGCAGAAAGTGCTGGGGCTTGAGCACCCATGGGATGGAGGCATTTTACACTCTAACTTCTTCCTTTATTTCTCCAGGCCCCACTGGGGCTCATTCCTTTTCTTGAAGTCTCCAAAGAGGCGAGGGCTCAGGGATGAAGAACCAGAGCCCAGAGCAAAGGGAGATACACAGGCTTCCAGACTGGTAGAGGGCAGCTGATTAATAAGCCAACAGATGTACTGGCACAGTTCTCAAAGCCTGATGCTTCCAAGGGGTAATTAGAGGACCACATCTCAAAGTATCCCCTGCCACAGCTCCAGCAGCATCGGGGAACTCGTTAGATATCTCTCTCTCTCTCTCTCTCTCTCTCTCTCTCTCTCTCTCGTCAGGGCCTCAAGTAGTCCAGGGTGTCCTCCCACACCCTATGTAACCGAGGCTGACCTTGAGCAGGTGACCTTTCTGTTTCCACCTCCCCAGAGCCCAGACTACAGGTGTGCACCGCTATACTGTTTTTACTCTGCTGGGATTGAACCCAGAGCTTTGTGCTCAGTAGGCAAGCATTCTACCAAATATATCCTCAGCCCAGAAAACTCATTATGAGTCCACCCTAGGCTCCTGAGTCAGATACGTGTGTGTGTGTGTGTGTGTGTGTGTGTGTGTGTGTGTACACCAGTACTCAGTCCTTTCTGATGTCATAGGCTCCGTGGCATTCAGACACACATTCAGGTACCACCACCACTAGTTTAGCACCTAAGTTTTGCAGAAAAGCAGATGAGGATGGGGCCCAGTTCCTCCAGATGAGAATCCTCAGATGGGCCACTGATCTGTCGGGGCTCAGTTTCCACACATGGTTTGAGAATAATTACAGTGTTCATCTCACAGGGTTTGAGAAAGTTAATAGAGGCCCTGCAAGGAGCAGAGTCTGGCCCACTGTTGAGTGCTCAGGGCTACAGGCATTGTTACTTATCTAGAAGAAGCACACTGAACCTACCGCTTCTCGGGGTCAGGCAGAGTCCCTTGGCCTCAACTATGATGTCAGAGGGGGAAAACGGCAGAACTGAGCCAACACTTCCAAAGCTGGAGGAGCAAAAGTCACGGCTGCTGTGAAAGTAGTCACACGGGCAGGTGACAGGGACTTTCCCTGAAGGCATTCAAAGAGAAGGGGGGGTGCCTTGTGCTCTTGGAAATGGGTACCCCAAGTCAGCCTCTTGGAGATGGAGACCCTAAGCCAAGAGCATGGTGCCAATGGTCCCAGGACTGTCTAGGACTGGACCATCTTTCTCCTCCTGCCTCATCTGATCCTTTTCTGATCCTATCTTCCTTCAGTGATTCACATGGTTTGTCCCAGAAACTTTCAGAACTTGAGACCAGTCTACATGGCTTGTCATCCCAGCTCCCTAGAGTTAACTGGTTTTACCAGAGAGGGGCTGAGACCAATGGTTTCAGGCCCCTGGATTCTGAGTAGTGAAAGAGGGAGGGGCAGAGATCCCCTTTTCTACTCAGTAAAGAGTCCAGGAAGGGGAGCTCCAGGTGATGCACAGAAGAGGAGATTCTCACCTTGAAGAAGGTCATGGTGGCCCCATCCTTGACAGCACCATACTCAATTTTGGTCTGCTTGGCCAGGTCATCGGCAGAGTCAATGGGTGACTCCATGCGCTCCACAGTCAGGAAGGCAGCCAGGTTGGCCGTGTAGGAGGAGATGATGATGAGCGTGAAGAACCACCAGATGCCACCGATGATGCGGGTAGACAGGGCTTTGGGCATCAGCTCCGAGCCTGGGAGAAGGGAGGAGATATCGTACAGTGGAGACCCTGAAAGTACCTGGATACTCATACAGGTGCTTGAGGCCGTTTCTCCGGACTAGCTGATCAGTCCCACGGTCCCTCGGTATCACTGGAAATGGCTGAAAGGCAAATTCTTTGATTCACCTCAAGAGTCAATAACTGGAGGTAGGGGTGGGGAGGGATGGGCAATGTGTGCACTCAGCCCTTCGAGTAAATCTGATCCAGGCTGGTGTTTAATAATTTACACACACACACACACACACACACACACACACACACACACACACTGCACATAGACAGACAGACAGACAGACCACACATACATACCATTTCATAGGTTCCTTAGAGTCTCTGATGCCTATCTGTGGGCCACGGTATAGGGGTCAGAACCTATGGGTTCTAAAAGAAAATCCTGTTCCCAGTTCTATGGGTGATCTTAGGCCAGACAATTCTTTCGCTCTGGAAGAATTGTCCTTCCTCTGCCCCAGCCTCATGGAAATACTGAGATACTGCAATGGTATAATTTGAAGAGAGATGCGTCAGAAATACGAGCAGTATACAAATATGAGATTGCTGTGAGGCACTTGGCAGGAGAAGAAAAATCAACATTTTTGGAAGCTTTTTTGCTGAAATATATCACTCTTCCTCGCCGACCTTGGGCGCGGAGCACAATTCAGATGAAACCTTCTAACTGAAGTAATTAACTAGACGGCTTTCAAGAGATTTAAAGAGTGAGTGACTCCTGAACTTTCTGGAATATTTGGACCTGCAATCTGAAAACGTCTGCTTTGATATGGATGATTTTTTTTCTACCTCTCAAAGAAGTCACTCAAGGGAGAGATTTTCAAATACATACCTAGCTCCCCCCCCCATCCAAACCATGCGGGGAACGCGCTGGGGCCTGGACTTGAGTAGCAGCAGGCAGCAGCAGAGAACTTATCACTGCAGCGAAGGGCCTTCCAGGTCTTTCTCAACTGTCACCGAACAAAGATGATGGGCAATGAAGGAAGGTGAGGCTTCAGGACGCTTGTTACCAGCGGGGACAGATGGAGGCACTTGCCATGAAAGCTGCCTGTCACTCCCCAGCTGCTGGAGCCCACCAAGCGGGGGTGGAACAAGTCTATTTCCTCTTCTGCTAACACTCAAGTGCCGCCGTGCTTACAGTCCAGTGGACAGCAGCTGTGTGATGGGCAATAGGAGAATGCCCTTTCTTTCTTCCTTCCTTCCTTCCTTCCTTCCTTCCTTTCCTCCCTCCTTCCCTCTCTTCCTCCTTCCCTTCCTCCCTCCCTCATTCATCTGGCATCTTCATCATGCCTTCTGAAGAGCAGGGTTTGTGCTGGGTCCTGAGGTTTCACATAGAGGTGTGAAGGCCAAGGGCCTTGCAGTTAGAGTAGGCGCTGTATAGGTTCCCATCAGGTCATCAGTCTTTACCCATTGAGTTATCCTACTGCATCCTCCCTGCCTTTTGATACAGGGCCTTGCTTGTCTTGGACTCATAGTAATCCTCCAGTCTCAGTCACCCAAATGCTGGAATCACAGATGCGAGCTACCATGCTCAGCCATTCTCCAGACATTCCAAAGAGCTCATGTCATGCTCAGGGCCAGTCATCTTGGAACCCTGTCTTCAGGATGAAAGACAATCTTCTTCTATGGACAGTGTCTCTGATGTACTCAGGCAGAAGCCCCAACCTCAGTCAACCTCCCCTAGCCCTGACCTAACGATCTGGAGTTCTCTTAGTCTCCTAAGCTATGCACCCTCACAGAACTGTTCCATAGCCGCTCCTGCCCACCCTCTGCCTCTATGATCCCAGCCTCCAGCTTGCACGGATCAGCTTTGTTCTGCCGTGGAGAACAAAGGGTCAGTCCAGTAGGCAGCATGGTCTGGCCCATCCCAGCAACAGTAGAGGGTAGCGGGAATGCCTCTCATGTGCCACAGGTTTGGGTGGCTGACCTACTTCAGAACCTGAGCTGGCTCTGGGCCAGAGCATCGGAGCAGGGTGTGAATCTGGGGCAAAGACACACACCAGGGTATCCTCAGTGTCTCCGACAGTCTGACATCTTAGAGAGATCTGACTCCCAAGGGCAGCTGACTCCAGAAAGGCCAAAAGACCCAGTGGGGGAGAAAAGCTCCCTTCCTCAGATGAGAAGGCCCGGAGAGGGCAGGCACGCACCTTGCTGCATCAGGGAGCCCATTCCAAACCAGAAGCTGTTGAGCAGTGTGAAGTTATTCTCCACCACCTCGGAGCCAGGGTTGCAGGGGTGAGCATCGTACCACTCATAAGGGCTGAATCTGCAGGGCAGAGGGAAGCAGTGAGACCAAGCTGCAAGAAGCTGCTCGTTAGTAACAAGTGCCAGTGTGGACCACCTCCAACTCCAGGGTCCTTTGCTTTATTACCTGTCTGGAGTGATAGGCAAGGACCAGTTGGGACCGGGTTTCTTCCTGTCCTTTACTGCCAGTGCCCTTTTCTGGTTATAAAGTAATTCCAAAGCACCTTTTCAAATTAAAAGCATGCATGCCCTTCTACCTCGGGAAGCTGCAAGTCATTATCCATGTAGGAAAAGCATCAGACAGGCGCATAAAGGGAAGTCCTCAAGGATGTTTGTCAAAGTGTTGTTTGCAATAGCATGCAAAAAAAAATAATAACCTAAATGTCCTTCAGTAAAGGAATGATTAAATACGCTATGCCACAGCGACACTGAAATATCACACAGCTGTTAAAGAGAACAGCATGCTTCTAGATGTCCCGAGACAGGGGAAGCTCCTCAACACAGACTGTTGGATGAACAGCGATCAAAAATAAAAACAATACAATCGCATTTCTCTAGGTTTCTTAGGGCAGCCACACAGCTCTGTCTGTATATGGATGTACACTAAGAGGTCTGGAAGTCTCATAAAAACATCAGTGTGTGGTTCTGGGGAGAGGGCAAGGAGGGCAAAAGGGCTTTCAGTCAAACTTGTTGCCTTATTTGGACCACATGGCTCTTTTGAAAATGAGAAGATGCATTTGAATTTCTTGTATAACAAAAAAGTGAAAAGATACTCATTATAAAATGTTTAAATAGTATACAAGAATCTGATGAGAAGGCACAAAGGCCCCAGAATCCTGCCCCAGGGAGAAAACATTGTAGGATTTCATTTCAGATTTTTGTGTTTGAGTATATGAACATAGGCCTGACAGGAAAAAGTTGTCCAAAGCCCCGACTCCACACCATCCCCTTCTAAGGAAGAAGATTCTCAACTGAGGGGAGGAAGTCTGGCGGACTGGCTGAATTCTCCTTACAAATGAGTCACTGTGAAGATGCAGAGAGATGGAGAAACTGAGTAGTTCCTGGACCGGGGCAGTTCTATGTGTGTGTATGGGGGGTGGGAGGGGGCAGGATGCAACCAAAACATATTTCTGTTTCACTTTTTAGCGTGAAGCCCTTTATGGTAACTTGTGTCTTCCTTTTCCGGCTCCCTTCCCAAAGCGGGAGTATTAGCTATCACTCACTGCTCTCAGGGCTCAGGTGAGACAGTTTCCTTCTCAGGAAGCAGGCAGCTGCCTCAGGCAGGAAATTCCCACGTGAGACTTCACAGTGAGCTGAGGATTGTCAAAGGGAAGGAGAGGAAACTGGCTAGAGACTCTAGAATCCCCAAGGAGAGGGCTGGGAGACATTTGGGGAAGGGGACGTAAGAGAAAACCTTTGGAGAGCTGTGTGTCCAGAATGGATGCTGGGTGCATTTTTGTGGCAGGGCAGACAAACCTGAGTTGTCTGGAGGGCTGAGTCTGGTGGGTTCTGGTGTAGGTAGGAGAGTCCCTGCTTCAGGCACAGAGTCCACCAGGTCTAGGGGTACTGGGTACATAATGCCTCCCCACTGAGTTCACATAGATTGGAACCTGATCCAGGTCCACTTTGGCTCCATGTTAGAAAAGCAGTGGATTTCAGTAGACAGAGGCCATAGGCCACTGGAGACTCAGAGCAAAGCGGGGAATGGACTATCTAAGGAGGCACGACCCTCGGAGTCCCACCCTGGGGCTAAAGAAGAAATTATAAAAGAGTTAAGGCAGGGATCTCACAAAATCTATGGAACTTCAGCCTTCAGCTTCTAGACAGAAACAAAGCTTATAGCTCAGGGAACCCTGGGACTGATCTGATGGTGAACCAAAGGCGTGGGCTATGATGGTTTGTACCGCGGACCAAGAGACCAGGTTCCCCTGGGACCTCTCCTGGCTGGAAGGCTGGCATCAGAAGAAAGATGAATTCTGAACAATGCTCAGGGATCCAGCTCTTCATTTATTTATATTATTAAGATCTATGTTACATTTATTTGTTTAAGGCACGTGTGGGTATGTGTGCCACGGCATACATGTGGGGGTCAGAGGATAACTTGCAGGAGTCAGTTCTCTCCTGCCATGTGAGACCCTGGGATATAATTCATGTCTTCAGGTTTGGAGCCAAGAGTGCCTTTACCAGCTGAGCCAGCTTGTCGGCCCTAGGTCCTGCTCATAATGTAATACACAGATAGAGACAGGTAAGACAGACATAGACATACAGACTCTCTCTCTCTCTCTCTCTCTCTCTCTCTCTCTCTCTCTCTCTCACACACACACACACACACACACACACANCACACACACACACACACACACACACACAGATACACACACACACACACAATTTTTAACATTTAAAAAAAAGCCACATCACCCTTGTCATAGAAATTTCTATGTAGAAAGCTGTCAGTTACTCCCTTCCACACCAGTCCCTCAGAACCGGAACCAGACTGTACCCCCCAATGACTCACATGTATCTTAACACCCCTCCCCCACACCAGGGGGTACTGAAGTTGATCCAGTTCCCACCACTAGGGGTAAAAAAAACCTGGGCACTCCTCTGTGGTCACTGACACCAAAGGGGAGCTGGGTCCTCTGGGCACTGTTGTACAGGCATTTTAGGATCCAAAGTACCACTCAATGGTGATGTTTTAACAGGACAAGTACCCAGAGATGGAACTTGCTTATTCTGATTAATGTAGCTGATTCCAGAAGGGGCCTTTTGGTAATTAATGAAATGTTTTCAAACGCTGAGGTATAACCAGAAAAAGATTCACAGCACTGGCACCCATCTTACAGTGCCGGAGACAAGAGGGAGTGGATGAAGGCTGGGCAAGAGTTCCACATGCGGTTCGTTGACCTTGCCTCTCTTGCTCAGCCCTCAGCCTGCAGGTGCCCACTGGCACCCTCTTGAGCCATCTATGTGTCCTATAATTTGCAGCTCCCCAATGCCCAATCCTGTGTTCAATTTAGAATGGAAAATCTTTGTGACTTTGGGTACTGACTTCACCTCTCTGTGCCTCGCTTCATTTCTGCTTCTGGAACACGGGATCGTTCTCCCCACCTTATAGGACTACTGTAAAGGGCAGACATGATGGTTGGGAGCTGTGCTGTGTGAGTGTTCCATGGGGTGAGCAGTGTATCTAGATGCCTCTAGTCAGCTCTGTGGTCCAGAATTTCCTCCCTCTCTTTCCTCTGCAGGTACCTCATGGCATCCTGGCCACTGCAGAAAACCTCACTTTTCCTAAGCATCCCACACTAGCCTTAGGTGTCTTCCTAGTCATGATGGGGAGGCTGGACACCCAGCTGCCTGCAGCGGATGGATGGCCTGTATCTGAGGGGAGAAGAGACACACATCAAACAGACAGAACTAATGCTGGAAATGCTCCTGCCTCAGAGGGATGGGTGGCTGAGAGGCCACTGGAGCTTCGAGAAAATTACATTGAGAGCACAAGAGAGCAGCTCTGCTTTCAAAGGCTTGTTAGACCATTAGCGAGGAGAGGCGTGATGAAGGTCTCTCCGTGATGGCTCGCTGTTGGCTGGGCTGAGGAGGCAGGGCAGCTGCAGCCACATCAGGCTCTGCAGCAAAGGCTTGGGAGGCTGGGCGATTTCGCCTCTCACATTTTTCCTTTGGTCTCTCTTTGGGTAGGAGGGGGCAGAGAGTGACAGGCAGAGAGGCGAGGGGGGGCTTTCAAAGGAAGCTCTGGAAGAAAAAGGCAAAACACCATGTCCTTGGATCTCAAATTGCCTCTCCAGAGAAGTTTCTCTTTACACCATGTTAGGCTTTAGAGAAAAAAGGACCCAGGGCAGGGGCAAGGATGGGGCCTGGCGGGAGGGGCAGAGAGTGCAGCTGAGAGGGGGTGGGAAGCTTCGGCGGGGGTCAAGCAGTGGCTAGAGGTATGAATTAAGACAAAACCTCAGTGGAACTAAGTTTGCATCCTAGATGTGTCACTTATGGCTGATCTGACCTCAGCGGGTCTTGGGTGTCTTTAAAGGAGGCTGCCAGAGAAAACGGAAAGGTGGCAAGGCGCAGAACAGGGTGCTTGGTAAACACTAGGCATTTGATAAACCTAGGCTCATTCTGCTTCCCTAGTAACCCACTTAGCAAGGGTGTACTTCATCTGTTTCCAATGAACAACGCGACAAGGGTAGGCTCCGTGCATGCGTGGATTCCCAGCAGGAGGGACACGTGTGAATGAGGTGGTGTGTAAGCATGGATCCCATGCATGCATGTCTGTGTGCGATGTTTCTGTATGTGGCGTGTGCATAGCTGGTGGTGACTGGTTTTCTGGCTGTGTGGACAGCTTAGATATAATTTGTTTTCCATGTTTTAAGCCATTTGTCAGGCCATTCAATGTGTTTGGGTCTGGTCTGCCATCCCAGGTACAGATGGTCAGGCTTCCCCCAACCTGTTTTGGGCACCACGGTGCAATTTACCATATCTGAGTCATGGACAGGGACCAGAGGGAGGATTGGATGACTCAAGCCCAGGGAGCCATGGGACATTTTTTGAAGGGACCAAGGATCTGAGCCACAGGGAAGAAGAGAATGTCAGGTGGCTCAGTAATCCAAACCTTGGACTTTCTGAGCCAAAGGGCACTCTCCTAGCTTCCTATGCTTTCCAGCTTGGCCCAGAGCTTCGGCCAAGGCACAGCCTTACCTGGCGATGACGAAAAGGACACAGCTGACACCCAGGTAGGCGAGGAGCACGTACATCCAGATGTCTGGGGAAAGTGGGTTGAGGAAGGAGAAGACACTGGGGTTGGTGCCGTTGGGCTTCCGATATAAGATGCTCACTCCAAGGGTCATAAAAGGCTTAGAGAAATCGATGGCCTTCTCTCGGACATGGGTGATGGTTAGGGGAGCCACAGCCAGATCTGCTTTCTGTAACAAGACCACAGGCAGACAGACAATGAGCAAAACCTTGGGTCACAGATTGAGGTGGTGCCAATTGCTTTAGTCCAAGGTTACTTAACCACTCGTGTGTGTGTGTGTGTGTGTGTGTGTGTGTGTGTGTGTGTAAGTATTGAGATCAGAGGACAACCTTAGTGTCATTTCTCAGTTGCAACTGACCTTGTTTATTGTGAGCTTTAGTCTTTAACAGCCAAATCATCTCCCCAGCCCTGACCTCATTTTCTAAGGCAGACTCTCTCACCGGCCTGGAACTTACCCAGTAGACTCAGTTGATCGGCGATCAAACTCCAGGGCTCTGCTTGTTTCTGCCTCCCTGGCCCTGGGATTCTAAGTGCATGCTACCACGTCTGGCCTTTTCCCCCACATGAGTTCTGGGACAGAACACAGGTCCTTGACTGGAACTTCTCTCCAGCCTATGTATTCACAGTTCAGTTTCAACACTGACTGACCTTCACGGCTGGACCATGCCCAGTGTGTGGAGGAGACAAGGATACACATACGTCAATACAGGACAAACTAAGCTTTATTCTCCAGTGGCTGATGCCTGGAAGAAGAGGGCCGTGACAAAAGCATAGAGAGACTGGATACCTATAAGGTCCCCTTTCAAGATGGTACTGTGTCAAATGAATTCAGCTTCCCCCTTTCAATCACTTCCTGGCCACTTTAGTCCCCTCAGGATGGTTATTAGGTCCTAAAACCTGATCCAAAACTAGTTAGACAAAGATAACGCCCTCCTTGGGAAGTGGGGAGATGCCACAGTTAGTCAAATGTTTGCTATGCAAGCATGAGAACCAACACTCACATAAAAAGCTGGTCACCAATAGAGTCCATAACCGCTGCACTTGGGTTACAGGCCCCAGAGCTCACTGGCCAGCTAGTCTAGCTCACTGGTCAGTTCCAGGTTCAAAGAGAGATCCTGTCTCAGAAGATAAAGTGGGGCGTTATGGAAGAAGACAACGATTTTGATACCCGCGGGCACACACACACACACACACACACACACACACACCATACAAACACATACACACATGCTACACAGAATACATACAAAACAAAACAAGCAAAAACACCCTCTTTAGAGGGTGTGAGTGGACAAGAAAACTGAATGGGCAAGTCCAAGTCCAGCAGTTAACCTCACTGGCAGGGGTCACCATGGAGGCAGGAGAGGCAAGGCTAGAGGTATGATATAGTCACACAGGCCATTGCATCACAAGCTTAATGAGGGGGGTTCTTGAATTTAATCTGGGGTTTTCCTGCTTAAAAATTAAAAAAATTCTCCCCGCTGCATCTTATCTGCAGTTCTTTTAACACAAGGTCCCTTTAAAGACCGTCCTGTCCCTAAGCCCATTTCTTTACCTCCACACTTGGCCCACAATGGCCTCTTTGTCTAATTCTTCCTATTATTCGTATTATTTCACACATGCTGCCTCTTCGAGATCCCTCCATAGTAGTCTTAAATTCTCGATTCTCAGGAAGTTCACTCTTTCCCAAGGGAAGGTCTGCGCTGCTCAGTGTGCATGGCTGCATGTCAGCAAGCATGCAGCTGCTTAGATACACACTCACAGGCTGCTTGCATGCTAGAGCTGTGGCTGGCCCACTGTCCTCTCCTCGTCTCAAAGCCCCTTCTTGGGCTCTGCAATATTTAGTAGTGCTTCCCTGGAAAAGGCTGTCTCTTAGGCTCCTGTAGGTATTCGTCCCTCAATTATGAATCAAGTTACGACTTCCCTTCCATACACGGGCACAACTGAAGGGAAGTGCTGAAAACCCTTTGCCAGGAAGGAGCATGTTTCTGAAAGACCCGGCCAAAGCAATGCCTCTGGCAGCCACTTGCTGGATTGGCCCATTCATCCACCCACTGACTCATCTATTTATCCATCCATCCATTATCCCTCTACCCATTCTTCCATATGCCCACCTACTGGACCACCCATCAGTCCATCCATTATTCATCCATCCTTCCATCCACTCACTACCCACTTATCCATCCATCCATCCATCCATCCATCCATCCATCCATCCATCCGTTTATCCATAAATCTACCAACCCAGACACCCATCCAGCTGTCTATTCATCCACCAGCCTGCTCATCTTTCTACCCACCCACTATTTTATGAGATCCACCAGGAACTACAGAGACAGAACTGTAACTAACAGGTATGATTTCTGCTCTCAAGGCTTTGAAGGTTTAGTAGGGGACATGTGTGCCAATCGAAGTGTTCATCATAGCAGTACTAACTCAGATACCACTTCTCTCAGAATAGGAACAAGTACTTCAATAGAAATCACATCAGGACATAAGGCTAATAAGTGTGAAATCTCAGGGTAGACCACTTGGTGAGTACCCCATGCTTGGAGGAACTAGGAGATACTCTAATACTGGTATCCCCAGTGTTTTTCCTTATAATGCTACCTTGACTCCCCAACATGGATACTCAGGGCCCAAAGATTTGGTAAACTTCAAAATCTAGGAAGATGCCAGCAAGATGGTCCATGGCATACAAGGCACCTGCCGCCAAGATTGATGATAAGCTGAGTTGGATCCCTAGAACCTACCTATATGGTGGAAGAAGGGAACCAGGTCCCACAAGTTGTCCTCTAAACATGAGACATGACATGTATATATGAACATGTACCCACATGTACGTATGTGATGAACAAACAAACAAATAAATGTGAAACAAATCAACCCCAGGGAATACAAGGAGGTAAGGCTAAGGAAAAGGCTCAGTACACTTAAGCCTTTTATAGATTTTTGAGTGCGTGAGTTAGAACTTACCTGGCTTTAAAGGTACAGAAAGAGGGACAGGGCAGCTGCATTAGCTCCTGGACCCCTCTCAATTAAGATCATGAACAAATGGATGGGGGAAGAAGGCTCAGGGACAGTAAAGACCATCTAATACACACTTGATGAAGACATACTAACTCAGACACTGGCCTAGCTAGGATACAAGAACAAACCAGAGACCTGGTACAGCGAGTCCCTGCTTTAGGTATAGACATGATTCCTGGGTAGGAAAATAGTTGAGGTGAGTGCCCTGAAGGTCTCCTTTAGTCCTGAAGTTCTAGGATCTTCTACAATGATGGAAGGTGAGAGAGATCTAGTGATGTGTGAGTCTAGATTCCTTGGTCCAGTTCCTTCAGTTCCAAACAGACCCTGGAGATGCTCTGTTTGACTCCAGAGGTAGAATGCCTTGGTCTTTGAGAATGGACTCTGGGTCTGCAGTGGCTTCTTAGATAGAACTTCCAAGCCAGTGGTGGAGGGTCCACCGTGGACTCTTGACAGCAAGCTGCACGAGATCCAGGTGTTTGTGCACAATGTTTATTCAGCAAGAAGGTCCCAGGGGCTGGAGAGGAAGCCAGGCACAGGCCCCAGAGCAGTCTCTTTCCCAGGCCTTCAGCACCCTCTTTCACTCTTCCTGCTTTCTGGCTGTAATGGGGTTGGGCAGCAGTTGCATCCATGGCATTATGTGCCTACAGCAGCAAGGTAATTGGCCAACGTGACCTTCTCTGGGAGTTCAGATGAGCATTTTTCCCTTGGGCTTCAAGAAAGCTGGCATTCTCCACTTCATTTTTGGCTCAGGCAGAAAATACTATATTTCACTGTTGGTAACGATTTCCCTGAAAAAGGCATTATTTTGTCCAACTTCCCTTGAAAGACTGGAACAGATGTCAAGCCTTCGCGGTTTCGGTTCATTACTCAGAATGAAAGGCCCAGTCTTGGCGGCTCTTCCCACTCATGCATACTTCTTCCAGAGTGATTCACGAAATCACAGGCTGTCAGAGCTGGACGAGAGGCCTTCAGGAACATCTGCTCCAACCCCACATTTTAGTACAGAGGGAAACTGAGGCTTGGAGAAGTTTGTTCTTTTTTCTCACGTTACAAAAATCATGACCTTGAACAAAACCAAACCGTACCTGACCTTCACTCTCTTATAGGTGACATTGTTTGTCTCCTGTCTCACTAAGTTCCTCTCTGTATATCTTTTGAATTTCTAGGCCAGGCAGGATGCCTTCTGAAGACATTGCTTTATCCCTATAAGTAGGTTTCCGCTTACCAAGGTGTTGACAAAGGCACCCAGTCCAGCCCTGCTCAACCCTCCCCCTCCATCATGAAGCCACCTTGTCTACTTGGTTCCAGCCCAGATCCTACAAGGATGATAAGAAGTACTTACTCAACTCCCGCTCTATATTTTGGCCCTTGATGGTCAGTTGTCCTGACTTTAGTCTGGACCCTATTATAGGACCATGAACTTGTTCCTGTAATAAAACCTGGGCCAACTCCCATCAGGCTAAGAATGGGATCGATTTCACGGTCTTATTTCTGGCAACTTGTCACCAATCGTTCCTTCCTTAGGACAAGACCTGCTCACTCCCTGGGTTTGGTGTTCTGTTGACACTTCCTGTTGGATTCTCCAGTATTCACCACTGGATTCTGTATCTCTATGTTCTCCCAGTGTGTCTGTCTGCCCAGACAGTCAACTTATATATTGAAATATTAAGAGCTGCCATCATTACAGGACACTGCCTACAGGCCAAGCATCGTCAAGTGCCTCATGAATGCCTCCCTAGAGCCCCAGGGGGCAACAGACATCACCACATTTTAGATGAGGGATTTGGTGTCTAGAGCAGACAGGATGCTTGTTCAAGCTGGTGAGTCGCTGAGCCAGTTCTAGTACTCGATTCATTATGGCTTAAACACCCAGCATTTTACCACAGTGTTGTACAAGCCAAGTATAGTGGGATGATGTGGCAGTGGCATATCGCCTTAATTACATTCCAATTCTGTGACTGTGAGCTAATTCAGAATAAGGTCTTGCAGATAATATTCTTGCAGAACAAAGTCACCAAGTTAAGATGGCACCATCCTTAATTAGGGTGGCCCCTCCCAACAATTGGTGCCCTTTTAAGAGGAGACCCTAATATATACAGAGAAGAGCGTTAAAATGGAGACAGAGGTGGGGACAGCCCAAACACAAGTCAAGGAGCACCAAGGGCTGCTGGTCACATCAGCACCTGGGAGAATGGAGCCCATCCACCTTCAGACACTCTGGAAGGGAATCAACACTGCTGACATCCGATTTCTCACTTCTCTCCCATAGAGGATAAACGCCTGTGTTTTTAAGGCACCCGGTTGGCTATTGTTTGTTATAGTAGCCCAGAAAACGAATACACCCATCACCTAGAGACGGTGTGGAGAACAGAGCTCCTTCTATCATCTGCTCTCAGCCCTGAACCCTTGCTCACTGGGCCTTGTACTGAGTCTCATGAAGTATTCCCAGACACCTGAATTTCACCTTGGTCTCTGACCATGCCTGCCACTGGGGCTTCACTGGGATTCCTTAAAACTTAGTGGGGATTGGAGTCCCAAAGCCTTCTCAATTCCTCTTCTGCCTCTATAGTACCCAAGAAAACCACCCATGGCCAAGTCCCTTCCTGATAACCATGAAGGGACTTGACTCGTCCTGGGAGCTCTGTCTGCTCTGTCTCTTCCATATCTCTGGTATTGGATGCTATGGCTTAGACGTGAAGGATCCCCCAAAAGGTTCATGGGTTGAAGACTTGTCCCTAGTTGGTGGATCTAGTCACTGATATCCCTCATGACTGGATAACGAGTGCCTTGAACATATCAACGAATCAATCCACTAATTGATCCACCCTTTAATAGTGTTATTGCAAAGGGAGACCTTGAGGGAAGTGGGTAACTGGGGTGCCTATGAAGGGTGTTTTGTCTCTGCTTTCTGTTTAGCAGCAGTTAGGTGAACGTCAGCCTCTGCTCCATGCTTTTGCTGCCAAGATGTCCTGCCTCACCACAGACACAGCAGTGGGGCAAGCTGACCAAGCTGCTGAAACTTCTGAAACTGTGAGCCAATACTAATCCCCCGCTAAAGTGTTCCTCTCAGACACTTGACATGCAAGCATGAGGACTTGAGTTTGAAGCCCAAGAGCCCACAGGAAGCCAGGTATGGTAGCACCTGTCTACAATCCCTGTGCTCCTCCTGTGAGATAGAGTGGAGAAACAGGGGAACCATGGGAAGTTCATGGGCCAACTTGGTGTATTTAGCAGTGAACAAGAGACTATTTAAGACAAAGTGGAAGGTGGGACCAGAATCCAAGGTTGTCCTCCAACCGCCACATGCACACGGATAGTTGGAGAATGCCAGCAGCACTCATGCACGCACACACATTCACACACACACAGGTTTTTAAAGAAATGTGTTTCTCTGTTTATCATAGTGGTGAAAAACTTGATTCACACAGGGCATCCTCAGAATTCAGCTTCCACACTTTCTCCCAAGTGCTGTTTCTCTTAGCTAGGTGCTTTCCACCCAGGCTGAGGAAACACAGTACCTCTCGAAGACAAAACCTCTTCTGAGCCCCGACATATCTGAAGAGACCCAGAGAGCTGCCTGACCAGCCTCCATGACCCACCTGGCCACTTTCAGAACTACAGTGGCCTTGATGACTGACTGAGCAATGATGGCCCGGGGAGAGGCCCCACTCCTACTTCCCTGCAGGCTCCATCCTGTGCCTGTGTCTATCAGGAAGAATGGCAGGTTCAGTCTGCCTCACAGTCATTAGCGCCTGGACTAGATGACCCATCTTCTGTCACCTTGAGTCCTCTCCCCAGGCTCTACAAGTCTTGATAGTGGTATCAACCCAGAAAGGATGGGACCTGCCATAGCAGAGTCCAAGAGGGATAGAGCTGTGACCCCGCCCTCTTTGAAGCAAGTCTGGCTCCCATTATACACCCGACAGCTCTCCTCCCCACACTGCTCCTTGCCGCTCTGATCACAACAGGATGTTGTGATCTATGCGATCAAATCAAGCTATAGTTTAATCTCTGGTTTCCCTGTCAGTATATGAGCTCCAAGAAGGCAAGGATTGAGCTTGTTCCCCTTGTCTATGGTACTCTCAGAATTAGTGCAAGGCCTGACATAACGTAGAGACTCCAGGACATTGTATTGGAAAAATGAACATTAGAACAGCCACCAAAACCGAGTTTGATCCCCAGGACCCACGTGGTAGAAGAGAATTGACTCCCACAAATTGTCTTCTGACCTCTACACACTTGCTGCGGCTCTCTCTCTCCTTCCCCCCACATTGTAAAAAAATAATGAAAGACCTACCTGCCAAAGGCCTACTTTGTCTTTCCCCCAGCCTAATGGATTGATCCTGTCTCAGTTTCCCCACTCAGCATGCACACGTCTCCTGAAGTCAAACTGACTCTGACCATTTGACCTGTATCTTCTCAGAGTAGGAACTGCTGCCTGCATGCTGGCCCTGATGGGCGAACCTGCACTTTGCTCCTCTCCCCTGACCACTCAGTGGGTTCCAGCACAGTCTCTACCGGCTCTCAGGCTCACCTTGGGATGGTCTGGGGACATCTTCAGTTCCTCAGAGCACCATGTCATTGCCTAGGGGGCAATTCTGTCCAGTGTTATCTGTCCCCTCCCACCCCGCCAGCCCCGGCTCTTGCATGTCCCGCCCCTAGGTGAGTGTCCATCATGACTCACTTTGAAGTGTGCTGGTTCAGGGCAGGGAACAGGCTTGGGTAGAGCCCTCCCTGGCCTTGCAAAGATGTCTTGGGACTCAGGCACATGGGCCAGAAGCCAGGTCTGGTTCTGGGGAGGGAAAGGACAGCATACAATACAAGCAGTAAGGGTGTGTCTCTGTCAGTTGCTACTCCTGTCACACCTGAAAGCTGTGAGACCAATACTCACAGCCCTGCAGCCATGACTTCTGCAGAGTACAGCCTCCCAAGTCCTCTGTTCCTTTGCCATATTCATTGTCATAGTCTGTGCACCAGGGACCAGAAATGATCTCATGTTCTCCTTGGGTTAATCAAACTGCTACTGGTCAAAATGACAGCAGTGATCTCCGTCTGCTTTGCATGAGTCTCTCAGACCTTCCTCTTGGGCAGTGATTCTCAACCTGTGGGCTGCGACCCCACTGGCAAACCTCTATTGCCAAAAATATTTACACTATGATTCATAACAGTAGCGAAATTATAGTTATGCAGTAGCAATGAAAATAGTTTTATGGTTGGGGTCACCATAACATGAGGAGCTGAATTAAAGGGTCGCAGCATCAAGAAGGTTGAGAACCACTGTTTTAGGGCTTTCTGGGATGGGTCATAGCAACTCTCCACCCTCTCAGTCCACAGGCCCTGTCTGGAAGCCAGAGCAGCTCTCCCGACCAGCTGCCTGACCATCAGCCTGGTTGGAGACTCAACCCAACCTCCTGCTTAGAAGTGAACGCTTACTGTGGCTGGAGATGTACATCAGTTATCTATTCGCAGTCCACTACCCATTTCCTATGCTAGAATGCAAGATCCTGAGGCTGGGACCGGGGGAGAACCTTGCCTGTACTTACTCCTGTAGCCACAGCATCTAGCATGTGGCCTTAGGTGATAGATTCACAGAAAGCCCCTCCTGAGATGCAACATAATGCTCTCAGAAGTGCACTGAATCGTGGATGCTATCTGCTGTGACACCCTGAGCCAGCTGCCAATGTTGACAGTGAGCACTGCAGCTACCGGTAACCCCAGAACTGGCATTCTGAACAGTTCACATAAATCTAACTAGATGGGGGACAGGTTCTGGAAAATCCCCAAATGTCAGCCGTCAAGTCCTCCATCTGTGGTGCATGCATAAGCCACCTGAGCTGAGGATGCCTGGCAGTGGCCTCTCCTATGCCTGGGACAGCTGTGTGATTCCTAAGTCCCCAGGGAGGGCACTGTGCCTGACTCAGAGGATGGCTGACCGGACAGGTTTCCCTGTGTCATGGCACACTCCCTGCCCTATCATTCCTAAAAAAAAAAAGAATCCTTTTTTTCACCTCCTCGTGTACACAGGGTGAAGATCCCCAAGGCCTTCTGAGCTACCTGCACTGAGGACCTCCAAGCACCCAGCTATAGCCTCAGCCAGGCCCCGACTGTGGGAGACTTTGCAACCTTGGCTGTGGTCACCTCAGTAAAACTGGGCACCTCTTATGCACACTGTGCAAAACCCGGGCACCTCTTCCTCCTTTTCAAGTCACAGATCAGACAAAGCTAAGTCGTTGTCCTCTGTTTTAGTTTCCTCCAGGCATCCCCATAATCCTTTTGTATCAGTGGCCAAAGTTCTGATGACATTTCACTTGTCTGATCTTCTTTCTGGCTTGGTCACACCTGCACCCAGTGACACTGCACCCCAATCGACATATTATTGGTCAGGACTGGGTTCAGACACCTTCCCACACCAGTTCAAACCTCTGCCTGAGGCCAATCTCAGGCAGGTGTAGTCTAGAAGCATCTCACCCCAGTTCCAGGGCTCTGGTGCACACTGCTGCAGGGTTCTGGACTGTTCTCATGTCACCAAGTTCAGCCAGGCTGCACAAATGCCAGGGCCAATGTGTGACCTGCCTCTGCTTACCGCACGGACACGTAGACTGTCTCAAGACATTATAGGGCTTTTCTAAGGTGCAGAGTCACAGACTGACCCACTCGTCTCTGTGCTGGTCAATACCATCAGTTGATGGATCTAGCAACTTGATAGGATCTAGCATCACCTAGGGGACAAAACTCTGGGCATGTTTGTGGGGGAGCTTCTCGACTGGGTTATCTGTGGCAGGAAGAGCTGCCCTGAGTGTGGGCAGCACATCCCAGGGGCTGGGGCCCTGGAATGAGCAAAAAGGAAAAAGCAGGCTGAACGCTGCATCCACGCCTCTCTGCTTCTTGGCTGTGTATGCAGTGTGCCAGCAGCCTTGAGCTCCTGATGCCATGTAGTTCCTGCCATGGGGGACAACACCTTCAAACTATGAGCCCAAATGAACCTTTCCCTTGTTAGGGCCTCTGGGTCAGGTGTTTTGTTACAACAAAGAGAAAAATAAATGACACAGTCTTATCTGACTCCATCTTCCTTAATGTCACCCTCCCCCCATGACAGGCTTTTGTATGGCTCTACTTGCTACAAGCCTAAGGTGACAGTGGCGCTTAAGATATTTTGGGTGAATAACAGGACCTTGCAGGGGAGCTTGCCTGTCCCAGCCACTGGACCTGTTTCCCCCTGACTAGGAAGTTCTCGTGTGTCTAGTTCTCCTTGGCACCTGTCTGTCTGATTTCTTTTGCAGGCTGAGTTCTAGAGCTGATAGTCAAATGGGAAATCTCTGTGGGGTACTATGTCCTTCCTGCCTCTCCCACCTGACCACCCACTTGGTCCTTCCCATATTTGCGCTGATGACCTCTCCAACTCTCCAACAGTCTTCAAGTCTAGCTCCTGGCAATCTGCTGCCCTGACAACAGCTGTCTGCTTCCCCTGCCCTAAATGGCCCTGCCCTGAAGCCTTCTGACCTGAGCCAGGAGAGCTCCCAGCATGGCTTGTATTCAAGGGCACCCGCCCAGCCTGAACGAGGTAGGCTGGGCAGAGCTTCTCCTGGACAAAAGAATGGGGCTTGGGTCCAACGTTAGTGCACGCAGGCCAGAGGAGCAACTGGCTCATGGTAGGAAAATGGTGGACCCGTTAGGTGAGGAGGTCACAGCTTTGACGCCAGACCTTTC
Source organism: Dicrostonyx torquatus (assembly GCA_028555095.1). NCBI lineage: Eukaryota > Metazoa > Chordata > Mammalia > Rodentia > Cricetidae > Dicrostonyx > Dicrostonyx torquatus. The sequence goes on along the minus strand of JAQHUG010000031.1, from coordinate 3,064,211 downwards.
TCACATATATTTTGGATGTGAAGCTGAGTCATGACCCACAAGCTTTGTCTCTGGGCAGGGTGAGGGTTCCATGCCCATTCATGAGTCTTTCTTTCATTAATGCCTGCTTTGCATCTAAGTGCTGGGCAATGGCCAAGCTAAGTGCATCAGAGACTTCTGTCTAGAAGAGTCCAGCAGAGGACATTGTCCTTCCCGGCTGTGCCACTTCCTTGCCTAGACTCTGTGATGGGGGTAGAAGGGACAATTGGCCATGACTATTTCCTCCACGAAGAAAGGGTGACATATCAAGGTTACCTATGACCATTTTTTTCCTTTATCTTGTTGCAAGTTTATTAGAAAGCAGGGAAAACTCTAGGCCATACATCTCAGGTATGAGTCAGGCCTTAGTGCCCTCCCTACCCACATTCTCCTCATTCTCCTCCTTGCCAGGCTGGGCATCCCAGGCAGTCTCCCCCTTCACTCTGATCTGGCTCCCTCTTCATAGCCTGTGACTAGCCACCTGCTGAGAATAGTTCAAACATGTCTCAAGTGGCTTCTCAGGGGGCCTGAAACTTGGGGAAAGAACCAGTATCTCCCCAGAGGTCGGAATTCTCTGTCTGGTCCTCCATCACTGCCCTTCCCTGGCCCCTCCATTCACTCATCACCAGCCTGCAGCCTGCATGTCTCCCTGATGGGCCTTCAGTTTCCTCCTTTCCCACTGTACCCTCTCCTCTCATCCAGACCTTAGCCACACGCCGGACCAGCTCTAGTTTGGCTCAAGAGTGGAGGACTTTCCCTCTAGAGCCAGGTTGATGTTACCCTCTGGCTCCACCTCCTCTACTGGTGCTCTGTAGCTCTCAATATTAAAATTAAACAATCTGGCTGGGTATGTAGCTCAGTGATAGAATATTTGCCTAGCATGTGTAAGGCCCTAGGATCCACCCCCAGAATGAAAAAAAAAATTCAATAACTCAGTTCTTAAGGCTAATACCTCATCTTTCTCTCCATCTGTGGCCCTCCATTGGCTCCAGGCTCTCCCCTCTTGGGGCTTTTTCTTCACACTCCCTAACTAGGTTCCTGGGTACCAGTAGCAGGACATGGGAACTCTAGATGGCAGGCGGGGGTTCCTGGTGTAAAATAACACCATGTGCCAAGGCAGGGCGGTACTCTAGTGTGTGCCTCAGTTTCCTATGAATTGGGTGAACGTGGGTCAGCCCTTCAAGGCTGTCTGTTTAGAGTCAGGTAGGGAGGGTTGAGGTCCCAGTCAGTCCTCAGTTACATATTGCCTAGCAGGATGACTATGGCTGATGGGCTACTTTCCCCGCCACCACCATGTCTGAGCACAGACACATTAGAGGGGTGGAGGAGGGGGCTGCACTGGGCGCAGCTAGTACTGAGTAGGACGCCTCTTACATATGAGTGCTCACTGAACATGAACCAAGACTGAGGCTCTGTTATGATCTGCAGCAGTGGGCGCGGAGAATGGAAGCCAGACAAATTGCAGAACTCCTCTCGTGTCAGCTGAAATGCTCAGCCTGAACCTGAATCTATTTCCATTGGACTCTAGAGCTGCCAGGACTCATGGCAGGACTGAAGGCAGGGAGGTGAGCAGAGACACCCGGGAGTGGGTGAGAGGGAGCAGGCAGCGGTGATGGACAGCAGTCAGGAGAGACTGGGACTGAAGACTGTTTGCGGCTGTGTTGTTAACGGTAACTCGGGGAGGGTGAGTGTGTCTGCGGGAGGGGTTTGCTTCCTCTAGATGCCCACTGCCCATAGTATTAGCTCCTTGAACAGCCATGCGGCATGGACCAGAGGCTAGCCGAGTGTCAGGGAAGGACGCTTTAAGTTCTGTTGGTTCAGGGTCTGCTCAGTACCTCCAAATAGACCTCGGGGGGCAGATACTTCCAGAGGTGGGAATCCATCATCTTTACGCCTCTATTCGGATCCCTAATAAGGAAGTAATAATATTGCCAAGTCTTTACCACGCTCTCTATGAGCTAGTGAGAAGACTAATTATCTGACGACACTAATAAATGGTTATGATGTTATTAAAAATGGCACCAAGCTAGGATTAACAGGCTCATCAATTGTAGAGAATCCGGTTTAACAAGGTTCCCTGCATGTCCCATCCAGGCTGGCCTTGATGGGTACCAGGCCTCCAAAGCACTGCTCAGCAGCACAGAGGCTGTGGATGAGGTTCCCTGTGGTTCCCCAGCAGAGGGGCAGTGAGGGGCTGCTTGCTGCTGGCCCTTCTTATCATGTCCCGCTAGGAAGTCAGCTCTTCAAAGTTTGTGGGCCACCGAGACACAGTGGTGGCAGGACTGACTGTCCTTCCCCTTCTACATGTGGTCTTGGCAATCCATCTTAGAGGAGCTCCGCCTTTCCCATTCCCATTCCCTCTGCAAATGCCAGGCTCCAAAGTCCAACTCACAAGGCTTGGGGGAGTGAGTAGGAGGAGGAGCATCCGGTCCTGCTGGCTCATTTCCATAATAATTACAGTTATTACTAATAACGGTGACAACACAGCTCCCCATTTACATGGAAGCCTGTAGCTCAGAAACCCCTTCCCATCCATTGTCTCTTTCTAGCCTCACAGTAGGCAGGGGAAAGTGGAGACAGTTATCATCTTTCTCATTGTGGAGGCAGGAAACTGGAGCTTGGGGACACAAAATGAGTCCTGAACAACTCTCTCCTCAGTCTCCAAGGAACAACTGGGAGGATAAAAATAAAAACAATGACATCACAGCCTGATGCTCCGCCAACTACACCAAGCACACCTGCTAACGGAGTCCTCACAGCACCCCTGGGAGGCAAGTTCCATGCGTGTCACTCCCCTTTACAGGTGAGGGGACAGACACATTCAGACGGCCCAGGGACACCCAGCTACCAACTGGTAGCATCAGCACAGGCTCTTCAATGTTGCCCCCTTCCACCAGGCACCCATACAGGCCACGTTTGCCAGGCCAGGGACATAGGTCTACCACATCATGCTCTCCCTGACTCTGAGGCGTCAACTTTCGTCCCCACCACTTGCCTCTGAGGTCTCTGCACAGCACCTTCCGAAAGTCCAGGGTGGTAGGGCAGGGCATCTGTCAAAGGCTGGTACAGCTGCCTCTACCTGGAGATGCAGAGCAGTGAGGAGCCCAGACACTGACTGCAACTATGGGGCCTTGAAGACTGTGTCAGCCATGAACGTGCTTCCGCCCTGGCTCTGGGCCAGCGTGGTCTCTCTAGGGAGATCAAAGCCCAGGGCCACTTAGGCACATAGCCTTTAAAGACTCTCCGGCTTTGAATCCAGCCCACCACTTGATATCTGAGGCCTGGCTCCTATCTCCCTGCTGCTTCAGCCTCAGTCTCTGTAACTGCTTAAGTGGGCCACTCTAAGGACAGGAGAGAGCAGGCCTAGGGCATACAGGGCAGATCCGGTTCTCACGTCCTTTAACTGCACGCAGCGTTTCTTTCAGACAGGTATTACTTCTGTACTGCTGAGGACCCTGAGACGGAAGGTGGGGGAATATTCCATCTGTGTCCCGTGAGCCTGACAGACAGTACCTGGTTATATTCCCACACCTTCCTTTGAGGCCTTGGTAGTTGCTAACTACTCCTGTAGTGAAAAGGACGACACGGAGCTGGTGTGTGTGTGTGTGTGTGTGTGTGTGTGTGTGTGTGTGTGTGTGTACTAAAGAACTTCCTAGGTCATGTCATACATATGCTAAACCTAAAAGCTGGTTTTTGACCCTCAGATCTGCTGATCTGGACTTCAAGAGGGAGGGTGTGTTTGCTGTTAGCATCACACAGGTACCTGTGGCCCTGCATCATTGTCCCAGTACTCCTGGTGGTGATGGGAGATGGGTGACCTTCACATTTCACTGAGAAAGAAGCTGCTCAGAAGCTGGGTGACTTGTGTCTGTGCCCATAGCTGAGGTCCCAATTCCTCTCTTGGCCTACAAATTCTTGTCTTTTTCCTTATTTTCTACAAACCCAGGCTCCTCCCATGGGCTTCTCCCCCTTCACCCTGCCCACATGGCTCCTTACTCCCCAGATTTTCCCTGTCCCAGGCAGGACGTGAGGTTCTTGGTGCTGCCCAGTGAAGTCTTACTCACCCCTCCATTTCAGCCCTAAGCCCACTTCTTGAGCCATCTGCCTCACCAATGAACCCACAGTGACTAGAAGGAGTGACAGATCTGTTTTCATGTCCCTGAGCTGGAGAGTATGTTTGTTTAGGTTCCTCAATCCCAGGGCTGAGACATCTTTTAAGGACCAAAAGGCCGAGAAGATACAAGAATTTTCTCCATAGCAACCTCACCAAAGATGCCTCAGGAAAACCCAGCATTGGAGGGGCTGATCTGTGCATGTAGTAGAGATGTTTGGAGGTGGACAGCCTAGGCCAGGCAGGTCCAGCAGAGCTGGGCACACTTCTTGTGGATCTTGATCAGTCTGCAAGAATACAACCTTCACCCCCATCTCCCTAATCCTTAGACCTTCACCTGCTGGGATGCCCAGAGGTTCAAATGGCGCATCACTAGAATGTCCCACCCTGTCCTTACCCCAGCCTCCACGCCCAAGCCCTGGCTTACGTGGTCAATGAGCTCCTTGACCATGCCGTTCCACTGGCCCTTGTCGTCCTGCGCCCCGTACTTGCCGTCTTCCACCAGCCGGATCTCGTAGGAGAAGCCCAGGATATGCGCCAGCTCCTTAAGCAAGTCGATGCAGTATCCCTCAAACCGGTCATTGCCATAAAGGGTCCTATCGGACTTGCGGAACATGACAAAGGGCTCCTCCTGTGTGGACAGAAGGGAGACAGGATGCTAGGCTAAGTGGCTGGGGTGGGCATAGGCGTTGTAGCTTAGGCTGACCTTGACATCTCTAAGTAATTAAGGATGACCTAGAACCTCTGATCTTCTTGCCTCTATCTCCCAGATGATGAAATTACAGGTATGTGGCTCACCTCTGGCTTAGGCTCTTGTACACTCACACACACACACACACATACACATACACACACATATTCATTGGGTACATTTGTGTGTATGGGTATATGAACATATGTGTGCAAGTACATATGGAGGCCAAAGGTCAAACTTGGGTGTCATTGTTCAAGTATCATCAATGTTTTTTATTACTTCCATCTTACTAATAATAAAACTAACATGCATTAAATGTAAAAAAATATTTTTAAATATTCCCCCTGGCCAGATAGGGTGATTTGTGCCTTTAATCTTAGCACTCTGGAAGTGGAGACAGGAGGATCTCTGTGAGTTTGAAGCCAGCTTAGTCTACACAGAGTTCCAGGCCTGGAAGGATGACAATAGTGAGACCCTGTATAAAAAAGAAAAATCCCTTTGAAAAGAAAATTACATGTATTCACGTAACCAGAATTAACCACTTGAAGTTCACTTTGCTTCAGTGGGGTGGAATGGCTACCACAGACCATCATACATCCTGTTTTTGTGACGGGGTCTCTCAGTGGCCTGGAGCCCACTGAGTAAGCTAGACTGGCTAGCCACAGAGCCCCAGGGATCTGCCTGTCTGTGTCTCCCCAGCACTGGGATTTCAAGCAGGAGCCACCACACCTGCTTTTTTTCTGCGGTCCTAGGGCTAACACTCAGGCCTCCCGCTTGCCCCACAAAGTACTTTGCCGACAACCATCTCCTCGGGCCCCGGAGTTTTCTTTTGCCAGAAACATTTCAAATGGCTTGAACCAGGGAGAGGGAAAATCTATTTTCTGAAAGCCAACTGGGTGTCTTGCGATGGCACCTGCAGGGACAGTCCCAGCACAAAGGGACAGGGCTCTGCTGGTGCTGACCGACTTAGGTGCCAATGACCCCAGAGCTGTGAAGTGGTGGGGCAGGAGCTACCTGATTGCATAGCACAGGTTTTCTGCTGTGCTGTACCCCAGGCCAGCAGCAGCCTGACCTTAGAATCTCACTGAGGCAGGAGCTGTGGGGGAGCCCTTCATCAGCTATGGTGCCTTCCTGACCTGTTCCAGGTCAGACACCCCTCTCAACACTGCTCTGTTCCCAAGGTCCTCTCAGCCCCCCAAGTCAGGACCTGGCAGTGAGCCAACACTGACTGTGGTAATAGTGTCATCAGCAAGCGGCTGTTCCTCTCCCAAGGGTCAGTTGGTCCTCAATAAGGCAGTTTGTGGGTGCAGGCATGCCTGACCTGTGTCAGGGGATGGGAAGCCAGTGGAAGTCAGAGAGTAAGGCTTAGCGTTGTCTGACTCTTAAGAAGCACAGTCCTGGGCTACACCACAAATGTAAAACTATGGGGAGAGGCAGGAAGCCCGTGGGGAGGACTGAACTGACAGCATCTAGTCGGAGATGCTCAGATATGGCAAGATCCAGACCCCCAGAACCCAGGAAAACATGCAAATCCATGATTCCGTGGGCCTTAAGCACCCATCTCTACCCACAACTCCCTGTGGTGAAATCCAGGGATGGTGGAGCCGAATCCCCACCCCTATCTGCAAACTCCACATTTGTTGAATTACTACTGTGTACCATGCACCATTTCGATGCTTGTCTGTTTTGTTTAAGTCTTACTAGCATGCAAAAGAGATGGTCAAATCCCCATTTGATACATGAAGAAAAAGACTCAGAGATGATAACTACATTACCTAAAGCCACACAGCAGTTGACAATAAATAGTCCAGAGTAGTTCAGTTTCTGATAGACACAGCCAATCAGCACACTCCTTCACCCAGCTCCTTTCCTGTCTGTCCCCTAGGGGTGTTTCATTGTTCTTCCCACTGGCAGGGCACTTTTCTTGACCCCCCTGACCCCCTGGGAAAGGGTGGGAAAGAGGAAGCCTCTGGTGACCATTGTTGGATATCCCCATGAGCAGAGGCCCATCAGTGCTTGTTGTTCTGCCCTGGTGTCTCCCATTGTGCCACCCCACCTTATGACATGCTTTCAGGAGTCCTTCAGGGACTTCTGAGAAAGAGGCAGAGGGTGTCTGCATCTCTAACGGGTTCCTGACCATCTGGGAACTCCGGGAACAATGTTTTCCTGTCAAATCACATGGGAATGTGGACTTTTGGGCAAGCAGCTCAGCATGGGAAGGGAAGCCCATGTGGGCCAGGGTCAGGCTGAATGGAGGTTAAGGGAACATTGAACTTTCCCAGGCAATACTGTCCTGACATCCTGGGCATGGGGCTTGGATGGGCTGTCAATCCACTGACCCCTTTGACGGATGCTCTTGTGCAGTAGCTAAGCTGCACCACTGTGCCTGGTGGCCCTGATCTTATTTAACTTAGGGAAAGAATTAGAGAGAAGACATCATCCTTGTCAGGGAAATTGCCTGGACAGGGAGAGATGCCCACTCCCTTCTGTAGAATGGAGATTTCGACAGACCTATCCTAACGGGAGTAGGGGAAAGATGAACCCACCAAGGAGAAGCCCTCGGTGCCTGGAAAGTGTCAGCTGCCAATATTACTATATTGTTCTTATTATTACTATTTCTACATACTCCTTCTTCCTGTGTACAAACTGGCCTGTTACTTCAGTGACCTTTCCCTTGTAGAGGCCACACCCAATGTCACCAAACGGTAACGATGGTAACGATCATGGCTACCAGGGAAAGTGGAGGGAATCTTTTGGGAAAAGCCCCTAAGACTGCTCCCTTCCTGACCCGCCCCCTCCACGCCTCTTCTTGGCCTTCGCTCTAAAATTAGCACTTCATTTGTGAAGCCACCACAGCCCCAGAATCTATACATCTCCATCTAAATACGCTGCCTTCGGAGCAGCTGCAAAATGCCATTAATTTCGGGAAGTGCTTTGCGGATGGCATACATATTTAACAGCTGAAGCCCAGGGCATTAAAATGATGCTCGCCTTAGTAATGCGTCTCCAGCCCAGCAACATTTCCTAGGGGGTAATTCTCAACTCCGAGACTACTTATTCATGGACTATTTCACAATTTATTACTGGAAATGTCCAGACAGCCAGTTCACCGGCTCCCTCAGCTGCTAATCGATTGCTCAGTGAAGGTGCCCTCAATTTCATAACTTCACGCTCTCCTATTGCTCCGGGAGAAGAGCCGTGGGACCAGGGGTAATATTTCTCCTCAACAAGTTACTGAAAACAGGGGTCCAGAAAAATAACCTTTCCCCACTTTCTGTCACAAGGCTCTCCATCTGGGCTCGCCACAATCACTTAGCAATAGAAAAGCCAGACCTAGAGCTAAGCTTCTGCCAGACACAGGGCCAGAAGGTTGAAAGTGGAGGCAGGGAGCGGACAATCCCCAGAAGAGAAGGGTTCAGGGATCAGCCACCCGATAGCTGGGCCCCTGAGTAGCCTGACTTAGGCTATGTCTCCTCACGCCCACGCACATGTGCACATGTGTGCACACTGATGAAACGACCCACATGGTTCTGTATGCTGCCCATCTGACCCTGCTTGGACCACAAACCAAGGACCTAGACCTGAAGCCTTGGCTGTTGCAGCACTGAACAAGACAGGGCATTCAGAGTCACATGTCTCTAGTAGGTGGATCCAGAATGGCCCCGCCCACATTCTGGCCTTGGCTTTCCCCTACTCCTGCTACGAGGTGCTGGGGGTCAGCTTGCTTGGCAGCTACATCGATGTGGGTCACAGCGTGCGTGCTGTAGCAGTGTGTATCCAGAGGCCATTTGTGGCACATCCCAAGAATTCACAACCGCCCACATGCACCCCGATTACCAGTCACATCCACAGCCAAAAGAACCTCGAACCTTCAAAAGCAGGGCCCCAGGAGCACATGGCGTGAGCTTTCTTGGTGTGAGCGGAGGTTTGGGTACATGAATTTTTCATGAGACTGTGAACAGCAGAGCCAGAAGAGAGGTTGGGCCTGCAGAAGAGGGTGGTGGGGTAGGCTTCCAGCTTTGGAATGGGGATCTGCCCAGTGCTCTGAGTGGCCAGAGGGCACAGTCAGGCTCCTGTCCATTGGTCTGTTCAGGGAAAGTATCCCGAGTACCTAACCCCAGAGGTTTAGGAAAGTGAGAGTGGAAGATGGGTTGGTGAGCTCACACAGGCTGCTGTGACCTGCCACATCCCAGGAAGAGAGCTGCCCTTCTCACCAGGGTTCTTCCTGGGGCAGAACAGTTTGATGTTCCAATCCTGTACCTGCCTATCACTCAAATGTGGTTGCCTTGACAACGCCAAGGCAAGCCTGTGCTCTCAGCAGGAGGTCCTGGCCCTGAATACAGGCAAACCAAGCAAGATGCAGAGTTTTCAGTAGGGACAGCTCAGCCAGCTCTGGGCTGAGTCACTCTCTATGACATGTGTAGCTGTCCCAGGAATAGGTAATTAGCCTGAACCTGGGGTCAGGAGCTCAGACTGTGCCCAAGGGAGAGGACATAGGAGCCAACCTGGAATGTTATGTCTCTCTGAGAGGCTAGAGCTCTGGGAAGGTCCTGGGTGGAGGTGACAAGATTATATAATCTTAAAAGTACATAGCAGAGTATGGGGCAGTGGGGGATGGGAGGGAGGCCCAGGAGAGCTCACTGGGCTTGAAAAATGTTCCAGTGAGGACTGGAAGTTTGTAACACTGTGTCCCAATGCCAGGAATCGCCACTTCGACTGTGCTCTGTCTTTGTTGAAGTTCAGGGCTCTGACAGCGGCCATGCATGGTTGGTGTATGGCCAACCTGAGCTCACTGGGTACCGGATCAACAACAATCCATTACAATAACTGCTCTCACCCCATCATGAGCTTATTGACATCCACCCTCTCCACTCCAGGAAGTAGGTGTGATCGCGCCCATGTAATCCTTATCAGAGAGACCACAGGTATAAAGCAGGGAAGTCATGTCTCAGGCCCACACACTACATCAACAGAAGCCAGGATGCAACCACAAAGTCTGTGTTCATCCCCTGTTCCTATGGGTGCCAAAGAGCAGTTGGGCCATTTCTACCCAGCTGATGTGAGGCTGAGGGACAGCGGGACAGATGGAGCTGTGTCGGGCTATAAGCCAAGACTAAAGAGGGGCTTATCTCACCCCATATCCTCCTGGGGTTCCTGGGGTTCCTGGGGTTCCTGGGAGCCAGCCAGTTCTAGGGATCGGACCTTTGGTGATATAGTGAGCCCAGCAGGTTGGGATCCAGTGCCACTATGGTGAAGATTGACATGTCAATGGTTTGTTTGCCTGATTCAGTTCTTTTTTTTTTGTTTGTTTGTTTTTTTGTTTTTTTTTTTTTGTTTTTCGAGACAGGGTTTCTCTGTAGCTTTGGAGCCTGTCCTGGAACTAGCTCTTGTAGACCAGGCTGGTCTCGAACTCACTGAGATCCGCCTGCCTCTGCCTCCCGAGTGCTGGGATTAAAGGCGTGCGCCACCACTGCCCGGCTCCTGATTCAGTTCTTTAAAAAAAAAAAAAAAAAAAAGACCTGTGCCTCTGCAGAATATGCTCTTTTGGAGGTTGGGGGTGGGAAGTGGGCAGTGGACGGCTATCTCGGAACTCATATATAGACCAAGATGGTCTTGAACCAGATGCGCCTACCTCTGCCTCCTGAGAGCATGCACCAGCAAGTCCCAGCAGTTCCACACCCTTGAAACAGGGCGGCTGCCACTTCAGTGAGATGTGACCCAGTGGCCTTTCAAGTGGCTGTGTTTTGCATCCTGCTGAGGAGTCCTCTGCTCACGCTCCATTTGGAATCTTGTTTCGTGGCTGCATCCCCTCGGCTCCTGTAATCATCTCTCCTCTGCCTCTCTTAAATCATGTTTCTCTCACCTCATTTTAATCTTGCCTTGCAAAAAGTGTTTTATTTATATCTCACATTTCATGCAATTCTGCTTTTAATCTTTTACCACCTTTTTATTATTTTATTTTTACCCTTTTATATTTTAGTGCTGCCACAGTCTCATCCCTTTGCTTTGGGACATTTTTTTTTTTTGCTTGAGCATTTTTTACCTTGTCTAGCCAGCACTGTGAATTATTTAATCTTTTGTCTTTCTTAATAACTTCCCTTTTTATCTCTCTCCTTACCTTCATTATCCCCCCTCAACCTTTCTACTTAGCTCTCCTTTTGCTGCCCTTTATCTTCCTATTTTTATCCGCATCCATATTCCTTTAATTGCTCATCAGTCTCCCGGAAGTCCCTGGGTGCTTTTTGTTTATTTTTATCATTTATCGTTTACATTAGGTTTTCTTCCATTCCTGTTGCTTACAGCTTTTACCTACGGCGTTAGTACTTCTCTCCTTAATAAAAAGTGGATCCCTAAAGACTAGAAGGGTATGTGATTATTTGGAAGACACCCGGGGTTCTCACTCGTGTCCCCCCATCCCAAAGGTGGAATGTCACCTTCCTGGCTCTCTTCCTGTGGCTCTATCAGCCACCTGTCCACAAGACCCATTCAATCTCTATGGGCTTTAAAGGAATCTCTTAGGACTATGACCCTGGAGGCTGGAGATGAGACCCAAATTCCCCTCAACATATATAGTGTTCCAGTGTCCTCGAGATTCCTGGAAGAATGGGGGTATTTTATAATTGCTTCCCTAACTCCTTCATGGTGTCCACTGACCACCCAGCCACTGACTACATGCCTGGAGGGCACCATGACACTAGAGGGGAGGATGGTCTAGTTTAGCCTAGCTGAACCGCCTCAGTGGGGGATGTCGGGGAAGCTCCCAGCATTTGGGTCCAGGCCTCACCCATGGAAGGCTGCCCTAATCCTAAGGGGCCCACTTTGCTTTCGTGTAGAGGAACAAGCCCAGGTATCCAGGTACGGGTCTTACAGATTTGGTTACTGACTTGGGCCAGAATTGTTCTCAAAGGCGTCAGCTTCTGCTTGGTTGTGGTGAGGCTCCTTGCTCTTAGGGTGGCCCTGGGGTAAGTGGGGAATTGTCCCTAAGAGCAGGGCTGTGACACTGTGACATGGTGAGGGTCTGCTCTGAGCCTGTTACTCTTTGCAGCCTCCCAGGAGGCAGTCGCACATGAAGAACGGTACAGCACCAGTCAGTAAGGGGAGGGCAGTAGCTGCCAGCTGCAAAGTGCAGGGAGCCTGGGAGAGTCCACGAGCCACTTCCTGGTTGAAGTGGATCCAGAGAGCAGGGCAGGAGGAGACTGGAAGGCATGAAGAGGGTGCCTGGCTAAACTGTCTCAGCTGGGGAGGCAGGTAGGAGCTATCCACATCTAAAAGATGAGACCCACCGCCTCATCACAAACAGGGGATGGGATGTGGCTCTATAAACCTGTGCAGTGCAGGTGTGTACAGGCTCCTGGGGCTTTCTGGTGTGGCCCTAGCACCTGCCACAGCTGGAGGGGCTCAAGGGAAGGACCTTGGCCCTGGGACTTGAAGTGGGAGAGTTGTGTTGAGCAGTCGCTCTTTCGTGGTCCTACTGAGAAAGCAGGGACTCTGATGTGCAGGTGGGCAAGATGGAAAGCACAGGTTTCTCTTGGGGGATGGAGAGAGCTCCTGGGTTCCAACCTCCCTCTCAAGCTTTCCTAGAAGTTTCTACTTTCTTGTGATCCCCTTTGCTACTGTCTCCTGGGAGCCTCCTAAGGGGTACCCAGGATGTGACAGGTAGGGAATGGAGGGGTCTCTTAGGTCAGATGGCCAGCCCACCTCTAGGTCAGACAGCCCTTCCAGCAGGGCCTGAGGTTCTTACCAGCACAGTGGTGACAATGAGCGACCTGTTGGTCAGAGAATCGGTGACATTAGGACCTCGGCCTTTGGCAACCTCAGTAATGTTGAGACCGTCAGCTGGACTCCACACCCCAACCTGGATGGACAGACAGACAAAAGGCAGGTGCTGAGTCTTTCCTTTCTCCGCGTCAACAAGGCCATCTGCTTCCAGTCATTGCAGCCAATGCTGCTATCACCGCAATGGTGTGTTCTGAGTGAGCGATTCTGACGACAACCCTGCTGCCCTCCTATCTCTGAGGAGACTTCAAGGTGTGAATTTTTCCTTCTCCTCTTGCTGACAAAGTCTTAGATGAGGGAGAAATGCAGAGGAGCTGCAGGGAGCTGGGAGGATGCTGTAGTAGATACCCAACAGGGATAGAAGGGGTTCCAGGCTAGGCCAGAGCCACCTCGTGACAAGACACTGGGCACACAGCTGCTTACTCAATGGTCTCTTCCAGCTCACCCTGGAATGAAGGTGAGGCTCCCACTGGGATGAGGGGGGAAGTGCTCCACATGTGTGGACTAAGAGGAAGGAAGAACTGTGATGAACAGGCAGCAGGCCAGCCTTGGAAGCTGTTTGGGGTGACAAACTAAGTCCTATGAACTACACAAAGGTTGAAGGCAATTCGCTTTGTGGTTTCCCCTCTAAAATACACCCCGGTCACCATGGGAAACACCTCACAGCATCCTCACCAATATCAAGTCAGAGGCTAAAGTCAAGGAAGGAGAAGCAGGGTTTAAAATGTCAGCCCAGGGTGATGAGATGGCTCGGTAGATAAAGGCACTTGCTGCTAAGTCTGATGACCTGAGTTCGATCCCTAGGACCCATGGTAGAAGAAGGGAGCTGACTCCTGAAAGTTGTCCTCTGGTCCTCACAGGTGCACAGTGGCGTGATTTCATACATGCACACACAATGAATAAATAAATGCAATAAATTTTTTATAAGTCACTCTAAAGCCCCGGGCCTCTTGCAGGTGCATTCTGAGCAAACTGCCCAGCTGGGCCTCATCTTGGCTCCCTCTCAGGGAAGGCATCAGCACGCCCACTCTGTCCTTGGCCCAGTTGGGGGTACTCAGAAAGCCTAATCAATTAAACAGAGAGGCCAAGAGCAAACATCGCACTCAGAGAGCTGTGCACAACAGATAGCGGGAAGATACGTAATTATGCTTGGGTAATTCTGCCTTAATCCTCCCAAAGCCACCGGCTGGAGCTAGCTGGATCAGCTCTGACCCAGCTTAGCAAACAGAACGAGGCAATGAGAGGCTGTGACTGCGGCGGGGGTTCAGCACGCTCTCTGCCTGTGTGGACCACTGGGGCACAAGGAGAGTTGACAGGCAGATGGAACTGGAGAGGATCTTCTCTAAAGTGGGCCAGGTTCAGTGCAGGGATGCTGAGCAGAGGGTTGGGTGCTGAGCAAGAGGGCTAGGTGCAGGAGGCATTCGACAAACATCTGTCCAGAGGCGGGTGAGCAGCAGGGAGCTTCAGGCTGGCAAGCTCTTGGAAGCCCCAATAATAGATCTAGGCGTAATGTGAATGAAAGGATAGGAGTAAAGAGGCTGTCTGCTCACAGGCCCAGGTGGCTATGACCAGAAGCCTCTGGTGAGCACCCTGCAGGCCAACCTCCATCCAGGGATAATAGAGTTTTCCTTGAGTATTAGCTACGGTCAATTTGTACCAGCTGCCCAGAGGGCTGTTGGGAGATAGATGCTGTTAGGGTGGGCTCAGAGGAAAGAGTGCTCCAGTGATCAATTACTGATGCCTGCCACGGGCACAGGAGCAGAAAGCAATGGCACGTGTGCCATCTATTATTCCTAGAATCTGATGCTGTCCCTAGAGCTGAGTGGTTGAGGAAGCAAGGTTAGGACAAGCCACCTGTGAGCACCATGCCAGCTGTGCTGCTGCCCATGAGGGAGGCTGTTCTCTAGCACTGGGGACCTTAAACAAAGATGGACAGGAACTTGAGGAGTATACCTGGGGCTGGAACAGTGGGCCTCGGGTGATCTCAGGAACAGAGGCCTCAGCCCCCGACCTTGGGAATTAATGCCACACACGGCATGAAGTAGCTGTGGATGGACCATGAGGATTCCTGGCTACCCCTCCCTGTACATTGAATGGGACGATTTAGGAAAGAATCAGGGAGCCATGGCCATGTGTATAATGTTCTACTTGATGCCACGTAGAACCAGGTCCATGCCTGGGGGCGCTTTTACAACCAGGGCCCCGGGGTGGGGTCACACTCAGAAGTTCTGGAGGACATTTCAGGGAGCAGAAGAGACTGGGCTGGGCGGGGAGGCCAGCTGAGGAAACTCTCAGAGTCTAAGAGGCCTCAATGAAGGGCTGTAGCATACTGACTTGGAATTGGGGAGCCATCGGCAGGGCAGATCTGGGACGGCTTCAGAACATTTCCGTGTTGGCTAGATGAGAGGCCCCAAGTCCAGATAGGATAGGTTTCTTGTATCAAACGCTGGAACTATTTGGTTTCTCAGTGGTCTGAGAAGCTGGAATTGGTGAAGGGGCAGACCCCAAAGATTCTCAACATCTCTTTGAGGTAAGGATTTTCTCAGTTTCCCAGACAAGCAATCTTTCCATATCTGCTTAGCTGCCTCCAGAAACTGTGAGCTTACTACCCCAAGCCAGGCAATCTGTGGAGGCTAGAAGGTTTAACTTAAGAACATATATGCCCTTATTGCTGACCCAACCTTGCAGGACCTTAGAGACAGTCAGCTTGTGCCGTAAGTCTTTGATTGTGTTTCCCTGACAGGCCTAGCTCATAGGGTCATGGCACAGGTGTCTGTTCTAGCTAGGCCACTGAACTCGGTACACTCAAGTGTAACAGGACCTTCAGGTCTTCTCTAGCCCCCGGCTCTGCAGAGGCCATGCTGGGTCGGTTGAATCTCAAGGGGATGCCTGCAGTGGATCTGCTGCTCTGCTAGGAGCTTGTGGAAGGTACTCCCAACATCCCTGGTCCTCTGCTGAGCCTTCTCCGGAGCCTACGCACCTTCTCCAGGCCATCCTCCTTCAGGCTGATGATGTCCAGATCAAAATCAGTCCGCAAGCCACTGGTTTTGTTGAAAACAATCCGTCCAGTTAATCCTTCCCATTGAGCCTGAGGAGGGGAGAGGGCAGAGCGGCAATTCCTCGGGCTCATAAATCATCATTCGGTACAACTGTACAATGCGTCATTTTAATTACTCCTTGCACTGATACTGTTCCCCCAAGACCATGATTAATTAATAATCACCTCCATCATTGCTCGGGCTGTGGTGCGAGCCAGCGATTTCCATAAATTCTATTACGCTCTTTAGCCAGCTCTACATCTGCACCTTCTCGTGTACAACATCGATCTCGGATGGGCTCAAACGAGCCCCTGCCTCGAAGCCCTGGGAAGGGGGAGCCCGTGTCAGATCCATGGAGAGGGCCAGGGAGGCAGGTGAGCAGAGCTGGAGCATGTAAGACCCACCAAGAGATAGAAATGCCCACAGGCCCGGCAGGCTCTGTTTACAAAGCCACATTCTTGGAGCATTATCCCCAGAGTGGGAGGGAGCTGGACAAAGTCCCTCAACCTGCTGCCACAGATTCATCCCACAGTTGAGAACTCTGGGGTCCAACTGCTGGGTTCAACTCCACTAGCGGTGACCTAGAGTACTCTCTGCCTTACTTTCCTTGGCTATAGAATGGAATTAGTTGTGGTATCAATCTTTTCAAAATATGAGTGTGAACTAAGTCAGGGAAAGCAGAGAGAAGAGCGTGGCTTAACGCAGGCCCTGGATAAATGGCAACTTCTGCCATTCTGTTGTCATTAACGCAGAAAGAGGCGGGAGTAACTTATTGCAGACTATCTTCTGGGTCAGGGTGGGCCAGTCTGACCACAGCCTGTGTTTGAACTCACAGCCATTCCCACCCGTCTATGGGAGTCCTATGGACCCATCTGCCTGCCTTCCCAGCACTGGAATTACAGATCTACACTGTAATTCTACCCAGACTTCTATGTGGGTGCTCGGGACTTCAGCTTTGATTCTCATGCTTGAGTAGCAGGCCTTCACTAGTGGAGTCACGGCTCTAGCCAGAGAGATGATGCCATAAGACACTCAACTTCCCCGGCAGCCTTGAGAGTTGGCCCAGTGAGGACCATGATTCCCATGTTACAGATGGGCAAACAGGTCTGGAGGGAGAGGGTACTGGGAACCCCAAAGCTTGAACTACACAATAGGCAGAGCCAAGCTAGACCCCTGGTCCCAGGGCCTCACCACTTGGTTTGGACCCCTTCCCTCTTTTTTCTCCTTAGGGCTGATGTTGGCGGGTATTTTACAGTTAGATTTCTGCATCTGGGAGAAGAAGACCCACCATCCATCCTGGGGTCCTAGGAGGGAAACAGCCAGTGTGTGTGTGTGTGTGGGGTCCTCAGTCAGAGGAGTGAGGAATTAGGTACCCAGAGGAGAGGTGTGCACAGCAGGAGGTCTCAATTCTGGTAATCTGGCCAAGTGCTGGTTTGGACATAACAGGTTCCTGTTGACCCTCTATTCTGAGTTGGGCTCCTAGCCTCTCCCTGGAATGGGCATCAGCACCCACCAAATGACCACTTCTCAAGTTTCCAGGCCCAGAATCTTAGCTTTGGATCCCACCTAAAGACTTAGAGGGTCTCCCTGTTCTTGGGCAGCTCGGAGTCCCTGTACACTTACACAAATAAAGGTAGATGATGTTGGGTTAGAGGTAGGAGGATTGTGAACTGGGCTACTTACTGAGGTTCTGTCTGAAGCCCTTCTCTGCCCCCCACAAAAGAGTAGATGGACAAAAGGTGTCCTAACTCAGAGGCAACATCCTGGAGCCCCGGAGTGCCGCAGAACAAAAGAGGCTCAATCTAACAACCCACTGGTGTGCAGGTCCTTAAAGAGGCGGGTGAAGTGCCCAGTACCAGGCCTGTGTGTATGATCACACGATCATGACAAGTGTTACGGGTTATCACATTTCCTTTGTGGGTTCTGGAGCCTCAGGGTCTCCTGGAAAGGTAGCTGGTACTCAAAGGAGGAAGAGAAGGACGTTGGCCACAGCCAGGCTCAAGGAAGAAACTTAGGGCAGAGAGTTACAATCCCACCCTTAGGGAGGCCACTGCACTTCCACTGTGACCCTGCAAAGTGGGCTCATCATTGTCTCTATTTCCCAGATGAGAATACTAGATTCAAAGATGAACCGAGGCACCAAGGAGATAGTTCAGTTAATAAAATGCCCGACACGGAAGCATGAGGTACTGAGTCGGATCCCTAGTGCTCACATAAAAACGTCAGGTGTGCTTGCAGGCATCAGGAACCCTAGCACTGGGTGTGGGTGGGGTGGAGGTGAGATGATCTCCAGGGCTCTCTGGTCAGCTAGCCCACTAAACAGTGAATGCCAGGTTCAGTGAGAGCCAGGCTCAATAAACCAACCAAGGTAGAGTCATAGTGGAAGATACCTGACATCTACCTCTGGTCTCC
>JAQHUG010000031.1:3009769-3045794 GCA_028555095.1 Dicrostonyx torquatus | reverse complement strand
ACACACACACACACACACACACACACACACACACACACACACGCCTGGGAAGCTGGGAGCCAAGGGGACAGAGATTAAAAACCATTAAAGAGAAGGTGAACAGCTCTGTTTATGACTTCACAGGGAGGCCAGGCTTCCCTCAGGCTGGCTCTCCCATCCCTCTAGCTTCCTTCTCTCTGTGGCAGCCCACACCCTTTGGCTATCTGCTGGCCCCCAGGGAAATCTCAGCAGGTGTCTTCAGCTGCCTTGCTCCTATAGAAGAGGCCTTCCTCCCTGTCAATGGCAGAGGAATTAAATGCCAGCAGGTGCGGCCTGTCTGTGGGCGGGTGGGCAGGGGCAGGGCAGGGAGCCACGGGCAGCTCCTCCCTGTGACATTTCCCTGCCCACCCGCCTCCTCTAGCAGCCGCTCAGGCCTCGCTAAATGAAAGATGCTTCACACGCTCTGAACTCCGGCCTGGTATTTTCCAGCTCCTCTCAGAAATGCCAAGTCTTTAAAATGATTTACTGTCACGCAGTCAGACAGGGAGATGGGCAACTTGGAAATGGACAAAGGGAAGACTGGACTCTGCAGGGTACCTGGGTTCTGGAAGTGGCCAGCTACAGACCATGAGCATTTCCTGGCTACTCTTGGCTGCCCCCCAGGGCCCTAAGGAGAGCAGAAGGAGTTCTGTAAGGGATGGGAGTGTCTGCCCCAACCTGGGTAGGAGAGCTCCAGGATGGGAATGGAACTTCTCTTTCTAGGCTGGGCAGTGGGGAATCTGCTCCCCTTGGGCATTTCACTCGTGCTTTCCAAGGGGCAACGGGTGAAAGGTGGGATCCCCGAAGCAGTGTGGGTTGCAGACCCTCTGACTGGAACCCACTATCCGAAAGGAACTTAGAATGACTACAGATGATGGTGACTGAAAAATCAGGGCTGTGACATGTGCTATCTCAGGGGAGGGCACAGCTCTGAGATCAACCCTTGGCCCACGGCTGTCAGGAGATGAAAGAACTCCAAGAAATTAGCTTGCTTCTTTCTGTTCTAGTCTCTGAACACATACACACACCCACACACAAGCACGCACATGCATGCACACGCATGCATACGTACATACATACATACATTCAGAGAGAGAGAATCTGAGCCTTCCTAGAGAGCTTCACCTGAGCCCCTTGGTGTTGGCCCCTGGTGTTGGTCATGGTCCACTCACCCACTCACTTTAGCCCAGGATAGCCCTGCCTAGAGCTCATTCTTTTTAGCCTTATCTTCTTACTAGGAACAGAGACAAGATGCTGGTCAGACCCTGCGTGTTACTGTTTTCCCAATAATTGTAAACTGAGGATCGGAGAGGTGGTCATCCCACCAAGCCACTTAGCCAGCTGCAATGCACTGGCACCCAAGGCCCGGATTGAGTGTATTTGCCTGTAAATGGGAGCCGTAGACCCTGTATCCAGAGTGATAGCAGCAAGACAGTGATGAGAGAGGATCCTTTGGTCTCTCGGGCTTCTCAATCCCCTGTGAGACTGGGGAAACTGAGGCTCAGAGATGTGAAACGACCTACCCAAGTCTGTGTGTAACAGAAACCACTTGGCTCTGACTCCCACACCTGAGCACTCCAGCTCTCTGCTGAGCACTTCAGCTTGCTGGCCACAGGGGGCATCCTGGGGAGGGCATGGGACTCACCTCCTTGATGAAGTTCATGAAGCGGCCGCCGAAGCGCCAGGCCTTGTGCCGATGGCACTGCAGGGAGTTCACGGTCATCTGTGGAGCTCGCTGGTAGCACACGGACACGATGTGGACAGCATCGTAGAGCAGGGCTGCATCGGTCTGCAGAGGGCACAGGCCTACCTGAGGGCTGAGGCTGCTGCACCTCGGCTCCTGCCCCACTACAAGCTCATGTGTCCGGTGAGGGACAGGTCCGCAGACCCAGAGGCAGCCCTGTCCTTTTACCTCAGTGGCCCTTTGAGTCTATGGTGACCCCAGCGCCACCCTCTTTTCTGCAGCTCAGGCTCTCTAGACCTTCTGCCCAACCCATTACCTAATCCCACCCATTTCTCTTTCTTGTCTCCTCAGTCTCACACCTGCCAGTCAAACTATGGGGACCATAGTTTTTAGCTCTTTTTTATGTAATCTGTTTTTAACCATCCGCTGGCTCTATCAGAGGTGGCCCTTGGGGTGGGACAGTTGTTCCCCGGGGTTCTAACTGATATATGGCAGATCTTACAAAAAGACATGTTGTATGGGGAGATGGAAGGAAGGAGAGAAGGAAGAAGGGAAAGCGGGTTGATGGAGAAGGAAGGAGGGAGGGAGGGAGAGAGAGAGGAAGAGAAAAGAGCCCCCGTCTGCCCACTGTACCATCATCACGCCATCCAGCAGGCCAGATTCTGCCCGGGGAGCCGCCTGGAGCCGCTCCATGGACCACTTCTCCACAATGGCTGAGACATGGGGGTTGTCCACATTGAGAATACGGAACCCGGTCAGGTTCACCCCCGAGTAGCGGTAGGGTTCCAGGTCTAGAGCGTAGAGATCCTGGAGAGCGAGAGAGTCTGATGGGGTTAGGAGCTGGCCCAGTCCCCTTCCCTCACCCTCTGGACCTGGGCACCCCTAGGCCTGAGCTGCAGCTCCCCACAGAGCCCTCTGAATGAAAGTTGACTGGAGTACCCACAGAGGGACTAAACACAGAGTCCATTCCTTGGATCTCCTGATACTGACCCTTACATGCTGACTATGCGAGCCGTCACCCTGTTTCTTCGTCTACAAAATGGGGATCATTGTACAGGAGAACCCTCTCAGCTTGGGAGGATGAAGAGTGCTGGGCCTGGGCATCTTCAGGTAACATTGAGGGAGGCAGAAAGACCAGAGTATTTTTCTCCCCTTTCACAGAGGGGTCCAGATGGGGACAAAAGAAATCCACTACCTTCTTCCCTGACTCTTCTGGAAGTCCCAGGCAGGGCCTTTTCACGCTGCCTCCTAGGAATAGTTGTCTAGAGGACTCTCCATGGTCAGGTCCCATGCAGCCTGGTAGATGGGCAGGCCTTGGCTGACAGCCCAGGAGAACAGGATATTAAAGCCCAACCAGCCCTGGCCTCTTTTGCAACCCCAGCTCCGGCCAATGGGTTGGTGAGGCAAGGAGCCAAGAGGTAAGGCAGTGGAAATAGCCAGCTGCCCTTTAGCAGAGAAGACAGCGTATGGAGGGGGCAGTTAGCCTTCATAGGGGCCGAGCAGAGCACTGCAGGTTCAAAATGCCTCCAAACTCAAG
The DNA here is from genome assembly GCA_028555095.1 of Dicrostonyx torquatus. Classification (NCBI taxonomy): domain Eukaryota; kingdom Metazoa; phylum Chordata; class Mammalia; order Rodentia; family Cricetidae; genus Dicrostonyx; species Dicrostonyx torquatus. The sequence continues at coordinate 3,042,555 of JAQHUG010000031.1, read as the reverse complement.
GAGACACAAGAGAAACATCATGTGCTTTCAATACAGGGAATGGCTGCTTATGGATCACTGGGGGCTTCTTAACTCCGCTGGGTCAGGAACTGCTGTTAATGCCCAAACTTCTGCTTAACATGAGATTTGTGTCCAGCACAAAAGGTCATCCCTACGGCTGAGGTTTTATTGCCTTGCAGGAGATTAATCTATTTTGTATGGAACCCGGCTGTTCCACTCTGTGTCCCTTCCCCCTTAAGGCCCTGCTACTCGCCCCATTCCTCAAATACCCTGCTTCACCACAGGACTGTTCCCTCCAGACTTAGAAACACGTTCAGATCTACACTTCAGGATGCTGTTTTGATTTTCAAAAATAAATAACATGGACAATGTTAGGCTGGCTGCAAGCCAGGACTGGGGAAACCAAGTCCTTTTTCTGTATCTTCCCACTTATCTTCACTGAGCTGCCTTCTACCTTGAACCTGAAGCCCACCCCTACCTCACCCCTACCCTAGTGCCAACCTTAGATAATAAAAGGGACACAGGCTGGAGCCAGATCTCATGCAATGCTTGGGCATCCTGTGGGCTCTGATACGCTCCTTCTTGGTGCTAAACTCCTGCTTTTCCTGCATTCTTAGGTGGACCCTTTCTGAAGGGCACTGTGTACAATCATTTTCCCTTTGCAGAGAAGAGGAGGGCGTGGAGTCCAGGCAAGAAAGTCTCATCTTAACCTGCCCAAACAAATACAGCCAGCTTTCTAAGACTGCATCTATGAGTTCAACCAGTTGTGTGTGTGTGCATCATTTATTTTAATTGCCCATCTATACTGAACATGAAGACTTCCTTTCTCCCCACAATTCCATAACAAAATCATGCACTACACAGCACTTAGATCACACTGGGTACTGTAAGTTATCTGGAGTTAACTTAAGGGAGATAAGAGCATTGTTAGTAATATGAAAATACGATGCAATTGTATACAAGAGACTTGAGCATTGTGCTGGCTAGTTTGATGTCAACTTGACACAAGCTAGAATTATCTAAGAAGAAAGAACCACAATTGAGAAAATGCCTCCCTAAGATTGACCTGTAGGTAACTCTATGGGGTATTGTCAGGATTAATGACTGACGTGGGAGGGCCCAGCTCACAGCAAGTGAGGCCTCCCTTTGGCAGGTAGTCCGGGGGTGTATAAGAAAGCAGGCGGAGCATGTCGTGAGAGAACAAGCCAGTAAGTAGCACTGCTTTCTGTCCTCTGCATAAGTTCCCGCCCTGTTTGAGTTCTTGCCATGACTCCTTTCCACTATGGGCTGGATGTGGGAGTGTAAGTTTATCCCCAAGTCACTTTTGGCCAGGGTGTTTCATGGCAGCAATAGAAACCCTGCCCAGGGCGGGCATCTACAGAAGTTACTATCCAAGGAGGTCCTGGAGCAATCCCCTTGTGAATACTATGACTATCATGGAACAACTCACTATGTGGTCCCACTTCCAGGCCAGTGTTTAGGATGGGGAGGATGCTGGATAAGAAGAGGCTGTAGGGAACGGGGTTCACACTCAGGTGACCAGAGAGTATCTGAATGGTACTGACCTCAGTGGAGAGGGAGTGTGGGGACTATCACACCATTTTAGCTCTCATAGCAACTACAGCAAGTTCCTTTCTCATTTTATAGGTGAGGAAAGAGCCCTAGGTTGGGGGTGACTTACAGAAGAGGTAATTAAGTCACAAGGTCTCTGCCCTTAGCAATACTTCCAAAGGCAATAGGGTACATGGGAGAGGAAGGCTTGCTTCTGAAGGCCAAGTTCCTGGTCCCATGTTCAATGACTCATCCACCATACTATGATGAAACCTAAAGGTCCTCACCAGAGGCCAGCACCATGTTCCTGGACTTCCCAGTTCACAGAACTGTGAGCTAGAGAAAGTCTTGTTGTTTGTGGCTCACATAGACTATGGCATTCTGTCACATACCTGCTCAGAAAAAAAAAAGATGCACTCCTTAGCATTGATCAGAAACTACCCCTGTATCCTGTTTCCTGTACCCATCCCCAGTTTTCATTCCACGAAGACTGAACTACCTCTGCCTTGCCCTACCTACCCTAGCTTCTCTTCCTAAGTCAGACGTGTTGTAGATGCTCCAGTCACCGGACACATGGAGCTCAAAGTGCCTGTGAGCCTCTCTCTTAGACTCAGACAAGCATCACCGCTTCCTGGAAGCCTCCCCTGGTTGTTTCTTTATATACACACAAGGTCTATCAGAGATCCAGCTCTGATGCTGGGATTTTTAGGCGTTCACCCTCGCAGGCAGCAACAGTTAAGATCTGGCTCTATGGGCATTCTGATTCCTGTTGTGGGAAGAACCATCAGCCTGGCTAGTAACTTCCTGGGTATTTAAATATTTACCTCCCCTTCAGAGGAGACTCTCTGGGAGGAGGTAAGTTGGGAGTAGCTTGGTGAGTTGCCCGGGAAGGAAGATGAGCACCGATGGGTGTTTGCTTTAAGATCCAGGCCTGAGAGATCTTTCTAGAAAGGTCTGGAGAGCTAGGCAGATTTTGCTTTGCAGTGGTGTATGCAAGTCTGGGGCCGGAGCTGAGCTGCCGGGACCATGCACCAATGGTTGCCATCCTCACCCTTCTCAGCATGGGGCTCAGTCTCTGTCTAAGATGTGGCAGATGATAACACAGTAGCCTTCCCAGGGCCTCTGACTCAGTTTACCCACCCCTGGGTCCAGAAGAAGACCTAATTCAATGTTAAGGATGGCGTTTCTGCTTTGGTAGGGAGGCTTGAGTGCTACTGAAGCTGTCCTCCCCAGTCCCTAGCTGCAGCATTTGATCTGACAACACAGCCACAGCCAGGGAGGGCTTGCTAGTTGCTTTTTTTTCCCTATAGCTGTGACAAAATAGAGGGAAGAAAGGTTTATTTCAACCCATGGTTTCAGGCAGCTCCATCCCATCACAGTCAGAGGGAATGGACGGAAAAGCAGTTGACATCACAGAGGTGGGAGTGTCTTTCAACAACTGTTCACACTATGGCAAACCTGGAAGCAGAAAGGATGGCTAGAACCAGGGGCTGGGTGTGACCTTGAAGTGCCTGTTTCTAGCAGCCTGACCCACCTCCTAGAAAAGGTCTTAGAGTCTCCAAGAATACTGTCCCCAGCTATGGAACAAGTATCCAAGGCTTGAACTGAGCTGTCAGGGGACATTCTAAATGGAATCGTAGCAGGTTCTTGGGCGGCAAGGCTCGAGTCCTTTACACCATTCTCTGGTCTGGGCTTTCCTGCAAAGCTTCCTAGGGCTAGCGACGCTGAGTATCCCCATCCCTGTGACATGAGGGCAGTGACAGTGAGGAGCTGGTGAAGAGGTCTCTTTTTCCAGCTCCTGTTACTGTTTTTTTTTTTTTTTCAAATTGCCCTGGGCCAAGACCCTAAGTGCTCAACACGGTGAACTGTGGGCAACTTTGCAGCTTGGCAAAAAGTTGCATTTCCGATGCCAAATGTTGACACACTGAATTCAGTGTCGACTGGGGACCTTTTAGAAACATTCAGCATAACATAATAGACTAATTCATTAGCACCCCATGGGTCTGAATGGGAAGAAGCCGATGCTCGGAAAACATGGCCTCAAGGAACGACAGATGAAAATATCTTTCCCATGATGTAACTGTTATTGCCGGGAAGTGGCATTAATTGTGATTGCTTATCTATTAATTTATTATAATTCTCTTTTTTTCCACCTCCAGGCTCTTACCTACACATGACATGCACCAGGGGCTCAGCTGGGGCTGATTAGCACAGGGTTATCTGGGAATGGCTCAAAGCTGGCTGACACCGATAATGGCAGCTGGGGTAATTAAAACGTCTTCTGCATGGGAGAAGCGACTTTGGAGAAATTTTTTGAGAGGAAGGGTTGTTGATGTGCCTTTCCTAAGACAAACGCCAAATGCCGTTCCCCTTCCCAATATATCCACCACTGACCAATGGGCATGAAAGAGAGAGTCACGAGGTAGAGCCCTGAGCCAACAGGGCTGGAAGGAAGCTCCTGAAGCTGGCAACAGGCTGTGGCCAGGGAAGAGGACTGAGGGAGGCACATAGGATGCTCTGACAGGTGGGCCTGAGCTGGAGGACACCCGAACATATTCCACCATGAAGCTATTTGCATTACAGATGCCATATCTTCCTGGAAGAGTCTCCTAAGCCTCCGAAAGGGGCAGAAGGAAGAGCAGCACCCTGAAGCAGCCACAGGCAAGAGCCGGAGTGGGAGCCTATGCCAGTACCACTGATGTTGTGGGACTCTGGGCGAGTCATGCCATCTCTCTTGGTGTGGAACAGAAAGCACACTTCCCCTGTGACCTCCAAGGGAAAATCAGAGGATGCAGGCAAATGACAAAAGTGTGGGTGCTGCTGGGATTTGTGAAGGCTCTGTTTACCCCATTAGTGTCAATCACTGCGCTGGACATTATGGCCAGGCATCATGAAAAGTCTATCTGCTAGAGAAGGCCAGGGACACTGCAGCGACAGTTGTTGGCAGAGGGTTTGGCAGCTGGAAATCTGGTGTTGGACAAATGCCTGCTGTCTGCTTGTTGCCGAGTCACCTCTCTGAGCCTCCATTTCCATTTTTTTTCAGGGGAAACGGGAGAGTCACAGTTCCCACAGATGCTTGTTTTGAGGGATGGAGGACACACAGGAAGCAAAAGCAGGAGGGGCTTCATGGGTTTACTTTGACACTTACATGGCAGTAAGTACCAAGTGTTGTTCTAGCCCTCGCCACTGTCAATCCTGTGAACACTGGCCCTATCAAGTAACGCGGCTCTTGCATTGCTTTATAGATACAGGCATGAAGCAAAGGGAAGGAGGTACCTTGTTTAAGGAAGTGAGGCATCTTTGTAGTGGTGCTGGTGTGTGTGTGTGTGTGTGTGTGTGTGTGTGTGTGTATGTGAGTGGTATGTATGTGGTGTGTACACACATGTTTGTGCAGAGACCAGAGGAGGACGTTGAGTGACCTGCTCTATTATCTCCACCTTTAGTGCAGGGTCTCTCACTGAACTTGGAACCAGGCTGGAGGTCAGGAAGCCACAGGGACCTCCTGCCCCCACCCGCCACAGCCACTGCTGAGGTTGCAAGAGTGTGCAGCCACACCCAGCTTTTTAATGTGGGTTCTGGATATTGGAACTCAGTTCCCATGCTCGAGTATCAAGTGCTTTTAACCCCTGAGCCATCTCCCACTCCTTCATCAGAAACAATGAAGTATCTTAATCCTAATCAGACACACCAGAGTCCATGGTCTTGACTGCCTGTGGCAAGGGATGCTGAGTACCGATCATGCTGATCCACTCATCTCCCACTCGGGCATCACCGAGCACCTGCTGTGGGCCAGGCACTCTGTGGGCATTACAGACAGACAGCCTTGCTTACAGAAGGAAGTTTCGGAGCTTGTGTGTGAACTGTGTGTCGGGTCCATCTCTGTGCATCCTCCCAGCTCCGAGCCAGGGATCTCAGCATTCGTGGATGGGTAAATGAAAAGATGAACAGCTCCATCAAGGAAGCCAGGTCTGCGTGGGGCTGGAAGAGAGGTCTGGGGTGCTAGAATGCTTTTGCTGAGACCTTTGATCTCGGCCTCCATGGAAGGACATTGGCTTCCATGCGGAAGACATTGGGGCCAAGGCGTTACTATCTCTAGTCTTGGCCCAGAATGCTGCCAGCGATTGAGCACCTTGCCCTAAGCTCCTGGTGACTTGCTAGGACACAGAATGGCAGACAGAGACTGGGGTGAGGTGAGCCCTTAGGGAGAAGGTGCCTGGTCTCAGTCCCCAGTCCTCAGGGTCCCTGTCTCCCCATAGCATTTTCATCAGGTGCCCAGGTCTGATTTATATTTAGCATGATGGGTCCTGAGCTCTTCATGGGCACGGGGTGTTGTGAATGGAAGCTGTGTGACAATCAACATGTGCTGGTAACTACCTCGTGCTGGTAACAACCCCATGCTGGCAGCAGTGGCCCACGGCTGTGGTCTAAGTGCCCACGTGACTGACTGCAAGCTAAGAATACAACACGGAGCTGTGAGAACATGGCTGATTCTCCAACTCGAGTGCGAGCCAACTCCAACATATCACTCAAGAGCTAACCTGCCTCTTGGTCTTCGCTCACACTGTTGCCTCTGTGCAGAATACTCTTCCCGTCTCCCCTACCTGTTCATGAGCTCCTGCTGAACCTTCATGGCCTAACTCAAGCACCTGCTTTTTCGAGAAAGCCTGCCTCAAACGTTCCACCTGTTACCAGCTGTACAACTCATAACATCTTTTTGTGCTGTGACCTATGGCTGTCTGCCCGAGGTCAAAGGTCAGCTGTATCAGAGCCAGATATGTCGAGGAAGGCAGACTGGAAGGTCTCAGTCCTAGTCATCTTGAAATCACCAGCTTAGCCCAGATGCTGGGTAAAGACTGGGGGGGGGGCGCAGAGCTCTACGAATGAAGAAATCATCTAGAGGATTGTATGGCTGCAGGGGTGGGGCTACAGGTCCCTGTCCCTGAATGGGGAAGGGCAGGGAAGGGGTGCAGCTGGCTCCATGGCCAGGCAGCTCAGCAGTGGCACAGGACACCATGATTCTGCTGATCTCAGATCACAACTAATTATTCTAATGGGTTTAAATGGCCCTACATGTTATCAGAGTTTGGACAGGACCCATCTGGAGCCAGCAGGTGGCCTGGCCACAGTGACAGCAAGGGGCTGACTTCAGAATGGATGGTGCAGGATCCAAGGTGGTCATGCCAGGTGTGACAGGAGACCTTTGACAGGTGTGGATGGGAGGGCAGTCTAAAGAGTGCTAATAGCCACTCTCTCTAGCGCTAAACCAATCAAGTTCTGCTCTCGCCCCTGGGCCTGATCAGATTGCTAGGCCTCCCAAAGAGGTAGAAGCCCATTTTGCAGAGGAAGAAAACAAGGCACAGGAGGTCTGGTGACTTACCCAGGGTTCCCACACTGGTCAGCAGAGGCGTTGTTTGCCATTCTGACTACAGAGACCAGGCCCGTGTCTTTTCAAAAGTGGGCAGTTCACAGAGATATCATGGTGGCCTCACCTGGAGCGCCGTCTACAGCCTTAAGAAGGTTTGGGTCTGCTCCAGCTACAGCACTGTCCCCAGCAGGCTGGCCCAGGTCCCTTCATTCAGGGAGGTCCCACCCCTCCTCACAGGACCCGGCAGTACATTACCAGAGTGGTGAAGATGAAGTGGTAGTACTCGGTCATCATGCCCATGGCCATGGCCTGTGGGGAAGCAGAGTGTTAGCTGGGGGCACGGAACACTCTGGCAGCCCTCCATTCACCAGGGGCAGGGGAGTTGAGGGCCAGGCCAGGCCTGTGTGACGCTGTCGGCTCAGACCTAGGGTATCCACTGAGACTTTGGGATTAAGACATAGATCTACTGGCAGACAACAGCAGGTTCCCATTCCTCCAGAATCACCTGGGGGAGTTTCCAGGCTGGGATTTGGGGCCCCATTCTCCCAAAGTCCCCAGTTCTGCAGGGCAGCAGGGAGATACCCAGCTGTCTGGGTTTTCAGTCACTTTCTACGGGCCTGACAGAAGCTTGAGCGGCCTCAAGAGCCTGGCTCTACATGGTGGAGCTCTCCCAGTCAGCCAGGCTCCAGGGGAATGTCCTTAGCAAGAGTGTCCCCCAGGAGCAATGAAACCTTCCATGCTTCCCTGATCCCATCAGGCCACAAGACATACCACAGGCTCCTCTGGGATTCTTAGTGCAGAGCCGCAAGAGGTCTCTCTGTGATGTATCTTGTGTGTTTTATTAGAAGCCTGTAATCTATAACACTAATGACTGTAATGCATTTTCTACAGAGTTCCTCAGAAAGCAGGGCCCACCAAGGGTTCTGGAGGAAAATGTCACAGGGTCAAATAGACCTTGAACTGCTGCGTGTTCTCTGTCACCCCGATCATGCTGTGAGGGCTGAGAGGAGGCCAGCAACCGGGAAAGGCCTCAACCCCCTTTAATCCACTTTTAGCTCAGCCCAGGGTCCTCATCTGTAGCTCTAGCTGTTTTGCAGGCAGTCAGCCCCGGGATTAATCTGAATTCCTAGCTGGATGACCTCAGGCCTTGGTCTCTTCACCTGTCAAGGCTGTAATAATAATCCCCTGCTTCCAGGGTCAATGAGGAGGGGCAGATACCTGTTGAGTGACTCTCTGATAACCAATTCTCTGAGTGTCATTCTGTCACACTTGCAGGGAAGAGAGGGGACGTCCTAGGACAGCGAAGGTTACAGGATTTCTGCCTAGGTATCCCCACAGGGATCCTAGAGCCTCGCCAGGCCCAACACCAGAACTCCCATTTCTACCGTCCGTCTCACTGACGCTCCCAGGGCTGTTTGAGGAGGGATTATGAATGAACTCTGCCCACAGCGAAGGAGGTGGTAATGGTGGTGGTGACTCCCTCACATAACATGGAAGGGTTAGAGGCAGGACAACAGGAAAATATTTCCCCCCTAGGCAAGGTTGCCTGTGTCCCAAGCTGACCTTGAACTTGCAGGATGGCTGAGGATGACATTGAATTTCTGATGCTCCTTGTCTCTACCTCCTGACTGCTGAGACTACAGGCATGTACCACACCACACATGGCTTATGTAGTACAGGGGACTGAACCTGGGGCCTTGTGTATTATAAGTAAGTACTCTACCAACTGAGTGATATCTCCAGGCCTCAGATCTTCTTTGCCTCTCTCCTAACACCGCACATCACTATGTAGCCCAGGCTGGCCTTGAGCCATGATTCTCTTGTATCTGCTTCCTTTGCAGGGCACAGATATGGAGGCTGCCAGTCAGCATGGGTACTCTAAATGAAGGGTGGTGGTTGAGCCCCTCAGGTCTTTGAAAATGTCCCAGTCCCTGCTTGCTAACTAACCCCTTCTCTCGAAAGACCTACATTACCTTGTGTCTTTGACTCTTGTGTTTTTCTTGATCAAGTGTCAAAGTGCCTCCAATCACCAGAACATTTTAAGGAATAACTAATGGCCTTTTACATAAAGCACAGGCTTGGATCAAATGTCTGGGTTTTCACGCTGGTGGCCTGGAGTAAGTGGTACATTCTTTTGTGCTTGCCTTCCTCCTTCCCTTCCTCACTCCCTCCCTCTCTTCTTTCCCTCCTTCCTGAGACACAGTTTCTCTCTGTAGCTCAGGTTATTCTGGAACTCACTTTGTAGACCAGGCTGGTTTCAAACTCAGAGATCTGCCTGCCTCTGCCCCCCGAGTGCTAGTATTAAAGGCATACGCCACCATGCCCAGCTGCGGTTACTTTCTTAAGTGGCTGGTGGAGCTCAGCTTTCATTGCCAGCATGAGTCCTGTTTGGAAATGGAGGGCCATCCAGGCTGGAGAACCATCTCCTCTTCCTCCATCATTGCAAAGCTCAGCAGACTGTCCAAAGAGCAACCTCCCAGCCATAGCAGGTGCTGTGGCTAGGGGGAATTAGTCACTGGGAGAGACAGCGAGGCGTCTGGGGACTGTGCTGAGCAGATGAGGCCCTCTCTGCACCCCCCCCCACTCCACCAGGACTGTTCTCATGCCTCTTGGCATCCTGGTGGAGGGGGGCTAGGAGGCAGTGTTTATGCTGGGGCACTCTGAATACTAAGACATGACATGGGGCCAATTATACATCTTTAACACAGCTGGAGTAAAAGAACCATCGTACTGCTGGTGCTACTGAGGTGGAGTCGTAGCGGCCCCCAAGGTCATACAGGCAGCCAGAGGGATAGCTAGGATGCTCACTGAGGTTGTCAAGTTCTATACCTGGAATAAAGGAGGTAAAGCCATGGCAGGCCCCCACCCTAACCCCTCAGCTGGGACAGTGCTCACCCACCTGCTTGAGGATCTGGGCTGCCATGGTGTGGCTGCAATCGAAGATGATGCGGAACTCCCGGCCCCGCTTCATCTCCTTGAGCAAGGGGCGTGAGTCATCCGAGTCGATGGGGAGCTGTCGGATCTTCAGGCGAATGTTGTACCTAGATGGGGCCATGATGAGTTCCTGCAGCCGGATGAGACCTGGGGGGCCCAGGACACAGAAGACACGCATGTACATGCATGCATAAAACGTTGCGGGCATCTACTTGGATACCTCCACGAAGCGTTCCTTGCTTTCTCTGTTCAGAAAGGGTTCCCTACCCTCAAACACCCCATCCCCCATATCCACACTAGCTTAGAGGGCTCTTCCCTCAGTCTCCTCTGCTTACCCTCATCCTCTTCCCCCATCCCCTCCTCATTCTGCCACTACTAGCTCCCCATAGCACCTGGCCCAGGGCCTTGACACTTAGGGAGTACTCAAACAACATTCTTGTAATTGGATTGGCTTACTGTTTTCTTTTCCCCATACTGAAAAATCTATCCTCCTCCTTGGCATTTTGTAAAACCACTTAATCTGGGGACTTCCATGGAAAACGGAATGTCACTTCCTGGAGACAAATGGCTTGCTTAGGTCTAATTAAGTTCATTTCCTTCCCTATTTCAAGCTCCATTCTTGCTGACTCCTCTGTGGATTCTGAGAGGGAGGCTGCTAGATGCTCTCCATCGCCCCTACCCAGGCCCACTGAAGGAGACCTGAGCTGGAAGTGCACTCTTCCTTCCTGCATTGTGCCCTTGGCTCTGGCTCAGCAGCTGCACAGGTTCACACACCCACCTTCCATCCGGGCTCACTTAGTGCAACTCTCCTTGAGGGAGCACCTGCTCCCCACCCCACGTTCATACACTCAGGAAGGATCCACCCCAGCTCAGGGAACAAAGTGCATGGCCCAGGAACACAGGGTTCTGTGATTAATTAGTGGCAGGTAAGAAACAACCCTTTTTATGCAAACAAGGAGGGGGTCATCGCATATAATCAGAGATAGGACCCATTGGGAGCAGTTGTTAGAGAAGATGAGAAGGGGAGGAAACATGTTCTAATGGTACCTATTTTAACCTCTGGCTAAACACTACTGTAAACTGATGCTGTCCTCCAAAAGCTGAGTAAAAGGCTACCAATAAGAAACACATACATAAGAGCCTGGGCGGTGGTGGCGCACGCCTTTAATCCCAGCACTGGGAAGGCAGAGGCAGACGGATCTCTGTGAGTTTGAGGCCAATGTGGTCTACAGAGCTAGCTAGTGCCAGAGCTACACAGAGAAATCCTGTCTCAAAAAAACAAACAACAAAATGTTTGATTCTAAAGAACCAAACACACACACACACACACACACACACACACACACACACACCAGCTGTGCGTGTGCATGTGCACACATGCACGTACCTGTTTCTTAAGCTAATGTGCGCTGAAATAAACTTTGTGGTCACCTATTACCGTGTTTCCTATCTGGACAGCATCTCTCTACTCTATTATTCAACTATAGGATCCTTCTAATGGAATCCCAGTTTCCAAAGCAACCCCTAATAACTAGAGTAAGTCTATCTAGTTCTCCCATTCCTGGGGGTTTGCTTCCATCAGCCTACTGTGCCAGAGAGGCTGTAACCAAACTTCCCAAAGGGCTCCAAAACTTTCATGGGTTCTGGATACACAGGTAGAAGAATTCTGCTTCAAATAGGCCTCTGAGGTCCCCACACCAGAGTAGATAAGGGAAGGGAGGGGAGCAGCAGACTTCAGCAAAGGAGGGGCCACAAGCTACCCCTGTCACACCCAAAACTCCAACTTCTCCAGGCATTCTGGGTTCTTCCCCTGCTACTGCTGGCCTCTCTGTTACTGAAGGCCCGCCACGCCCACTTCATTCCTGCCCACTCGTTTTTCTGACTCCTGTCCAGCATTAGCAGGCCTTGGGCTCTGGATACCCAGATCATGAGTATGGGGACAGAATGGATGCTAGAGTGGAAGCCACCAGGGCTGCCTTGTCAGCCAAGCACATCTCCCCATGTAATGCATAACGATCCACATTCTCCAGCAGCAAATGTCAGACTCTCTTCCCATCAGTGTAGTCCCCAAGGAGACTGAGGCTCCTTCTGGTCCACCTCCAGAGGACTGGGCTGTCTATGTTTGCCTGAGACCGAGCTTTCCTTTGCCTGCCTCCTTAATCAATCCCTCCCAGAATATCCATGCTGAATCACGGTGGTTGGAATGGCGTTTTTCACTTACGAAGCACTTCTGTGCTCGTAGCATCATTTAACAATCTTTGGATCCTTGGAGGCATGCAGAACAGGCACCTTCATGCTGGTGGAACAGATAAGGAATTGGAGGGCCACAGAGGTTAAGGAACCTCCCTTAATTCTGAACCACGTCATAAACAGGATCAGCTTTGGAGGAGTAGTGTTTTGCCTTCTGGGCAGAGACCTTTTTCTCCACCCGAAGACTTTCTCCCTCCCTAAATCTCTTCCTTTCAGCCCTGGCAGGAGTTTGTGCACAGATTGGATTAGGAAGGTGGAAACATGGCATCGCTCAAAGGTCACCTCCTGCACAGCCACTCTCCTTGAGGCTACTGCTGTGAAAAGGATAAGCCAAACTCCTCACCCCTCCTTAGATTCATACCCTTTGCACGGAGCTGGGCAATGCCCGCCTACCAGGCTCTACACTGTCATTTGGTTTGTTCGGTGGGATATTAATAAGCATGATGGAACTCCACACTGGCCGATTCTCTTGTTCCTTGGCCATAGTTAGGACAACAATGGCCGGGTTAGCCTGCTGGAGAACAGAAACACATGGAAGAGAGCCAAGGGCAGCCTAGAGCTACCAGCAGGCAGGCAAGCAAGCCAGCTGAAATCAAAGAAGCAGCTGATCAGGCCCAGTAAGCCACTGACTTGGTGGACTCAGGAGCTAAAGCAAATGTTTGTTGTTTTAGGCCACTGGATTTTGGGGAGTGGTTTGTTACACAGCTTATTATAGAAAGAGCTAACAGATGCATCCTCGGCTGGCATGCCAAAAGGAGTGTGGCAATGTGCCAGTCCTCATGACTGTTAGGAGCCAGTCAGTGTCAACCTTACTTCCATTTGACAATGCCTAGGAGTAGTGGGCATAGGCTCCATGAACTGTAGAATACTGCCTTCTAGGAGGTTGATAAGGGTTATGAGTCACACTAAGACAAATTCCTTTGTCTCTTTCCTGCATGGGGTCAGCATCTGGTGTTGTCTGGAGCTGCAGCCACACTACTGTGCCCAGGAAGGGAAGGTCAAGAGGGGTGTTAACAATACCCACACAGCACTCTGACCCTGTTGAGCTGCTAAATGACACCGAGAAAGGCCCAGCTCACAATGTCTACCCACAAGAAAACTAAATGGCAATTACTTGAGTTGATTTAAATTGGGTCATCCCGTCAGCGAAAACGTGCTACTGGATACAGCCCTGCCACACACCGTTAGAGCCTGTTAAATACATTGTGCTTCCCACCTGGTGGTGGCCCAGCAAAGTGTCTTAGAGAAGTATGGCTCCCTGTTACCAATTTCCAATGCTATATTACTGTTCAATGCAGATCTGAATCCTAGAACCCATTGTTTTCTTGACCAAGCCCTATCCTCGTTGCCTCTGCTATAAGCACCTTTTAAACTGAACTAAACTGAGACAAGTTGAAAATCAAACTGAATTAAATGTTAATGAAATATTTCAACAAAGACTACACTAGGCACCAGGAAGGTGAAGAAATGAAGGCATAGTTAGTCCATATTTTTTAAATGATTAATCAGATTATAGGAGAGTCGGGGTGCTGGGAGTGTATCTCAGTGGTAAAGTGCTGGCCTAGAATACACAAGGTCCTGGGTTTGATTTCTAGCATCTTATACAAAATAGAAGTGGGGAGAATGGTACTATCTGGAGGTCACTGGCAATTCCAGGCCGTCAGAGCCAAGGACCAAGCAACATGGATTGGTGGGTAGACCTAGGGCTCAAAGACAGGAAGCTACAGACTTAAGCATCAGCTCCAAGCAGTCCCACTAGCATGGTGCCTACCATCCTGGTAGATCTCCTTGTAAAGCCTTGTCTCCCACACCCCAGTCTGGAGACCTGCACCCCTGGACAATGGTTCAAGACAGGATCTGCTCTGCCCACTTACCTGTGACACTACCCATATCTGTTTCTTCTCTCCCATTCTGCTCCCAAGTTCTCTTCCAGGCAACCCCTTGAGATGAAGTCTAGCTTCCTTTGTTCCTGTGGGGATCATCTAGCCCCCCAGCTTTTTGCTTTCCTTCCAAACCTTCTCACATTCGGCTCTCGGGGGCGTCTACTGAACCCGGCTTTCATTATTCCAAGGCTACGCTCGACAGCACCCGGCAGTGCTCTGTTACACACAACATGAAATCTGAAGCCCGAGGCTGCGTGTCAGACCTGCACAGCCAGGCGAATCCCGTCTGTCTCCCTTGCCCTGCTCACACTCCACACTCAGTCCTCTTTCCAGCCAGGCTGGCATCTCCATAATACTGCCCACCCCGCCCCACCTCCTCTCCTCTGCTCACACTGCTTCCTCCACCTGCTATGCCCACGACATGCCCTATTCTGTCCTTCTGTCCCTCTCTCTTCAAGGCCCAGGGCAAATCTCTGTCCTCTTCTGGTAAAACAGCACACTTTAGCCAAGGCCACAGAGCTCTCTCTTCCACCCCGGTACCTGGAGCTCTGACTACCTGTCCTTGTTACTCGATTCTCAGCTCTGACGGCCAAGAATTACCAGTGCCCAGTAGCCAGGCACCTGCACTCCTCAAATATGATTAACTCCTCAAAAGATAGGGTAGTGCTCTCTTCATTCCTGCACCCTCATGCCCCTTCCTGAAAGCCTCAGCTGAAACTCGGAGCCCGGGCTTTTTCTTCCTCCTCACTGGAGGAAGAGACCCAAACCCAGAGCTCATTTCTATGGATCTGGCATTGGCTGGGGTCAGCCATCACCTAAGTAGGGAGGAAGCTGGCATCTGAGTTTAATTCAACATGATTTTCAACTCACCCCAAGTCAGTTCAACCAATGCTTTAAAAATGTCCACATTGTACCACGCCTTGTGCTGAGTCCCAGAGGCAGAAATCAGAAAGCAGAAATGGGTTCACATCACAGACAGATGTTTTTACAGCAGCCTTAACCTGTGGGCCGTGACCCCCCACAGGGGTCATATATCAGATAGCTTGAATATCAGATATTTAAATATCGATTCATAACAGTGGCAAAATCACAGTTATGAAGTAGCAACGAAAGGACTTTTATGGTGTGTTGGGGGAATCACCACCACATGAGGAACTGTATTAAAGGGTAGCAGCACTGGGAAGGTCGAGAACAACTGGTTTAGAAAGGTAAGACTACTCAGTTGCAGAGCTGCTCCAGGGGACAGAGCACCATGGAGTGCCCCAGGGTGACAGAGCCTCATGCTGGGATCTCAGGGATGGCTTTTAAGGACTGCTGGTAACATGAAGCACTGTAGCTGTTTACAGAGCTCTGAGATGGATAGACAGCATCCCGATCCTCTTGTCTGTGGGCTCCCATCCTTCTCGCGCCCTCCCATTTGGAAGCAATCAAGAGCTGACATGGAATGCAGGAAGCTGAGAGCCGGAGGGCTTCTCAAGGCTGAATGCTCCACCTCTCCACACGTGTGGGGAGAGCCAGGCCAGGTGGGTTAAGTGACTCGCCAAGGTCACTGTCACAGAAGAGGCTGGGTTAAGAATTGTCTTGAGATTCAAGTCTTTGGAAAGAAAGGGGACCCAGCTCCATGCTAGCTAACAGTTGTGGCCTTGGGCTCAGACAGGCCTGCAGGATGGTGCGGGCTGTAATACTGGCTGTTGACAGTGGGTGAGGCCTGTTACCTTGCCGTATCTGCTTGTTGCCTTTTTTCTGATTTACCACCCCACAGAGTCACCAAGAGACTTGTGGAATTAAATGAGGCTATCGCGGTGCTGCTTGACTCATGGTACAGACAGCAGTCTCTCCTGTGTGCTCATAGGGAGGAATGCCTGCTCTGTCTCCAGAGACTGAACCTCCCAAGGGCAGCTGAAGGTGAAGGCAGGGTCTGGCAGTCATTCTTTTCTCCCCTCCCCTCCTGACCCTCTCTGTGTTCACCCATAGCACACATTTTGCCAAGACGATGGCTGCAGACTTGCCACAGATCACAAGGTCCAAAGGAAAGGCCCAGAATGTTTGCTGGAGCCTTTGGTGACTCTCTGCTCTAGGCCTATACCAAGGGGCCCGGGACTTGGGAAGTAAAGAGTAACACACTCTCCTAAGAGGGTTCTGGAAGGCGAGTACCATGATAGATTTGGTGGCTGGGCAGGACTGGGCTCAGCAGGCCCTCTGCAGACGAATACTGATGCGATTCCAGCTGGACAAGGCAAAAGGGCAGGAAGGGCGCCTCCGCCCCAGGGGTGTCCAGCCTCGCTGAAACTCAGAGCCCAGGCTTTTCCTTCCTCCTCACTAGAGGAAGAGACCCAAGCCCAGAGCTCATTTCTACGGACCTGGCATTGGCTGGGGTCAGCAGTCACCTAAGTGGGGAGGAAGCTGGTGTCTGAGCACAGTGGGGCATGAATAAGGGTGCCTGAAACGGGGGAAGGGTACTGCATGCAGGTGTCAGGATGATCAGGAGCTGACCTCCCCTGCACTGAGAACCAGGTTTCTATATATACTCTTCCCTCTCGATTCTGGAGCCTCCCCACGAGGAGGTGAAGGCACGGAATGGCAGCCCAGCCAGCAGGCAGGAGAGCAGGGATTTACGCACAGCACAAACACCCTGCACACCAGGCCACACAGCGAGTCAACTGTTAACATGTGTGGCGAATATATGGGGACATGCCTCCTGCAGGTGGCAGGGTACAGGTGTAGGAGCGTAGGCCAGTGATAGGTGGCCATCGAAGTATGAACACAGGGCAATGTGTGGTGAGTGTCAATCACAGATCTCAGCACTCTGCTGCAGATGATGATGCAGGCATGCTGGGGAGGGGGGAGTCGGATGTGAGCCAGGCTGAGGTTGAGTAGGTATTTGTGAGGTTGGTGTGCATGGGTGTGAGAGACCCTAGGGACAAGTGTCAGTACAACTGGTTTCTGTTGGTGTCTTGGGTAAGATGTGACCTTCTCCTCAGAGGCAGCAATGCTGGACAAGCGGACAGCCCTAATCTTGGGGCTCCGCAGGTCTAGCCACCCACCTGTGCTGTCATCATAGACCACGGTAGCTGACCGCCACTTGAGGGACTGGACCAAGTCGAGGATGGCGTGGCTGAGAGAGGCATAGTCGGGGTAAAGGTTCACATAGAAGGTATCCTTGTTGTCCAGGGGATGGTGTTTCCAGCGCAGTTGGATGTGGGGAACCTCCAAGGCGTTGCAGATGGACTGAACAGCATTGGTGCAGGAGCCCTGCGATGGCCCGAAGATGGCTACTACACCCAGTGCCAACTGGTCACAGGCTGAAACAGAGCGGAGGGGGACACAGAGGTCAGTGAGGTGCCATGCCCACAGGGAGTGGGCAGTGATTTTGACAATTCCATAAACACATGGGGAAAAGATCCAGAGGCAAACTGGGGTGTGGGGGACATCTCATGAAGTCTCGGCTTCTACATCTGAGCAATGGGGCTGTAACAGTCTCTCCTCTAACACTAGAGAGGTAAGGCGGAACAATTGTGAACCCAGCTGTGGAGTGCCCTGATCCTATAGGCATACTATATAATTATGATGCTGTTGTAGGCGGCATCTCAGCTTCCAGACAAACAGGAAAGCAAACATCTACTGACTGGGCACTCCACCTTCAGTCCTGGCCTGCTCCCTAAGATCTGACATGAACATCTCCCTTCTCTTTCAGTGATACTATCTGGATGTTTAAGATGCCTCTCAGACCGGTGTTCCACCTTCATTTCTGTTGCTGGGGTAAAATAGCCTAAAAGCAACTTAGGAGAGAATGGGCTTATTTTAGTCCACAGTTCCAAGCGACAGACCGTCTTGGAGGGGAAGTCATGGCAGCAGCTTCAAACAGCTAGTCACATCACATCCACTAAAGAGCAGAGAGAAATGAATATATGCAGGCTCGCTTGCTTGCTTGCTTGTGCTCAGTTCAAGTTCTCTACCCTTAGACAGTTTAGGATCCCCTGCCTGGGGAATGTCTCTGCATCTGCAGGTCCTATTAGGGAAGCCATCACGGCCTTGTCCTCAACAGCAGCTCCAGGTCTCCCACACCCGCTAAGCTCCATTCCCCATAGAAACTTTATTTAAAAATTCATAAAAGGAGGCCTTCAAGACTAAATACTGAACCATTGGGAAAGCTGACACATTGTTAAACATTCTGTCTTCCCTTCCTACCTTGGTGGATGCACCAGTCCCCAGTCCATTCCTCCTCTTTCACATACATGCATGTACAAGTACATGTGTGTGTGTGTGTGTGTGTGTGCATCTATGCACGCGCGTGCGCACACACACACACACACACACACACACACCAAATGTGATAATTTTTAAAAGGATGGACATTCCTGCTAGGATGTTCAGGCTAACGACTTGACTGAAGCTGGGTGGTGGTGGTGCTTGCCTTTAATCCCAGCACTCGGGAGGCAGAGACAGGCAGATCTCTGTGAGTTCGAGACCAGCCTGGTTTACAAGAGCCATATCCAGGACAGGCTTCAAAGCCACAGAGAAA
Organism: Dicrostonyx torquatus; assembly: GCA_028555095.1. Taxonomy (NCBI): domain Eukaryota; kingdom Metazoa; phylum Chordata; class Mammalia; order Rodentia; family Cricetidae; genus Dicrostonyx; species Dicrostonyx torquatus. The sequence goes on along the minus strand of JAQHUG010000031.1, from coordinate 3,024,050 downwards.
CCCTGTTCGAAAACCAAACAAAAACAAAAACAGACAAAAAGACTTGTGTCATTCCCTTGCATCCCCCCGCCCCCCGCAAAAATCTACTTCATGAGCCTACACTTTGCTCTTGCCTTGAAACAGGCAACCAAGGATGCAACATCCCTTCCATCCTCACAATGGTCACCCTTATTTGTGATGCTCTTATCCTAGACCAAGGGATGAGCATCATGTTTGACTGAGACAGGAGACAGTAGAACAGACACAAGGTGTGTAATGCAGAAGACAGTGCTGAGATGCTGATGTTGGTGTGGAGGACATTGCTGGTAATAAAGATGTTGTGGCATCACAGTCATGGAGATGAAGCCAGCAGAGATGGCAAGAGATGTGAGTGGAGAGAGAAAAGTAAATAAAAACGGGCTTCTGTGGACCACTGTACCCGTGGGATGCTGCTGCTGCTAAAGATGTTGTTGTCAGGGAAATAATGGTGTTGAGGACTGATGATATTGGTGTTGACAAGACTGGTGGTGATGATGATGCTGTCATAGCAACGATGGATATGATGGCAGTAGAGGTAGGGATAGAGGTGGTAGCATGGATAGGGATGACAGTAATTGTGGTGATAACAAATCATAGTAATGTCACATTAGACTCCATTCTCCCAAAGGTGCAGGGTCTGGACCTACTTGGGCTCATTCCCGGCTAACTTCTACTTCTTTTTTCTCCTTGCCCCCTCTCTACATCTGTTTTCTAGTCCCTCTGTGTTTCTTCCACTCTCTAAGACTCTTTCAGGATGGAAAAACTCTGCTACCAACATAGCCCAGGACAGAGGTTGTCCCAGCATCATCATCAGCAACAACAGCAGCCTTGCTTCCAGATGTTTCCAGGGCAGCAGCCTACCTTGTCCTGGCAGTCCTGTGCATACACTGCAGTAATTACATTATTTGTGGCTTCAATTTTGAATCCATTTTCTGGTCATTTTATAGTAACTTGATGGTTCACAGTCATTGTAGGAGTCCCCAGCCTGAATACACCCTCCCTTCCATGGCAATTGTAGTTATAGCTGAAATTATCCCAATCAATTTGTGTCTTAAAAGGAATTGAGCCACCCAGAGAATAAGTGCAGGCAGAGGAGCCTGGGGAGTGCTGGGTCGATTCCAGCCTGCTCTGGCCAGGCTTGGAAGAAAACACAGTGTTTTCTGGGCTGCTGGCTCAGATCCTGCTTGGCAGACATTCTTCTTTTAATTTTCCACAAAACACTTCAAAATAAAGGCAATAGTGAAAGTCCCTTTTAATAGGGAAAGGCCCCCTAGGCCCCAAGCAGGAAGAAGAACGAATTCAGCCAGAGTCGGTGGGGTAGATGGTGCCAGGTTTTGTGTTCCTGTGTCCCTTTGCCCCACATGACCTAAGGTGGTTGGATCCAGGCCACAGGGGAAAACTGGTGGTGCTAACTTTCATCTAGGAACAAGTAACTATCACCGGAGTCCTCGGAATCGGGCCTAAGTGCATCTCCTTGGAAGGGTCCTAACGAAGCTCCTGAGGAATGCAGCTTGAAAAGCAAAGATCAAAAGAACAGACCAGGGGAGTGTGCAGCTCCTGGGGGGGGGGGGTTGTCGGTGGGAGCTAGCCCAGCAGAAGAAATGCCTGGAGGATCAGACAGCATTGCTTCCATCTGTGGAAGAGGGGAGGCTACCTGCCAGGTTTGAAAACCCGAGATACAGTGCCATATTCTAAAGCCCCCTGTCGGCATCTGTGTGCGCATGTGTCGGAGATGGAACCCAAGGTGTGTGCCAGACAAGCTCTCTACCATTGGGCCACACTCTTGAGCCTATTCCTTTAATGCTGCCTAAAATTCCATTGTTTAATTATGTGCCAATCTGTCTGTTCTCTTGTAGACGATACTTTCATCCATTTCTAGCTTTTGGTTGTTAACAAAAATGACTAGATTGAAATATCTCTCTATACAAAAGGTTTGGCAGATATATAGTGTGGTGGTTTGAAAGCAAATGGCCCCCACAGGGAGTGGTACTGCTAGGAGGTGTGGCCTTACTGGAGTTGGTGTGGCCATGTTGGAGGAAGTATGTCACTGTGGGGGTGGGCTTTGAGTTCTTCTATGCTCAAACTACACCCAGGGTGGAACACAGTTCACTTCCTGCTGCCTACAGATTAAGATGTAGAACTCTGAGTTCCTTCTCCAGCACCATGTCCACCCGCACACTGCCATGTCCCACTATGAAGATAACGAACTAAACCTCTGACACTGTGAGCCAGCCCCAGTTAAATGTTTTCCTTTATAAGAGTTGCTGCAGGGGGCTGGAGAGATGGCTCAGAGGTTAAGAGCATTGCTTGCTCTTCCAGAGGTCCTGAGTTCAATTCCCAGCAACCACATGGTGGCTCACAACCATCTGTAATGGGAACTGGTGCCCTCTTCTGGCCTGCAGACATACACGTAGACAGAATATTGTACACATAATAAATAAATAAATATTAAAAAAAAGAGTTGCTGCAGCCATGGTGTCTCTTCACAGCAACAGAGACCCTAACACACAGCCACATGTAAACAATGCTGTGGTGAACCTGGATCTACCCCACCAGCCTTGTGGACAAGAAACAAATCTCAACAGTCACATCTCACCACACACAGAGACAGATCAGAGAGCCAACCGTAAAAGACACAACCACAGAACTCCTAGAAGAAAGCAGGGGAGACTATCTTTAGGCTAGACAAAGACTTTTCAACCAGGACACACAATGGGAATTACTAACAAATCGGACTTCTGACAACTAAAGACTGCTTCTCATGAGATACGACCACTAAGAGAACATTAGAGACAATCCCACATGTAATGGATAGAATAATTATAGAAATGTATATATTCACACATACACTCACCCAAAATGACTCTTACCGGAATACATAAAGAACTCTTTTAAATCAACAAGGAAATGATAAGAAATTCAATTTTTAAAAGATCATTGAAAGATTAAAGCACTCCAAAGAGAGAAAGAGAAAAAGAATATTCAAAGGACCTATTCAATACTCAAATTAGCACCGTGGGGCATGTTAGGTCTTATGGGGCAATGGAACACAGAAGGACAAAACCTGGCACCACCTACCCGACCTGTTCTGTCTGAATTAGTCCTTCTTCCTGCACTGAGCCCTATGAGGCCTTTCCCCATTAAAAGGGACTTCCGTTGTCTAACCATCTGATAAATATAAAAGGAAACCACAATAAGACAACCACTTAACAAATCAACATAATGCTTAAAACCTTAAAAAAAAAACCCTTAAAAATTCTAAGTGACCTTCCTGCAGGTCGGCACAGATGTGGAACAGGCCTTGTGCGTTGCTGTGGGAGTGCAAATTTGCACAACCACCTGTGAGACCGTTTGGCTGAACACTGTGACCCTAGGCTTCAGCTCCTGAAAACAAACTCAACAAAACTGGGTACCTGTGCCCCTGGAGACAAGCACACAGCCATTCACAGAAACACTGCATTAGTAAGCCCCGAGTGGGAATAACTCAAGAGCTCGTGGAGAGTGAGATGGCACTTTTCAAAGGGCCATCAGTCACGATGACCCATGAGTGCAGGGCTGGGGAGGACTGCTAGAGTTGACACTGCAGGGGACTCTCAGGGATGGGAGGTGGGGCTCAAGAAGCAAACCTCATAAAGGAGATGTTGAGTGATTCTAACCTCCTGACCTCTGAGGCCAGGTCAAAGCAGTGCATGACAGCAGTGTGGAGTGACGGCAGGCACGAGCAGACAGCACGGTCACAGGGGCTCCCAGAGGTCTGGAAGGGCTTGCCTCGCTCTGGCTTGATCATAGACAGGTTTGTTTCTTCTGAGTACTCCCTGGCCAAGCCCAGGCTGGGCTCTCTTCTCCCCCATCATTCCCTGTGGTTCCCAGGCCTGGGGCCATCTTCCTAGCTGCTATAAACAGGAGTTCTGCCTCCACCTTTGTCACCTTGTGATCCCTGACTTGTGTCACACATCAAACCTCCCTAGGGGTGCTCAAGTGTGTTCCTGTCCTCCTGCAGATCTGCCTGCCTTTAATGTTACTCTTGTCCTTATGGCTTCCCACCGACCTCCAGAACGCAGCTGAGACATCTCCTACTCTAGGAAAGCCTTCTGCCTGGGCCAGAACGTGTGTGATTTGTTATTAATTATTCTCTGGCTAGTGTAGCTGTTGGTCTTATGACCCAACTTCTTAATATCTTGGATGTGACCTGTAGAGGAGCAAAGCTTTGTCTCCCTCTGGAATTATCAGGAGATTTAAATTTAAAGTGACTTCAACATACCAGGAATTCATCTGTCCTGTCTCTCACTTGTATATTCGATCAAACACTCCGTATGACTTTGGGCACTCTGGGTGCAGGTCCATGAGGTGCACTGGTTAGTATTGCCAACTTGACACAAACTAGAGACACCCTGGAGGGAGGAACTGCAACTGAGGAATTGCACCCATCAGCTAGATGGGCCTGTGGGCATATTTGTAGCTATTGTCTTGAGTGATGATATAAGAAGGCCCAGGCTACTGTGGGTGGTGCCACCCCTGGCAGGTGGTCCCGGGTTGTATAAGAAAGCAGGCTGAGCACAAGCAGGGGAAGAGAAGCAGTAGGCATGGTCTCTGCTTCAGTTCTGGCCTCCAGTCCCTGCCTTGGCATTCCTTCAAACTGGATTTGGTCAGTGTTTTATCATGGCAACATAAAGCTAACTAGGACACTAGGTTATATAGTACCTAGTAATGAAACGTTAATAGGGATTGCAGTCTAGTGACGAGACAGAAGCGTTGCAAGGGGAACAGGATGTACAACAGCCCTGAGGAGGTAGGTAGAGCTAGAAGACACAACTGGGTCTAAGAGACCAGGGGTCCAGATGTGACAGGAAGTCAGGAAGATGTAGGGCTAGATTGGCTTGGATCTAAGGATGACCTGAGGATGAGGCACACCATCTAAGGCTTCAGGGGAGTAGGCTGTGTGGTCTGATGTGGAAGGAAAGACTACAGCTGACTGCTGGGAGTGGGCGGTTCTGCCACTGGTCTCTGCGAACAACCTGGCAGTATTGCATAGGAAGTGTAAGTCCTGGAAGGAAGTGCCCTGGGAAGGCTCCCAACTGTGCTCTGCTGCCACCAGGTTGGGGAAGGTGCCTATGTGGGATTACAAAGCGTCACTAGTCAGACAGCATAGTCTTCAGGCTGGCTGGACCTATGAGGGCCTCTGATCTGACGCCAGGCATTTGCTGAGCCCTGAAATTCCTGGTGCTAGACCTGATCCAGTGTAGTCATTTGCATGTGGGTGTCAGCATGGCAGGGAGATAGATCCTTGGCTTCCTGGTGCTGGTCGCAGGGTATGCCAGGAACAATCAAAACTAGTTTAGGGAGGTAGGAGGGTTCAGGACTAAGCTAAGGTGGAGTGAGGCTCATGAATGTCAGACATAACAGCTCAATCTCATGGAGCCTCTTACCTTAGGCACACGCAGGAGAGGAGAGGCAGCAGGGAAAGCCCTTGTGGGAGTCAGGACCCACCTTAATGGCCTAGTGTGTGGAGGGCCAGGAAGCCCAGTGCACCCAAAGTCCTATTTATTAGAGAACCAGACACCATAGTAAGCACTTAACAGAGGCACTCTGTCCAATGCAGCTAAGGCCAGTGTGGTAGGGATGCCAGTTTCCACGCTCTGCAGACTCTGACCTCAAAAGCTAACCCACAATGGGGCTTTGGAAAACAGAGCAGGTAACATCCTGGCGGCTCCACCCCCTGGCAGCCTAGGAGGTCAAATGGCTTAGAAACCAGGAACTCCTTAGAGAGACAAGGCTAGCTTGTGGGCGAGTCTCAGCCTACCATGGATGATGCTGACCCCTAAACGCACAGGTTCTCATGGCTTACTGATACATTCAAGAATCACTTCATTGAACAGTTACTACAGCCCTTATCCTTCAGGTGCCACAGGAACAGAGCAAATACCGAGAGTCTTCCCGTCAGGAATGTGAGGGAGAAGAGAAAGTACATTAAAAACCCAATGATTTTACTAAAAATTGTGATGTGAGCTTTGATGGGTTATGATATCATATTTCGGAAAGGATGACCTAGTCATTTTGGAAATGAGATTCCTTAGGCTCGAGATCTTTAAATGGTTACATGGAAATCTAAGGTTCTATGGAAGCTATTTCCAGTTATCTAAGCCTTTAAGTTGAATTTGAATTAAATATATATGTAAAAATATAGTTCAGATATGCAGTCTCCCTCAGGATCCGCAGGGAATTGGTTCCAGGACCCCCTGCAGATATCAGACTTGCAGATGCTGGGTCCCTGGCGCAGAGGGGCTTGGTATTTGCATATTCCTTCCACACACTATGCCTTATGCTCTATCGTTTTAAGATGCCTCATCCCACAATGCAATGCAAATGCTATGTAAATAGGCGCTGTGCTTATTGTTTAGGGGAAATGACACAGCAAAGTCTATATATGTTTAGTACAGAAGAAATTCTTTTTTTTGTCCCTCCTGGTGTTTTTGGCCCATGATTTGCTGAAACCATAGAGCCCATGGGCCTGGAAGGCTGACTGTGCACTTGCACACAAGCATGGGCTTATATATACGAGCTGTCTTTTAAAAGACATTAAAGTGGGGCTAGAGAGATGGCTCAGCGGTTAAGAGCACTGGCTGTTCTAGCAGAGGAGCCAAGTTCAGTTCCCAGCACCCACACTGCAATTCATAATCAAACTCCATTTCCACAGGGATCCGACACCTTCTTCTGGCTTCTGAAGGCACTGCACACATGTGGTACCCATATATACATGCAGGCAAACACTCATACACATAAAACAAAAGTAAATAAATCTTTAAAGAACATAGTAATAAAAACAAAAACCACTGGGCACTTGGGTGTGCTGTATAACACACTGGCAACTGGCTACTCACCCAGGTACTGAGAAGTCAGTTACTGTTGTGGGATGTGTGTGTGTGTGTGTCCCTGGACAGTGGTATTTCACTCTCTTTTAAACTGTTTTTAATCTTATCTTTAAGAATTCTGGTGTGGAGTCACTTGAACTAGACTTACCACAACTTTCTATTGCGAGCCAGGGCTTTCTAATGACATGCGGGTAACAGAAAGTACAGACACACACTGAATATGGGACAAGGGTCAGACTCAGGACTCAGCTACAGCCTCTGGGGTCAAGCCGCTGCAGGAACTGAGCAGCGTGCCGTTTTCATGAAGTCTTTTTATGGCAGGCAGATGATGTGCTCTCGGGCTAATACGGTATCTGTTTTATATGGACGCTACCTATTACTACTTGAGTAGGATACTAATGAAAGATAAAATAAGTTTCATAGCAAGGAGACTATGGCTAATAATAATGTCTTGCATATTTTGACAGAGCTGAAAGAGAGGATCTTCAATGTTCTTGCCAAAAGGAAATTTGTGAATGCTAGATGTGGTGGGTGTGTGAGGTCCCCTGATTTGAGCAATATGCAAGGCACACGTGTATCCAAACAGCACATCCTATACCATAAATAATTATAATATTTGCCCCTTAAAAATAAAACTAACAGAAAAGAAAACTCAAGTTTGAAAATTTCACAAAGGTTCAAAGGTCCTGGAAACCTTGGCTGGTTCCTTCAGGCAATCCCAGGCCCTGCCTACCTTTCCTCTGCTAACCAACCACCCTTCATAGCCTCCCAGGGTCTTGCCCATAATTCAGGTTGACCTTGTACTTGCTATTCAGCCCAGATTGGCCTGGAGCTGATGCTCTTCCCTTGGCTTCCTGACTGCTGGCATTACAGGCTATAGCACCATGCCTGGCTAGCCTGAGACTTCCTTGCAGCCTCTGCCCCTGCTCCTGGGAAACTGGCACAGGCTGCTCTAGACAGAGAAAGAATCAGGCCCCCCAGACCAACTGGAAAAGGCTTCACCCCCACCCCAGCCTCAAGTTGGAAGTGCACAGTGAGGATCCATGCACTCACCCTTTTTTGTGGCCTCGAAGCTGTCATGGAAGTGAATCCGCTGAATGTCGTAAGTCAAGGTTGTGTTGGGCAGCAGAGTCCTGTTCCTGTTGATGATGTTGGCAGAAAATCGAAAGGCATGCTCCTCAGCGTTCATGACCTGGGCATTGGGGCCATCCGCATACTCAAAGATTCCTCCTGTGAGAGATGACAGAGCTGTGTGTGGGCAGGAGGGATGGGGCCAGAGCAAGGGTGCCCCACACAGGCTACATAGTCAGGGTCTTCCCACCCCAGTATTCAATAATATCCTAGATAATTTCCATGTTCAAAAATTATACATTTTACCCAGCTGGCAAATTCCTGCTAACAAAATCTGACAGGCCAAAATAAGATTACCAACTTAATACTGCTATGAAAATTCTTAATAAAGTTCTGGCAAGTAGAACCTACCAGAATATTACTGGGCTAACATACCATGACCACATAGTTTTATTTCAGGAATGCAAGACCGGTTCAATAAAGGAATCTCTGAGTACAATTCCACTACATCGATAGTTCAAAGGAGATGAAAATATGATCAACTCTCAAAACTCAGGAAGGCATCTGATGAAATCCAGTGTCTACCACCATAAAGAATGTCTAATATGGCAGCTGCAGGAAAGACACTTCCTTCAAGCAACTTTAGCTCACGTCAGCCTTAATATCACAGTGACTAATACCTAATGAAACACTGGAGGAGTTCTTGTCAAAGGAAAAATTAAAGAAGTGTTGGTAAAGATTCACACTGCGCCGCTAACCTGCAAGACGAGACAGCAAGTGAACGGGGAGGCATGGCTACCGCAAAGGTGCAAACTCTTGTTTGCACGTGGGATAATTGCTAATATGTTGTGATTGTCCTCACTCCCCACTATGTCTCTTACCTCCCTCCTGCTCCTCCCTGGTGAGGCCCCCTTTATCTTCATGACTTTCTCTTTCATTGTGCATGCACGGGTCTTGTGCGGTCTTATGCAGGTGGTTACAAACGCTGTCTGCTCACGATCGCAGTGGCCATGCCACACCCAAAAGGCAGCATTTCATGGCACTCCTCCCTAGCCTCTGGCTCTTACTGTCGTCCCACCCGCTCTGGGCCTTAAAGGGCTAATGTGGATGTCCTGGTTAGGGCTGAATACTCAACACACACTCATTCTTAGCACTTTGACCAATTATGAATCTCTGCTCTGACCATCGTATATGGCCCACAGAGGTTTTTCTGACCAAAACTGCCACAATCTATGGGTTTAAACAGAAAAACTTAGAAGGCAGCTTAGGTGTACAAGCACTTATCAAATCATCAGTAGTAGATTTTCTCTGTAAGGCCTGTATATCCCCAGCTATAGGTCGTTAAGCCAGTTCATAGCACAAAGCACACATTTCCTTCCATGGAGCAGACCTCAGATCCAATCAGGAATCGGTTGGTTACACCCAGAACATCAGAGCTACTATGGCATCAGTGGATGCAATGGGAAAAAACCAAACAAACAAAACAAAACAACAACAACAAAAACTCCAACCCTAACCACGAAGACATGTGAGAATGGTTAGGAAGAGTTAAACAGCTAGTTAGCACGTATTGACAGTGCCTCTTTCTATCAGCGAGAACTCGTAAGGAAACTTAAAAGCGAAAGGTCCCCCTTCACAGCACCAGCACACACACTGAACAACAAATAATAACCCGAATACAGACATACAATTCCAGTAACTTACAATGAAAACGAATAAAGCACCGTAAGTGAGAGAGACAGCCAAGCCAGGAGTGGTGGCGCAGGCTTTTAAGCCCAGCACTCAGGAGCAGAGGCGGTGGATCTCCGGGAGTTTCAGACATGCCAGGGCTACCTAGTGACCCCCTGGCAGGAGGCAGAGATAAAGAGATGGACATACACAGCTCCGATGCTGCTGCCCCCGGGAAAGCAAAATTTCAGGTCTCAGTTTTCTCCAGCCATTTTTCAGTTTAATTCAGCTCGGATCAAGCCACAAAGGACTTCTCTTCTACTTGGAAAAAATGACTCCAAAATGTGAAAGCTAAGCACGAGATAATGACTGAAAAAAATGTCTTTACAGAAATGATGAAAGGTGAATCGTATTATCAGATTTGAAAATATATCATTAAGCCAAAATAATTAAAACTATGTTGTAATAGCGTCTGAAAACACAGGAGATCAAGAGAATGAGATAAAAAGCCTTCGAAAGAGGCTCAAGCAGAGACAAATATCTAAAACATGAATGAGAAGATGTTTCGCAGCAGTGGCAAAAGAATGAATTATTCATTAGTTGTGTCCTGACAATTATTTTATTATTTGGGACTTCAGTTTTTTTGATACAAGGATTGAATCCAGGGTTTTATACATGCTAGGCAAGCACTCTACCACTGAGATACATACTTGGGTCTCTAGATGCCAATCTTATTCCATGCCTCACAATCATCTCCAGATGAATTACAGATTAGCAAGAACACAAGAGAAAGGGGAACGAGAACACTATACAATCGCCAAAATGGAAAATAAGGGCAAACAGTATATAATATTGGGCTAGAAAAAGCCTGCCTAAAATAAAGTCAGAAAATGTGGAGAAAGACTGGTAACCCAAAGAAGTAGCATGAGATTTCTATGCACCAAATCACCACAATCAACATGGACTGCTAAGAGGCTAGCCTGAAATAGCTGCATCATAGACAGCAGCCTTAAAGTTAATGTTATAAAAGGTACTTAGACTCAACAAAAAAGACAGATACCCCAGTGTAAGCTGATGCAAAGGAAAAGTGTGGGTCCATTAACGACAGCAACAAAAATGGAAACAAGCTATCAGTGGACAGAAAGAGCTGTCAGCTTTCCTTGTGACTAAAGCTGAAATCAACAGGAAGATGCTGGTTTAGGTCATCCAATGGACAAAGGGAGAAGGCGGGTCAAAACACAGGGGCCCTGCTTCATTGTCAGCAGATGGGGAAGATGGCACACATGGCTTCTCCCAGTGAACATTCATGGAGAAGATCTAGAAACCCAGCCAGGGGATGGTAAGCCACGTATATCCGTGGAATAGCAAAAACGGAACGGTATGACTCATCATCAGAGAAACTTCTCTTTGTAACAGATGGTGTTTTAGCCAGGGTTTCCATTGCTGTGTCCAAACACCACGACCAAAAAGCAAGGGGAAAGGGTTTATCTGGCTTATACTTCCAGATCATAGCCCATCATTGGAGGAAGTCAGGACAGGAACTCAAGCAGGGTAGGAACCTGGAGGCAGAAGCTGATGAAGAGGCCATGGAGCGGGGCTGCTTACTGGCTTACTATCCCTAGGTTGCTCAACCTGCCCACTTCTAGAACCCAGGACCACCAGCCAGGGGATGTCACTACCCACAGTTAGCTAGGCCCTCCCCCATTGACCATCAAATGAGAAAATGCGTTATAGCTGGATCTCATCCAGGAAGTTCCTCAACTGAGACTCCTTCCTCTGATGATGCTAGCTTGTGTCAAGTTGACACACAACACCAGCCAATACCAATGGAGCCCATTACAGAAAACCACAACTGATCAAAATGTAGAGTCGTGGAGCTCAGCCTCAATGGATACAACCTCACCACAACTCCTGAGCCTAAAGCTCAGGGATCCTTGCAGAAGGCGGGGCAGAAGGAGCCAGAGGACCAGGAGGTTTGCTGCAAGGTTGTGTCTCCTAGAAATGTCAGAGAAGCTATATCCAAGGAGTCTCACCAACATGGCTACCTAAGCAAGCCCCAAACAAGGATGACATCTCGTCAGATATGCAAACGTGGAAGAAGGAGAGTGCACCAGGTCTCAACCCATAAACAAGAACCACAGGCAACTAAGGATGCTGGGACCAGGAGGAACAGGCTTCCCCAAGGACGGGTACACAGACTGGTTATCCAATATCAAACAGCCCTGAAAACATGTATATTATATTATATTGACTGATCAGGCTGTATTTCTCTGTTTTGGAGTGTGTGTGTAACAACAATAGAGGAGAGACCATGAATTTGAAAAAGAGAAAAGGAAGTACATTGGAGGGGGTGAAGGGAGGCAAGAGAAGGGGGAGATAATGTAAATTATAGTACAATTCCACACACCCCTTTTTTGAGACATGATTTCTCTATGTAGTCCTGGCTGTCCTGGAACTCATTCTGCATACCAGGCTGGCCTCGAACTCAGAGATCCACCTGCCTCTGCCTCCCAAGTGCTGGAACTAAAGGCGTACGCCACCATGTGTATTTTCAAAAATGGCAATGATATGGGAAATGGCCATGATGTGTTTTGTTTGCTGTTGCCATTTTGAGGAAATGAAGGAAAGAGAGAAGAATGAAATGAAATGGGTGGGGACGGGCTTGACCCTGGGGTAAGGGGGACCACTGCATATTTAATACTGCCATGTGTTTATAGATAAGTCTTTATTCTTCTCAGTAATGAGCTTTCTTGAGAGATTACTTACGCTCCACAAAATTGATCTGTTTTGTGTATATGGGGGTTTTGAGTAAGTGAAGAAGTCATGTGGGCATACACAACCCAATTTTAGAAATTCTCCATCTTCCAATAATACCCCCTGTGACTCTTTCACTGTTTGCACCAGCAGCCCCAGGGAACCACTAATTTGCTTTTTGTTTCCAAAGATTTTTTTTTTCCCTGAGCATTTCAAACAAATACAATCCCATACTGGGTGCTCTGCATCTGGCTTCTTGTGCTCAGCGGGTCTGAGGCTTATCAATGTGTAGCATGTCTGAGTACCTTGTTCTGTTTTATTGGTAACTATCATTACTAAGCATAGATATGCCACATTTTGTTTATCCGTATGTCAGGTGAGGGTATTTGGATTGTTTTCATTATTTGAGGAAACTAAAAGAAAAAAAGTGGCTTCCAGTTTCGGGTCTGCCATATGAAAAGCTTGGAAAAAGTCATCACTCCATCGAAGAAACAACTGAAAAACCAACTTTTCCTGAGTCTGTAAGCATGAAACCATGGAAAATCATTTTCTCCCAAATTGGTCAGAGCAGCTGGAAAACAGAAGAATTCCAGTATATTGAAATTGTTAATGGGAAATGCAGGTTTAATGTGTTTGAACACTTGGTCCCCAGTTGGGGATGCTGTTTTGGGAGGCTGTGGAACCTTTTGGATATAGGGCCTAGCTATCAGGCATAAAACTATAGAGACAGGGCTAGAAGGTTATAGCGGGCCCCAGTTACAGCCTGATGTCTTAGCTTCCAGGTTCCCAACCTGACCCAAAACAAAATAAGCCATCTGCCAGCTTCTGCTCCTGCATATGGAGTCCCAGATGCTGAACCTCACCCACCATGAAACCCTAAGTCACAAATAAAGCCTTCTTCCATGACGTGGTTTCTTTTGGGTATTTTGTTCTATCTATGAGGAGAGGCTGCAGAAGTAGAGACCTGGGAGCAGAAGCCATCATGGGATGGGAAAACCCAAATGCAATTGGCAAGCTCCCGGAGAATCAGTGTAGATAAGCCCGTGGGACGAGATCTCCCCCACATGAGTAGCACTTATCAGGGTCCCGCATCTCTGGGATTCATTCCCAAGCCCTTTCAGGTCCTCAGAGTGAGTACTGTGGAGGGCGGGTCCCGGGTGTAGTCTACAGCAGAAGGGAACAGGACTAACTTAGAAACATGTCAGAGGGCTTTCTTCTTCACAAGGTCTGTCTCAAGTGAAATTAGCTGACTAGAGTCTAACCTGCCAGAGCTTGATTATGGCAGGACACCTGCAATTCTAGCTCTTAGAAGGCAGAGACAGAGACCCTGGAATACGCCAGTGAGTTCGGGTTCAACTAAAGGAATCTGTCTCAGGCAATAAGATGAGTGCTTGAGATAGGCTTTAAAAATTAGCCTCAGTCTCCACAGGACTGAACACCATTACATACAACACAGACACAGAGACACACACACACATCAGACACACATACATAATATACATCGATTCCTTTATCCAGTTCTCATCCTTTCTCCCCCTCCCTCTCTCCCGCCTCTATCTCTTTCATACACACACTAGCAAAAAATATAGACGGACAAGTATCAGACTCAGACACAGAGATCTTAAGTGTGTTGGAATTGTCCCATCAGGAATTCAAAACAACGGTGTCAGTGTGCTAAGCACTCTCGTGGTAAAGTGGACAATATAGAAGACCACAAACTTCTGAGAAAAAGAGACGAAAAGAGATGCTAGAGAGCAGAACACTGTACAGAAATGAAGAATGCCAGTCACAGGGGCTGGAGAGATGGCTCAGAGGACAAGAGCACTGGCTGCTCTTACAGAGGTCCTGAGTTCAATTCCCAGCAACTACATGGTAGCTCACAACCATGCGTGATGAGATCT
>JAQHUG010000031.1:2977510-3003181 GCA_028555095.1 Dicrostonyx torquatus | reverse complement strand
CAGCATACAGAGGGGAATCCCACATCACTACTTGCCACTCAATCCAGTGGCAGCGCTCTTGGGAATTTACTCAAAGGTGCTGCTGACATAAGTCCACTTAGAAGTTCGTACAAAGGTGTTCACTGCAGGTTTATTTAAGATTGCTTAAACTGGTAAGCAATCGTGATGCTCTTCACTAGGTGAGCAGACAAACATACCAGTTCATCCACACAGTGAGATGCGAGCCCACACTTATATAAATGAGACATCAAACTCTGCAAAGATTATAAAGAGACAGAGGAAGCATAGGTGACCTTACACAGAGACGGAGGCCATCAAGGAAAGGCCACAAACTGGGTAACCCAGCAGTATTCTGGGAAGAGACAGCATAGAGACAGTAACATGATCAGTGGTCCCCAGGGGTTGGGGATAAGAGAGCAGCGCAGGAGGAAGCACAGAGGCATCTTAGGGCAGTGAGATCACTCTGCATGACTCCAGCCACTGTGGATTTGTCAAACCATAGAATGTTCAATACTGAGAGTGAGCCTCACCCTGAATCGCACACTGGGAGACAGTGCATCAATGCAAGTTCAGAGCTTGCAAGGAACGCGCCACTCACTCTAGTGCCTGGCAATGACAGTGGAGGAGGTTATGGACATGTGTAAGAGCAGGGCATGTGGGAAATTTTCGTGCCTTCTGCTCCCTTCTGCTGCGAGCCCCAAACTGCCTCCCTCAAATTAAGTATGTAGAAAAGAGAAACGAAGGGATAGAGGGATAGTTGAGCCAGTAAAATGCTTACCTTGCAATCATGAGGCTCTGAGTTCAATCCCTGAAAGACATGCAACAAACAACAAAAATTACATTCCAAAACTAAAGGCATGATGGTATGTGCTTATTATAATCTCTGTCTTGGAGAAGCAGAGATAGGAGGATTCATGGGGCTCAACGGCCAGCCAGTCCAGCCTACCTAGTGAATTCCAGGCCTGTGAGAAACCTAGTCGTAACAAGGGTGGAGAGCCCCTGAGGAACAACACCTGAGTTTGTCTTCTGACCTCCATATATACACACACAAGCATGGGCATATGCGTGTGCATAAACATGAGCTTGTGCACATGTGTGTGCATGCACACACACACACCCAATACAAACAGGATAAAATAAATACAAATAATTAAAGAAAAAAAGAAACCAGGGGGAAATAGTTAAAAATTAAAAAGCAAATCTATCCTTTCCCAGAGGACCTTAGCCCAGCTGAGTACACATGCGTGTGATCCTGTGTGGGTGTGCATAAACCTCAAACAAGCATGAAACAACATGAGAAGGATGTGTCAGATGATGAAGAGTCACTGTCTCTGAGTGGTAATCTCTGGACGACTCATTTTCTTCCCTGTGTTCTCCTATCTCTCCAGAAAGTTCTGCATTGAGCATTGCACCATTTCTAATGAGAAGGGTCATCCCACCATCATGCTTACGTGCTTAATGGGAGATAAATGACTAAAATGCCATATGACATGGCAACTCCATGTCTACACCCATTTATGTTTTAGGATCTTTTTAGGTAATATTAAAAATAGAACCTCCCCAGCAGGGGGATGGTGGCGCACGCCTTTAATCCCAGCACTTGGGAGGCAGAGGCAGGTGAATCTCTGTGAGTTCGAGGTCAGCGTGAAATTACTCAGTATATGAAAATCTACCTGCACAGAAGAAAAGTCCTGAGGAGGATAAAGAATGATGAGATACAGTGAATCTGCTTTAAGATAGAGGAGGAGCTGAAGGGGTGTGCCCAGGACAGGGGAGGCTATGGGTCCAGAGAGGCAGTCCACAGGAGGGGCACATGGAGGTGCAGTCCATTGTTCTCTCTAAAATTGTGATACAGGCTTCACAACAAAACTCTTTGGAATGGGCATGTATGAACAAGATGCAAAAGACTCGGAGTCACCATCAGAAAAGATGCAATTAAAATCATTTGCAGAGACCGAGGGGATGGCTCAGTGGGTGACAGCACTTGCTGTATAAGCATGAGGACCTGTGTTTGAAGAAACAGGCATGGTGCTGTTCACTTGTGTCTTAGTTAGGGTTTCTATTGCTGTGAAGAGAAATCATGACCACGGCAACTCTTATAAAAGAAAACATTTAACTGTGGTGGCTGGCTTAGAGTCATTATGGTGGGACATGGTAGTGGGCAGGCAGACATGGTGCTGGAGAAGGAGCTGCCATATGTTGACATGCAGGAAGGAGACTAAGGCACTGGGTATGGCCAGGGTGTCTATGAGACCTGAAAGCCCATCCTTATTGCTGTGGGACAATGATCTTGTACCCTGTAACGATTTATCAGTTGGACTGCTTTAATAAAACACTGATTGGAGAGTAGCAAGACAGGAAGTATAGGTGGAGCAATGAGAACAGGAGAATTCTGGGAAGAGGAAAGGCATAGTCAGCAGTTGTAACTCATCGACACAGAGGAAGCAAGACAAGAATGCCTCGCTGGTAAAAGGTACCAAGTCACGTGGCTGACACAGACAAGAATTATGGGTGAATGTAGGATGTAAGAGTTAATAAGAAGCCTGAGCTAATAGGCCAACCAGTTTATGATTATTGTAGACCTCTGTGTGTTTCTTTGGGACTGAACGGCTGCAGGACTGGATGAGACAACACCCTACAGTGACATATTTCCTCCAACAGGTCACACCCACTCCAACAAAGCCACACCTCCTAATAGTGCCATTCCCTATGAGCTTATGGAGGCCAATTATATGCAAACTACCCCAACCTATAACCCCATCACTGGAGCAGAGGCGAAAGGATGGGGGCAGGGAGATGGTAAGATTGCTCAGGCTTGCTGACCTGCAGCCCAGCCAAAAGAGTCAACAAACCCCGAGTTCCAGGTTTAGTGAGAGACACTCAACAATCTCCTTTGCCCTCCATGCCACATGTGCACACTCGTGCCTCTCTCTCTCTCACACACACACATGTACACACACACACACACACACACACACACTGCTTGCAGATGCTGCTTATTAATAGTCTCTTAAAAACTCAAAGGAATCAGAAGAAAACAGAAGCAACTTAGCCCGAAGCTCACAAGGGCCAGCATACAAATAACCCAAAACATACAGCCTTCTTACATATCAGCCATAAACAGCAAGAAATTGAAAGAATAAAAGAGACCCTACTCACAAAAGCCACAACAAAATAATAATAATAATAATAATAAAATGCTTTACAATAAACGTGCAATTCCCCCATCAAGCCAAGTACAAAACTTTACTGGGGGACATAAAAGAAGACTTGAATAAATGGGGAGAAATAACTTACTCCCAGAAGGGTTGGCTCAATATTGTAAAGATGTCAGCTCTCCTCAAATTAATTTATAAATTTAATGTGATTCCAATTAAAATCAAAAAGGACACACCAGAAGGACACACACCAAAATGTTAGTGGTACTTTCTAGAAAGTAAAAACGTAATGGAGCGTGTGCTTTTGCTGTTGTTCGACAAGCCTTCCATGTTAAGGAAAGGAAGTTTTAAAATGCTCTTAAAGAATATTTAATAGCATAGAAAGCAGCCATCTTCTTTCCTCAAAAAGCGGCAAATAATATATGATCCTTGTTTATCAAATGAAAAGTGGGTTTTAAAGGTTATTTATAACTACAGGAAAAAACTGGAAGGCTTTGTATGCAAATGTTACTATAGATTATAAAGTCTGGGTAGAAGGGGTTAATGGATTGCTTTGATCTTCATATTTTTCCTTGAGCTTTTTTTCTCAAATTATTATAGCAATATGTACTCTTGCTTCAAAATAATTTTGTAAAAATGTGTGTGTAAGTGTGTGCATTGACTCAGTGGGTGAGAGCACACAAGCATGAGGGCTGGAATGTGAGTCCCAGCATCCATGTAAGAAGCTAGGAGCAGCCGTGTCTGCAGCCCCGGTGCTGTGGGGGTTGGGAGCTGCAGAGATGGACACCACCAGAGCTTGCTCTAGCAAGGAAATGAGGCAGAGACTGACGGCAGGACACAGGAAGTCCTCTTGCAGCCTCTAAACACACACGCACACATGCCAACTACAAAAGCGAAGAAATGGATAAACGCCAAATAAAAATTTGAAAGCAAATTAAAAAGATCAAAAATAAAAACAAAATAAAACCAAGAGCTCCTGGAGTCTGGTTGCTTCATATCTGAAGAAAACTTCCCCTGTACATCCCAAGGCTATGGACATGGTCCTTTTCCCGGGACTGCACACAGGCTGAGACCTAGCCTCCATCATTCAGTTCATGAAAAGCTACTGCCCTGTGCCAACCTGCCTCTGGACCCTCATCAGCATAGGTCCTGTTTTTTGACAGTGCTCAGCCCAGCAGGCTGGCTGATCACAACTAATGGGCACCGGCAAGTGTGCAGCTCCATTCTTACACACAACAATAGAAAGAGTCCCCCCTCAGGCTTTAGTGACAACATGGCTGGTTCAAACCCCGCTATCTCCACCAGAAGAAGCTCCTCCGTGTTTCCAAGACTTTTGTTTTCCATGTGCAGAGTGGGCTGAACATCCAAAGGTTCACTGCTCTGAGAAAGAACTACCCCAGGCAAGCTGAGAGTGTTGACACGTTGAGGTCTCAAAAGGCAGCCATTTTTACAGGAGGAAACAGTGTGATTTAGAAAAAATGAAATTTATTTCAGCCTCCATATCCCAGTGCAGGTGCTGATAGCCTTTTCTTGTAGAGATCTAGAGCATGAACATTTCTGCCCTACTGGGTCTGCTAATCTTTGTTGCAGTGACTCAACTCTGCCACTGTAACAATGAAGGCACCCACAGATAACATAACAATGGGTGTTTCAATAAAACTTTACTGACAAAAACATTACACCAGATTCACCATTGGGCTGTGGTCTATACCCTGATTTTCAGAAGGGGAGGCCTGCATCTTGGAGAAATTATTTCCTTAAGAAAAGCACTTCTGGGACTTCCTTTAATCAGCTAAGGTGACAATTAAATTGTACCAAAGAAACAAAGAATATACTGTGTTTAAGGCAACACGACATGAGAGAGATGGAGTCAGCCCAAGAGAAGTGAAGGGACTTGAAGGGACCTAAGAGGGAGAAAGGAGGGAACTACAAGCCAGGGCACTAGGAGGTGTGGCTGGTGGGAAGCCCCTAGGGCAGCATGAGGTCTGGTGATTTAGAGGAGGTGGAGCTGGTGTTCTGCCATTTTCCCTTCCAGAGCCCTACAATTAGAAATGCTGGCCACAGCAAACAGACATCAGCTCATGCTCTTTGGGAGAAGATGGAAACATACAGCATAGGTGAATCAGCACAGAAAAAGGACCAGGGCAGCAGGGTTGGGGACAGAGAGACAGAAACCCAGCAGAGAAACTGGAGAAGGAGGTGACCAGCAAACACTGGATGCTCCAGAGCAGTGGGGCTCAACCAGCGGGTCGCAATCTCTTACAGGAGTCGCATACAGCTATCTTGCACATCAGATACTCACATTATGATTCATAACAGCAGCAAAATTAGTTATGAAGTAGCAACGTAAATCATTTTATGGCTGGGGGCCACCACACCATGTATTTAAGTGTTTTAGCATTAGGAAGGTGAGACCCACTGCTGTAGAGAATTCTAGAAACTAGATCACAGTGCAAAGCTGGAGGCCCCTGTAAGTGAACATGTAAGGGCAATGTGACCCCAAAAGTTTGCCTGTCTTCCAGTCCCTTAGGTTCATAGAATAGATTCCGGGTTCAGGCAGACCTCACTTGAAAACTTCCTCTAGGGAACTCACTCAATAGGTCTGGGAAGGGAATTCTGGGAAATTTCTGGAAGAACAGAACTCAGAGGGAAACTCAGTTGTCTGGAAGTCAAGACCACTCACAGGGTGGCAGGGCCAGCTCTGAGCCAATACCTGGTAGACACTCTTGTTCTGAATTGTGGCCCCCTATCTCATGGTGGGATAGCTCCAAGGCTTGGCACACATCCCAGAGCTCCTCCTGCCCTACTCCACTCCCATCTGGCATCTGACATGGCATCAAACCTTAGCTGAGGCTACCTCATCTCCCCAGCCTCTTCCTCTAACCTACTGTGCTCATCCCTCTTCTCTAAAAATACCACACACCTGCATCCATGGGATCTGACCTATGATACCGGTGATACCTGCGGGGAGGTGCCGACCACACTTTAGTTGGGGGAGAAAAAAAGGGCTCTAACCTCAACCACTGATAAACAGTCAAGGGTTCCCTCTACTTTCCCTTCTTGGTCTTCCCACTCTCTGCACAACTTTCAGTTTCAGAAGCCCAGGTATCCCGTGGCCTGGGTTCTGCAGCTAGCAGCGCCCCCTATGGAACACAAGCAGCACTCCCCGTGGAGCGCAAGCCCCGCCCCCGAAGCCCGCCACTGTTCCTTTGGGCTTTGGCTTCTGGAGAGCGCTCCGGCCCCACTTAGAGGCAGCTCCTCAATTCCCCTGGCTCATCTCCATTCTCCCCCTTCCCATACATTCCTCATGAACAGTATTTAAAGAGGCTAATAAGTAGGTTGGCACCGTTGATTAATGCACAATCTTAATCATGATTGCATAGTGTAATTGGCATTAATTTGAAGAGCCAGTTCATTATGAAAATAATTGTCATTGCTTTCTGCTTTAATAAAATGGAGCATCGACACCAGGGCTGCAGAGAAAATGGGATAGGGTGTGTGTGTCTCTGTGCGTGTGGTGTCCCCGAAGATGTGAGTGCTGGTGGCTTGCGGCACAGCTGGAACACTTTCTTCAAACAAACCCTTTCCTGAAAGCCTAGCGTGTAAAACAAACGATGGACCTGACAGAAACAAGACACTTAGTCCCAACCCTCTGCAGTCCTGAGAGACAGAAGCTATGGCGCCCCAATTTATACAAGAGGGAAGAGAGGCCCGTGAGCACTCAGTGTACCGTGAGTATTGACTAAAGGCCAAATCCTCTTTTACTACCAAAGGGCTGACCTGGGCCAGCTTGTGAGTTAAGTCTTCAGGGTCCTTTGAAGCCAGAGCTTATGCTGCTGGGTGCTTGAAGGCAGCCATAGCTAGAGAATTGACACCACAGAAATCAGATGAAACTACCGAAGCAGCTTGCTCTGTGGACAGTGCTTTATCAGCAGGATGCAGCTCAAATGTGTTTTCATGGCCCAGGCTCTGAGAAGGTAGCGTGTCACAGCCTCCGAGGGGCTCCACCCTGCAAGGCAGGCAAAGCCTTGCTTCCCTTTCACACCTGACCCAGGGCAGGAGGGAAAGGAGGGACTTGTTCCTTTCTCCTTCAGCATATGACAGTCTATTTCCAGAAACGTCATGGATCAGATTTGTGTGTGTATGTTTGTGGGTATGTGTGCAGATGCATGTGTGCACATCTGGGGGTCAGAGGGCAGCCTTGGGTGGCTTTCTTAGGAACATCATTCATTTTGAGACAGGCTCTCCCATTGGCCTGGCATTCACTAAGTAGGCTCGGCTAGTCAGTCAGCTTCAAGGATCTGCTGGTCTCTGCCTCCCCATTACTGGGATGGTAAGTACATGCCACCAGGCCTGGCTTGTCCACATGGGTTCTGGAGGAGTATACTCAGTTCCTCAAGTTTGCATGGCAAGCATTTTACTGACCAGCTCTCTCCCCAGCCCAGTTCCTAGATTTTCAAGATCAATTTTTAAACCCCTAGGAATGTACCTATGTGGTAGAATCTCTTGTCTTCCACATGAAGATGCTATGATAGCACAGTCAAGCTGGCTATACTGTAAATACCATCACAGAAGACTGGAGGCTCTGAACACTTTATCATCAGGTCCAAGAGGAGGCTCACTATCCCATATCTCCAAATCCTTGTCATCAAGATGGCCCCAGAGAGTCTCCAGGCGGGTGGGACAAAAAGTTAGCCTCCCTGCTGAGGTTCTTCTTTAATTTGGTCCTGGCAGAAGCAGTCGAGACAACAGGTCCCTGAACGCAGTGAGCCTGAGAGATGCAGGCACGGCCTGCAGCAAGCTGTCTAGCAGCTAGACCCAGGAGACATGCTCATGTTTCTAGTACCCACCCTGGGATTGGCCTGTCTTGAGGCAACAGCCCTGCTCTTTCTAGTCAGTCCACTTTGTTCTCTTTCTGGAGTTTCTCAGGAGTCCTAGAGATTAACTGAGATGCTGTGGAGCGATGAGAGTTTTGCTAACTCCTCTTTTTCAGGCCCTTTCTCAGATACCCTTCTCCTGCCAAAGCCCCCCACACCTCCCTGCATCACCACAGCCTGGGAGAACTGGGCTCTGATCTCACTCAGGCAGCCCTGGATGCGCACACAGAGTGGGGGTGAGGGATTGTGTACCTCTGAACTTGCTTCTTAGGCTTCTCTGTGCCCTTGTCTTTGTGGGAGGAGGGGTAGTGGGTAGAAGGATGTGGTGGCTAGCTTTCCCTGCTGGACACAACACAGATGATCCTGACTTACAATAGTTGGTCAAGTTTACGATGGTATGAGAACACGGCATATTGAGCAGTCACTGCCTTGGAATTCTGACCTTGTCCTGGCATAGTGGGACGTGGCATCATATTTCTGTGATGCTGCAAGCAATGAGTGGCGGTTCTCAGTCAGCTGCACTCACTGGCAAGAGGGAAGTGATTGATATACCAGTGTCCTGTGCGCTCGACTTTGACGCTTGAGGCTTGCACGTACAGGATGCATTTTCAGCATCTACTTATGGTGAGTTTAGAAAGATATGGCCGTATTGGAGTCGAGGGACATCTGTATGTGGTTTAGGAAGGCCGAACAGCACCTACAGTTGGGTGAGCTTTCCACAGTTCTGTGTTCTGGAAAAGGAGACAGGAGATGCATGTCTCTCTTTTCATTCACGCACTCATTCATTCATTCATTCATTCATTCATCACGCAGCTCCTTACTGACCACAACTACAAGCAGGAGGGCACAGAGCAGGTACCAGGTGAGTATGAGCCATAAAAGCATCCCGGCACTGCAGGAACTCAGGGCGTAGGCAGGAAATAACTGTGGGCTGTAAATAAAGGCACTGTAAAGGCTCCAACTCTCCTGTGATGAGATCACTTGAAACAGCAGCAGGCTCAGGCGAGACAAGGCTGCGGACATTAGAGGGGAGGCAACTGTGACCTGCCCTGAGCCCAGCTGTGGAAGGAGCATGGCAGCCAGGTGCAGGAGACTGGCCGTGGTCTATCATGATGAGCAGGACTTGTGCTTGGTAAGAAGGAAGGAGGATGGAGGTGTGTGATGCAAGGACTGGCCAGGGGTGAGCTGAGTGGGCTCTGTGAAGGGGAAACAGATGAATGGAAGATGTCCTCAAGGCTTAAGCAAGGACACTGAACAGTTAAGTCACCTGGCATTGATGCCACCACTTCTTTACCCACATGACCTTGATCAATTTTCTCCGTGGCCCCGTGCTTCTGTTGCTTTGCCAGAAATGGGGACACTGGTGGCGCTTACCACACAGGGTACTCTGAAGCTTTAGCAGCATAAATTCACCAACAGGCTTGGTCAGGTCTCAGTAAGGGGAGGTTCCACTTATGGGGCTACACAGGAGCTGAGGGCCTTTGCCTGAGATGCAGGTTTCCAGAAAAGCGGCAGTTCAGTTCTGAGGAGGGTCTGTGCCCACCCCTAAGGTCCCAAGGGGGCCTCCTGATTGAGTCCCGGGGCCTGGTGGCAGTTGTTTTAATTGATCTGGTGATATGTGGAGCTTTGTCTGTACAACTCAGGGACATGCAAGTCAAATACTGCGACATCGACCATGTCAGGAGGATGGCTGCAGGCTCCTGAGCTGCCCGGAGACCCTGAAGAGGGATGGGCTGTCATCAGGCGGAGGAGTCAGAGCCTGGCTACTGGGGAGAGGGCTGTGCTTGGGGAGCAATGGAATGTCCTTGCCAGAAGGCAGTAGAATCGGAGATCTAGAACTACCTCATGGGCCTCTTGGAGACAAGCAGGGCATCTGCTCTTCCATGTACATCCCCATAGCCCATTCTCCTGCAGGCTTGTGAGGACTGACTTACCCCCACCCCCAACTTCAGCTCCTAATTCTCTTCTGAGTTTGAATGGCAGTCACTGCCTTCCTTTTGTCCCACCCGGAGGCCATCTACACACAGAAAACCTGCAGCCCTTAGCGTTCTATCTCTCTATCCCTTGGCATTCTCTAAGACGCACAAGGCTTGGCTGGTGAGGGGACAGGCTACAAATGCCAGACAGTGACCAATCCAGCAGCTGCTTCAACCAGGGGGAGGAAGATGTGAATGGACAGACAGTTCCTAGTTTCCTGGAGCTCTGCACTGAGCACACACAGTCTACCCGGTTGCTCTGAGGTTCCAGCAAGATGGTGTCTAACAGGAGTTCCTAGTGCCGCTCCACAATCTATGAGCCCTCCTGGTTTTCTTTCTTTCCTATTCTGGCCTCCCTGCATCTCAGGGTGCTGCTTCCTGGAGTCTTCCCCTAAATAATCTTTCATACCCTCACCTTTGTCTGAATTAGGGTTCCCCCCAACCAAGACACCTTTCCTGAGCTCTGAGGGTGTCTTCCCCATGTGGTGACACTCTGTGGAGACAGGGTGTGTTTCCCACTCCACTCCCTCCCTATTTACTCTGTGGTCACCTGTCATCTGCAGGGTGGGGCCTGCCCCTTTGTCCTTCAAGTGCCTCCTCATCTTTCTCAGGGTCAAACACAACAGTCAGAGGCTGTTGAGACATTGAGACGCGTTAAGTAAATGCTTACACACACACACACACACACACACACACACTGTTTGCTTTAAGAAGCTAATTCCAATTCAGACTTTGATATTTACATGACAAATCAGACAACACACAAATACCCTCAGGGCTATCAGCAATAAAGACACCCAACCAGGAGGATCCCAGTTCTTGCAGCCCCTCACCCCTATCTAGCACTGATTGGTTATTACTAGTTGAGGAACGCTGAGGATTAAAGCCCTGACCCTCCTGTGCTTGAAGAGGCTGCCAGGGACTACTGACTGACTGACATGTAGGTAAGTGGCTGAAGAGAGGCCCCGCTAGTCCCTGGTGGCCGAGGAACTGTTCTCTATAACCCGAGTAGCACATCTCTACGCCAAACAGGCATCTGCTGGAGAGAGGGGCTAGCACTGGGGAAAGAGCGCTGCCCCAGTGGCCACTAGGAAACAGGAGTGGGCAGAGTGAGGTGGGACCATCAGCGGAGAGAACCGTATTAAGTGCAGTCACTCTTATCCTCGTCTGTTTTAAATATCAATTGCTATGCAGGTTAAATACTTATTCAGATGCCTTTTAGCTTAAAAGCAACCTAATTGATCTCTGGAGATGGAGAATGAACAGTGAAGAAACTACACTAATTAAAGAATCAACTTCCACTCTCTGTTTTATTTTGTTCTTTTCTGACAATGCTGCTGGAGCGACAGAAATGGGCCTGGGGGAGCAAAAAACACATGCTGTTTTTACTACTTGATACCAAACATGCTCCCCCTCCTCCAACAGGGTTTCTGACTGGGAGGAGCTCCACCCCCAGGCAGGGCTCTCCTGCAAACTGTTCCCTTACAGTATGATGCTACAAATGTCAGCGCAGTTGTTCTGAGTCAGGATCCACCAACGTTCCCTGCCCTCTGCCTTCCACCCTCCAGTCCCCACCTGCTCATGTGGGAGGGGCTTGCCTGAGAGGCCAATGAACTCAGTGTTGCTTGGGCGGGGGCGGGAGCTTCCGGTCCTTTATATGGGAGTAAGAAATAAACATCCACAAGTGTGAAACTCCGAGTTGTACTATGATGCTCAAGAATCTCAGAGTTTGAAGCCGTCCAGATCTCGCACTTAGGAATGCTCTGTGACAGTTCAGGCAAAGATTTCGAAATCACGAAGAGCTCTGAGATCTGACACACTGCCCGTCCCACGTATCTTGGATAATGGGCACTCAACCTATGAGATACAAAGGGCGCACCCTTTCTTCTGTTCTCCTGAGGTCTGGAGAGACCTCAGGGTCCACTGGCTTTCTCTTCTCATCCCACCCCAGACTCCTATGCCACCTGTGTACCCTGTGGGGCAGAGATCGAGCGACTCTGGCTCGCTGATGGAACTGCAACCCCGGAAGCTACAGGAAATGACAGTGGAAAGACGAGCCCTCAGGGCCTTTGCTCGCTCACTGTGCTGTGAACCTCTAAGACGGGGGTCCGCAACCCTGCCACACTGACTTGACAACCGCGGAAACCTTTTCTGGCAGATCGTTTCGCCAGAAACGCGCTTTGGGAATCGCTGTGTTCCAGTGATTTGGGCAAAAGTTTTCCTTCCCCTTGCTTCCGAGGCACGAGGCACTTGAAATCTAGGGCTATATTCTCCTTGTCTCAGTCTGCTCCACGCACCCGGCGCTCAGCCCCTGAGCATTAGAGAGGAACATGACAGAATGCAGAAAAGGGGTCTACTTGTCCCCAGGGGGTCCTAGAGAGACAGGTCCCTCTCTCTCCTGGGCTGATTTCCGGAGCCTGGAGGCTAGCGGCTTTAAATACAGCCTACAGCCTTAGAGGAATGCATGCTCACATGGTTCTCATTAGTGTGTCGCTGTGTGTGCACACCTAGGCAGGTGTGGGCACATGTCTTGCCGAGGTGTAAGCACAGCAGGGAGGAGAGCGTGGGGAACCAATTCATCAGCCTCATGCTTTGTGCCTTTCTCCCCAGGGCCCTTGTCTGAAATAAGAGACTCTGACTTAATTATGATCATTAGCAAATGGGACTGCTTGAGTCTTCACCAGCTTGCGGCTGTTCGGCTGTTCCAAGGAATCCCCAGCGACCTTGTCCACCCACGCCAGTGATAGAGACGTTCAACCATTCGGCTCGCCTCTCACTGAACACTCAGCAAGGCCAAGACCATGTGTCAGGCACCTGAGCCACAGCTGTGAGCGTGGCGAGCAATGAGGACACCTCCACTCCACACCTCTTGCTTATTCCCCTACTCTAACGTATTTCACAGATAATTGCTCGTAAACATTTCTATTACGCTACTTTCTTGACTGTGTGTGTGCACCATAGCACACGTGTGGAGGCCAGAGGACAGCGTGGGGGAGTCAGTTCTGTTCTGCCACAGGTGTGTGTCCCAGGGACCAAACTCAGGTCCTCAAGCTGTGTGACAAGAGCCTTACCTGCTTTGCCATCTTTCCGAAAGTCCCCCAGTTCATGATGATAGAAAAGATCTGTTTGTTACTTTGTTCTGTCTGTCCGTCCTCCACCTTGCACAACAGAATATAAACTCCGTCAGTCTAGGTGTCTGGTCTATCCACAACACAGAGGGTTCATTCCATAAACACTTCATATATATATACACACATATATGTATATATATATGAATATGCATGAAATATATGAACCTGTATAGGCAGGCATGCCATGGCTATCCAGCAAATCTCCAGAAAGGTAAGAAATGGACAGTGGTTTTGAATTCGAGCTTCTGTCTCAGGGTGGCAGAAGGGGACACTGTACAAGGCTAAGAATATAATCCAGGTCTTTAAGCAATGGGATGGGGCAGGGCATCCACAGAAGTATAGAGATCAGAAAGCTGAACTCCTTTAGCCCAAAGCCAGGAAGATCCCTAAGCCTCCCTCATCATGGCCACTCAGAGAGCCCAAGGCGGTTTACGATAGGGAGGGCAGCAGGTCCATCTGCAGGACTGCAGGTAAGTTGCTACCTCCAAATTTGCATGGGCTGTCAGCAGCAACAAAGAAAATAAATAGTTTTGAATTTTTAAATTTGAGGTTTACAGGTGCAGTCCCCTAAAACCTGCACATTGAACAAATGCAAAGGCTGGGATTCCTGCATCTCCATCTGGTAGAGGTTGAGCAGGGACTCTCCCCTCTCCCCAAGGCTATACTAGAGCCAGAAAAACAGAATCGTCAGTAGCACCCTCTGAGCCCGCCTTCCGAATCACTGCCATCACGATTTCATGTAGTCCTCATGACTACCCTGTGTGGTGGGTTCTACCATGTGTCCTTGCTTTTGCAGAGGAAGGGAAGAAGGCTCAGAAAAGCCAGCAATCTGCACAGAATCCATGGGCTCTGCAGATGGGTGATGAAAGACCATCCCACGGCATGGTGAGCTTTTCTTGAGTCCCACCGAGGAAGGCTGTCCCCCGGAAGTCAGCCCTGCAGCACACAGTCCTCAGAACTTCAGGTTCTCTGCCAGAGGCTGCTCCGAGTTTATCCTTTTTATGGTACGTGGCATGTGGCTCTCATTCCAGTCATTTCCAGTGAATTCCTTCATTGCCTCACGAGGTTATGGTTAATAGCAGATAAACCTATTTCCCAGTCGAAGCAATTGAGCTATGAGACGACATCAGAGGCAGACCTTTCCCCAAAAGGACAGGATGGGTGACAGCCTCCTGCAGAATGTGACTTTTCCATGTTTGGGTGGTCCCTGGTCCATCTCCCCCTCTCCCACACAGGTATGGCTTTCCATGGGAGGCTGTGACCTCTGGGCTGTGGCTGAGGGACAGGCTCTAACGAAGGTCAGGGTCTCTGGACTACAGTGTACATTCAGGTCCTCCACTGTGTCACCAACACATTTCTACAATCAAATGCAGGACCTGCTTCCCAGAGCAACTCTGCCCTTGGGCCTCCCATCAAAGGACTTCGATGACCTTCCACAGTCCAGCTGGAAAGCAGGGTCATTCTCACCCTCTCTCTCCCTTGCTTTGCAATCTGCCCTGCCACCTGCAAGGTTCCCACTCTACCCTCCCTGCTCCAGCTTCCCCTTGCTCTCTCCCTTCCCGCTATTCCCAGAGGACTGGGGGCTTCACGAATCCAGCTGCCACCCCCCACTCTGCCTTACTCCCCTTCAGCCTCCTCATGCAGTGTGCGATTTAGTCACACCAGAGATTTGCTCAGCCAGGCTAAGAGCTGTCACTTCTTCATGACCTTGCTTTGGTTTATTCGTAGTGACAACATATCGGAGCACTTTTCACATATCGGATATCATGCCAGATGCCTCACACACATCTTCTTGCTTAATCTGGGCCATGTCCCTAAGTATTAGACACTAGCTGACATGGCAGAAGAAGCTGAGGTCCCAACGAAGCTGTAACTCGCTCATGGCTCACACCTGGAAGCCAGAGGTGCCAAGTGTCTCCTTCCCCTAGATGCCACTTACTGGTGGTTGAGTAAAGTCCTCAAGGAATGAACTGCTCACTCCAGACCCAGGAGCGAGTAAACGGGACCTGTGTGAGCAAAGCTCCCATCTCAGGTCCTGTATGGTGACTCAACTCGACTGTAACTTACCTTACTGGTAACACCAAATCACCAAATGCCCGCTATACCACCCTATTCTAAGCATGGGAAATGTAACCTGGAGCAAGTGAGCCAGCCCCTGCTTTCAAGATGGCATCCTCTCGTGCCAGGAACTAGGAGGAGAGTGTACAAGGGGAGGCTCTGGAGAAGGCAGGAGAGACTCAACACAGCAAAGATATCCAGTCCCTTGGCACTACAGGCAGTAGGCAAATGGGCACGTGTTTCTGCCCACCACACACTGCTCACAGCCTAACTGGGCAGGGAGCGGGTAGTAAAATAAAGCAATCACCAACAACAGGATGGCCCTCTGCTGTGGATACTCTGAGGACAGGATGGAGACAAGGGTCTAAGAGTTTCCTCAGACGACAGGATGTGGGCAAGGCCTTTTAAGGGTGAGAAGTGGACAGAGCAGGAAAGAAACTGCCCAGTAGGCAGTGGGAGCAAAAAGGGAGCGCACTGTAACTGGGTGTGAAAATCACTCCCTGCCTAGTCATCTCTCCTCAGATAATCCTTTCTGCCTCTGGAACCTCAGCTCCCTCCCGCGGTGTGGCCATGCAGTCTGAGAGCCAGCTCACAGCAATGGTACCTCTCCTCTAAGGGGCGCAGGCTCTGCACATGAGCAGAGCAGGAGGTGGGAGTATTTCAAAGAGAGTTGTGGCCTCTCAGACCTTGCCGCAGCCAGGACATCTGAAGGTCTTCAGAAGGGCACATGGTGCAGCAGAAACGAGGTGGCATCCCTCCCAGCTAGACAGCAGGCTGCAGCCACCAGTGCTGAGTGGGTGACCCATGGTTCCCAGTTCTCAGCAGCAGGGTATGGCCCATCTCGGCCTCTTCATGGAGCGAAGTAGCTGCAACCGACACATCTCCGAGGCCGGGCTTCTCACTAGGCATCCTCCATAAGATCACCCTGCCTGGCTTCTCTGTTTCATGCCTCATTTTTCCAGGAAGGACCAGAACACAGTGGCCTGGCACTTGACTGCTTTGGTGCAGTTTTGCATCCCAGCTACTCACCAGCTGTTACTTATCCCCATGCAAGTTAATTTTTACATCTGCAAAATGATAAATTCTCCTTCCAAGACTGCTGGGCAGGGTAAAAGAAAATGTCTGTGTGCCTGGCATAGAATGGCTACACCTTGCCAGCTGCAGGCTCTCATTCCTTTCCACCCTACACGCGAGGCTCACAATAAGGCTGGTCTCTAAATTCGCAAGTCCTGGATTCAACTCTATCTTCTGTCCATGTCTGATGCCAGAAGGCACCACTTGCCCCGGGTTAGACATCAGGTAGATCCTGACCTCCTGTGTCCATGCAGATTTAGCTGAAGTACATGCTGGTGGTGCCTCCCTAGTGCACCAGCTCCCCTGATCCAGCCCCAGTTCTTACCGGAGGATGCTGCCCCAGGTCTCTGTGCTCCTCTGGAAATCAGCCACTCTACACTGTACCATTCCCCATGCCCGCCCACACCTGGCTTTTGCTCCAGCCACCGGCCTCATGCTAGCTGCCTGGTAATGGTTGGGGAAGTGAGCTGATGGGCAAAAAAAGAGGCTCCATTGCTCTCTGGGACCAATTTGTGAGTTTTCAGCGGCAGTTCTCGCTCTCAGTTTCTGCTTCGTCCTTGCCTGCCTGCTGCTCTGCTCACATATCCTGGCTATTAAGAATCAGAAGGAGGTAGGAGAGGTGGGGATCACCCTCCACCAGGAAGTTGGCAAGGGAAAGTGATTCTTGTTTAGAGGTGGGCTGGGCTGGAGGCAGCTGGTAGAGGAATGGAGGGCTTGAGAGATGACGGGTTCCATGGTGGGATCCAGAGACAGAATCCACTTCATCTGCTGCCTTTGCTTCCACTGGAGCACAGGCTACAGATAAATGGGGCATGTTTGGAAGCCCAGCTCTGTCCATGCTTGCTGATCACAGAACAGTGGAGTGGCCAACCAAGGAGTCCTCTGCCACCTGCAAGCTCTGTGAGCCTCATCATCCTTAACTGAAGACGGAGGAAGCAATCTTGAGAGGCCATGATCATCCTTGAGAGCTCTCAGAGGACTATCTTTTGACCTCCCTACCACTGCTTGACCTCACTGAGCTGCATCTCCGACCACAGGGTTCCACGAGGATCTAATGAGATGCCGCCATCAGAAGAGTGCCGGTGCACAGAACCCTTGATAAACCGCAGCAATGCTGTCTTCATTTCCATATTCCACTGATCCCGCATCACACTTTTTTTTTTCAATTTTAACATCCCTGAAATCGAGATGGGTCTTGCAATAGATGATAAGAAGGCACCGTGTCATAGTTTAATTGGTGGCATTTTTTTTCCTTAGGGAAGTACATGAAAGTCTGAGCTTACAGCTGACAATGTCTCAGGTTTTAGGAAACCAAAACAGCCCCAGGCAGGAGGAGGAGCTCCCACAGAGGACCTGACCTGTTGTGTCCTGAGTATATTGTACCCACCAGGGACCTTGTCCCGGACAAGTCCTCAGCTCACTTCAGGGACACTGGAAGCCTTCAGAGAGAAGCTTGCTTACATTCACACATATCCCCTGGGCCACATGACTATAGAACCAGATTGTGGTCTATAGTAGTGCTATGTGGGCTGAGGCACAGCCCAGCAGTCCCCAGTCCTTTGGTGGGAAAGTGGATTTAGCAGTGGAAGGGGAATCCCCCAAATCCCCAGAGCTTTGTTGCATCATGGCTTCTGGAGAAGGTTAGCAAGGAGTAGCCCAGGAGAGAAGAGGTGAAGGAGGTTGGGGGTGTCCATCCACTCCTTAACTGAGCAGCTTTCTAATCACCCCCACCCTCCTGGCGAATGTTCTCTGTTGCCACAGTTGCTTTGCGCGCGCGCATGCGCGCGCGCGCACATACACACACACACACACACACACACACGATGAATCCTTTCCCTGAATACCCCTTGACCTAGGAACTAAATGGCCATGGGAGTGGAGCATGGGGTACTTGAGGCTCCTGCCCTCTGAACTGGTGGTTACATGTACTGAATACATCCCTCCTGGGATGGATCTCAAAGATGTAGGACCAACAGTGTTTTATCAAGGAAGGAACCCTTCCTAGATTGATGTGTGATTCCCCTCTGTATGCTATGAATACGTTTTATTACCATTGGTTATTAAAGAAGTTGTTTTGGCCAATTACTTAGTAAAGCCAGGCAGGAAATCCAAGCAGAGATATAGAGAGAAAGTAGGCAGAGTCAAAGGATGTCATGTAGCTCCCAAAGGAGAAAGACGTGAGCCACCAGCCAGAACCTTACCGGTAGGCCACAACCTCATAGTGATTCACAGATTAATAGAAATGGTTTAATTTAAGATGTAAGAGTTAGCTAGAAATATGCATAAGCTATTGGCCAAACAGTGTTGTAATTAATATAGTTTCTGTGTGATTATTCGGGTCTGAGCAGCCAGGAAAGGAAAGAACAGTCTTCACTGACACTAGATCAAGCCAAAATGGCCTTTCTTCCTGAATCTTCCCAGCAGTCAGAGGTCGATGAGGATTCAGGTGAGCTATGTGACCAAGGACCAGCAACATAAAATACCAGAGCTCAGATCTACCCTTGCAGCTAGCTCCTCCCCCAGTTGCTCCCCCTCCTTGAGCTGTGAGAAGTCTTCCATCTTCTCTCCTAAGCCACAACCCTCAACAAAGCAGATATCAAAGGCACGGGTGGGAGGCGGCATAGTCAGAGCCCCAGGGTGGAGAGAAGCCATGCTTCCAAGCGGCAGCCTGGGAGCCCACGTGGCATCCCTGGCCCTCACCCTTGCTCAGAGAAGCCATTAACTATGCAACATCTCATCTTGTTCCTGGGCAGCCAAGGGCTCTGAGTCACAGGAGGTGACATTGCTCTCCAACAGGTAAGTTGTTCAACAGATGGGCAGTCGGGTGGCAAAGAAATACATTATTAATGTTTCTGGTTAAATTAACTGATTAAAACCACCCCAGGTAAAAACGTACATATCAGCGCTTTGCCCACAGCAAATGAGGAATTAATGGAATATGGCTGTTTCTTTGTAATGAGACACAGACTGGGGCTGTCGGGAAAAGTTTGCTCTCTTTAGCTCAGCGGCAGGGGGTTGGGGGCAGGAGGCTGGGATCCTGTTAAAGGGACCTCTGCTAGACTGGCTTTGGGCAGGGCAGGGAAGAGCAGCCTAAGACCTTCTTCGTGCCTGAAGGAGACCCCTTCAAAGCTTCTTGCTTTGCCAGAGGCCTAGAGGGGGCTTGATGCAGAAGCAGGTGCCCACTAGCAAGGGCCGGGATCAGGTACAGAAGGGTGCCTGCGGAGAGCCATTATAGAGTGAGGCCTGGCGTGTCCCTGGTAACTTAATAAAAATCAGTCTGCTCAGCAGGCCTCACTTTCCTTATCGGCAAAAAGGAAAAGAGACTATGATCATCTTGAATGTTCTCTTCTAACTAGCAGTACCCGGTGTTTGTCCTGTCCTCACCCTCTGGCTAACCATAGCGGCAGCTGAGCCTCATGGCAGATGTATGCACCCACACATCTTCTTCCCTTGCATGGCTCTGAGGAAGTCTCTGTTTCAACACAAGCACAGGAAAACAGTCACGTGAGTCTACTGCTGGTTGAACCCACATCCCCATGCTCTAACTGCTTCTTCCAGGCCCACATACAAACACAAGCAAGGCTGTGCCCAGACACACACCTCGGAGTCCCACACAGCTGAGAACAAAGGTGACACTCCATGGTGCAAGGACAAGAGGATGGCACGCTCAAGTGGGGGCACTTGAGAGACAGCGCTAGGGCTGAGGGGCATAGGGAGGAAGCTGCGAACACAACAGACTAAGGGCCAGTTTTCTCCTCAGTAAGATCAGTTCTATGCCAGGGTTTCAGGAGCTCGGGGAAGCTGTGACCCAATTCCAGCAAGAGCGAGATTTTGCATTCATTAGCCAGACATTCATATCCTAACCAAGGCTTTCCTTGATTCAGAGACCCGGAGGTGGCTGGAGTCCCACAGGCCCAGAGGACCTGCCCATGCTGGGTGCTAATGCAGGGGCAGAGGCCGGCAGCTCTGGTAGCTTCTGCCCCACCCCCCAGGAGTAGGTGGTAGATGATGTCGGAGGGCAAGGAGGGATTGGCTAAGAAAAACTGTTTTTCTCCTCTACTAAGTCAGCTGGCTGGGAGGAGAGGAGGGGAGGGAATGTTGAATCCCGCGACCTGACCCTATCACAGGCCTTTCTGGCCCGGGGTTCCACATGAGAGAACAGGGAGGGCGGCACCAGCTGATAGCCGCCTAACAGCTCCCTGCTGGCAAGGGGGCCTGCTAGGGGGTCAGTGGCAGCAGGCGCAGCAGTATCATTAGCTGTTTACCCTGAGAAAGTTCACACATTCGGAGGCCCGCGCTTGAGCTGTCAAAAACACAGCATGCAGGGCTGGCAGCTCTGCCAACTGCGCTCCCCAGGGCCCAGCAAAGCAAATATTTAGCAGGCGCCTGGCTCTCCAGTGCATGCATGCACACCTATTCGCAGGGGGCAGGCATGCCAGCACACAGCCTCAGGCTACAGAGTAGAGTTACTAGCCAGATACGCAGATCTTAGGGGCACAAGTGCCATGGGCACACAAATGGGCACGCACTCGCAGGCTGATAGCCTGCTGCCTTACATATGAAGCAGTCATTATGCATCAGAATCCTCTCCAAGGGCACACCAACACACATCTGCTCACTCAGACACATGTATGCTGATGTTCACAGGCATAGACTTAGACTCACACACATGTGAATTCACTAAAGTATTCTCATAGGCACATGTTCCTGTCCCTGCACAATAAGCCCACAGCAGTCTGCTCCCTAGCTCTCCCTTCCAGCATCTGGACCCTTTGTCCACTCTCCCAAACACATCCTTAGAGCCCTTCTGGAAGCTATCTAGCCTCTGGTCAGACTACCTTAGCTGACGTCTTATGACAGCTCCTGGCAACCACAGAGAGGGAGACGCCAATGGGGAGTAGGTCCAGATGGTGGCAGGAAGCCCCAGATGTTGTGTGGCAACAAACAAGCCTGCTAAAATAGAACTTGGCTCCATCTTGGCCCTGCAGAGTGCCCCTTCCACAGGCTGGGGCTATGCTGCCACAACGCAGGCAGGGTGGCACTGTCATAAGCCAAGTTCAGCAAAGGCAAGGTTCAGCTCTGGGAGCTGAATTTCTTAAGAGCCTTGGCTACTTGGCTAAGGCTCTCTGGAGCACTTGGGTCCTGGCAGCCCTGAGGAAGTGAGGATGTTCAGTGCTGAGGGGGGCATCTGGGAGAGGACTCCTGAGCAACCCTCTACTTTCTCAGCCCCCACTGGCCTGGCCATTTAGGTATCTATGCCAGGCCTGCAGCCTCCCAGCGAATACGGAACCCCCAGCCCTCAGGAGTCTCACTTCGGGTCCACAGCTGCGCTGATTTTCAAGGTCACTGTCTCCTAGTTCCCAAGGTCACTTAAGATTAATGCTCTACCCACATCAGTTTTGCATTAATTTTCCAAGGTCACTGCCCTCTGGCACCCTAAGACATGGCATGTGGATCTCAAAGTCGTCAGCTCTAAGGTCACAGTGACTCTCAGATTCCTGGGGCCCTATTTCTCCTTTAAGAAGGCTCTCCCTGCCTTTGGCCCTTTGTCCCCTATTTGGTGGTCTTGACAAGGCAGCAAACCTCCCCTCGGAGCAAGCGTCATGATCCTTCTGTCAGCATCAGAGAGCAAACAAAGATGGAAAAGAACACAGGGAAGAGATGACAGGCATGGAGAGGACCCAGGCAGTTCACACAATGTGCACACACGCACACACCAGGGTTTCCCTTTATCCCTCTCTTCCTTCTTCCCTTCCTCCTTCACTCTCCCTCCCCTTCCTCTCTTTCCGTCCTCCATTTTCTTCCTCATTACCTCTTCTCTCAATCCCTTTCTTCCTCCTCCTCCTCCTCCTTCTTCTCTTTTCCCCCCTCCTCGTTCCCCCTGCCTCTCTCTTTCTTCCTCCACCTCTACATTGCCTCTAGGGTCATGAACACAGCTCAAGCTTAGACTTCCAGGATTTTATACTCAACTCGCCTTTTTGATCTGCAGAAAAGATCCTGGCCCTCCCTCTGATCAGATAGGTCCAGGTGGCTCTGTGCGCTCTCCTGGGGATGGGGAGGGTGGCATGAGTACAATTCCTAAGAGAGGAATTGTAGACCTCATTGAGGCACAGGAGGAAACTCCTCCTGCGAGCCCAGTAGACACATCCCTGTTCCCCAGGCACTGCCTGAATTGCTAAGCAAGGAAAACATACACAAATAAAGTGTTGTGTCTTGACATTTGATAATTTAAATCCAGCATCGAAGGGCACCTGCTTAATTACACACGGAGGGAGCAGCAGATGAACAGTGAGACAGACTCCAGGGGAGGCGAAGACCCCTGCCCGAGAGCGCTAACAGCTATGCAGCCCAGGGTGTACAGACAGTCAGATTCATCTTTTGAAGTTAAATTAAAGCCTGAGTTTCATTTTTGACTCAGCCTAATTCTTCTAGTTTCCTCGGTCTACCTCCGAAAACGGGCTGTAAGTGGTAAAGATGCATTGAATAGCAAATGCAATTCAACAAATATTATGACACACCGTTCATCACGAGCCCTAAATATTTAACGGTTCAACTTTATGGGCTTTTCATTTTGTTTTATTTTCACTTTTGCTAGATGCGACCAATTCCACACTAACAGGCCCCGTGCAGAGGCGGCCACCATGCCCTACTTTGCAGGAGGAACAAAGTGAATCCGGTTCAGATGATTGTGACCTCAGGGATCTTTTCAGCCTTATCTTGGCTCTGCCCAGCTGGCTTCCCAGGGGAAAAAATAATAATAAAAGTGAGATAGAAGGAGAGAAAGGGGAAGAGGGAGGCAGGAACACAGAGGGTCGCAAAGCCTCCCCTAGCCAATTCATTTCTGTTTAATCCGCCTGCGTGCTGGGCAGAGCTCCTTTGTGGTGGCTGAGACCAAAGGTCGGTAATGGATTTCAACAGGTTCCAAGAGCTGTTGACTGTGCAGAGCTGTGGGGGGAGAGTGTGAAGTCCCCCCCCTCCCGATAGGCGGGGGAGGGAGATAGCTGGAGACCCCCAAGCCCCACTCTGCCCTCCCGATTCCCTGATTTCACAGATGCAAGAAGAAACAGGTTGTCTGGATTTCTGCCTGGCCGCCTTCAGGTCTGCTGGTATGTGACCTTCTGTGATGCTTAAAGAAAAGAACTGGGAGGGAGTGGGGTGCCTCCCACCTAGCCTGCTCCAAGGGACCTACCTTGGGGAGCTGGGGAGGCCCTGGGGCCATCCACAGGGCTCTTTCAAGGCTGTGGCTCAGTGAAGAATGCAGGATGGCTCCCTCACCAAGGGGCAGGTGGAGGAGTAAAGGGGCCAACAGAGGCGAGAGCTGTGGAGGCAGACCCTCATTGAAATTTCTCAGCTGGCCACTGCCATCCTGGGTGTGCAAAGCAGCTGTAGTCAGAAGGATTCCTGCCATGATAGGCCAGCCACAGCCACGGCTGCCTGGAGAACTAGCTTCGGGATCCACGCAGACTCCACATCACCGTTCATACCTTTCTCCACAGGTCATCTCGGTAAACAGAAACGAGTGTGGGGCTGTGTGCCAGATTGGCGTGGACAGAAGAGCAATGGTTTTGAATTCAGCCCCTGCTGACTACCTATGACGCAAGGCCAGGAACAGCGCTCTGCCTGGTGTGTGCACGTGTGGCTTGACACGTCCCAGCCACAAAGGCTGTACTAGACCTAAGCCTGGCTACGTCTGCTCTCAAAAGCCCAGAATTCACCCTAGTCAAAATAACGCTCCCCCAAATCTACCTTTTTCAACTTTGTCCTCTGTCAACCCCTAAAACACCTGCCAATCTGACCACGCGGGGCCAAGGACATGTCAGGCTCCAGATCAGGCATGGTGGGAGCGGATCTGTGCCGGTATAGTAGTGCAAAGACTTTTATGGAACAGGCCCTTTGTGACCTCTGAACTCTTGATCCTCCTATGTCCTGGTTTATGCAATGCGTAACCTGGTGCTGATACTGAGGAACAAACTCGAGTCCTCTGGAAGGACAGAACAAGCTCTTAACTGTGGAGCCGGCTCTCCAGCCCTGGGATGTTAAGCAGTATCTGTGTACCCACCACAGACTCTCCGGCACAGCCTCTGTCCCACAAATCTACTGCGAATGCACATGCTCAGATCACGGTGGGGAGGGGAGGCATGAAAAACCCCAGATCACTGCTCACCCTAATAACCAAGTATGCCAAAGCACAGATTGAACACGACCGGATCCTGTTACAACAGCCTTGCTATGTAGAAGCCATTTACCATTCGCTCTGCAGTCTGTTACAGTCTGCTTCCATCCCAGATAGCATCCTTTTCTTCTTTTTTCTATGAAGAGAGAACAAAGCCTACACTAACAGGGCTTGTCACCCAGCAAGCTAAGTTGTTTCCTAATATTCTGGCAGCCCATGTGGGCCAATATGACTAGATTCAGCAGCTTCAGTCAGACTCACCTTTCCCTACTGTACACCACTTCTGGGCTGGGTGCTGGCACTTGGCTTTAAGTGCCAGCTCCCAGGTCACATAAGTTACAGCCAAGCCATGCCCCCTCCCGGCAGTGTGCACGGCCTTGACTGAGTAAAGGGGGGCCATGATGTGGACCTAATAACAGGCTCTATTTAGCTCCAGTGTTAACCTTCTGATAGAAAGATGTGACCACTGACGGGAATCAGCCTGAAACACACACCCCCAACTTCTGCCCGGCTTAGGAGTTCCTTTATTTTTGGTTTTATTGCAGACCTGTTAATTGCACACAGCAACTGGTGTGTATTGAAGCCAGAGGTACAGTGCAATATGTCTAGCTACTTTGGCTGACCTGAGGCAGCAGAAGACACTCATGTGCCTTGCACGCTTTTCCCCAACATTCCTTGGGGGCAATAGTGAGTTCTACATGTAGGCATGTAGACCTGAATGCTAGGACATCTAGCTGGAGATGGTGATAAAGGTTATATGTAAAAAGGACTAGTTTCTTCCATACATTAGAGGGAATGGTCTTCAGTGGTCAGGAAGTGGTGGCGCTGGGGTGCTCACCTTAGCCCTCCTCTAACGATTCTGCTTCTCCCAGGAGCTTCTCTCTGTCTATCACCCATCTTTATGCTCTCCCCACCCCACAGAATGAGAGATCATTTGTCTGTATATGCAGGGTCTACTGGACCACGCTTGCTGTGCCAGGGATATAGTGCCTCACCAGCCATGACCACTGGACCACGCTTGCTGTGCCAGGGATACAGTGCCTCACCAGCCATGGCCACTGGACCACACCTGCTGTGCCAGGGATACAGTGCCTCACCAGCAATGACCACTAGACCATGCTTGCTGTGCCAGGGATACAGTGCCTCACCAGCCATGACCACTGGACCACGCCTGCTGTGACTGTGACAGGGATACAGTGCCTCACCAGCCATGACCACTGGACC
>JAQHUG010000031.1:2949661-2976040 GCA_028555095.1 Dicrostonyx torquatus | reverse complement strand
GGATACTCAATCATACCACAAGGACATGTGCTCAACTATGTTCATAGCAGCTTTGTTTGTCATAGCCAGAACCTGGAAACAACCTAAATGCCCCTCAACTAAGGAATGGATAAGGAAAATGTGGTAATTTACACAATGGGGTACTACGCAGCAGAAAAAAAAAGGACATTTTGAAATTTGCAGTCAAATGGATGGATCTAGAAAACATCATATTGAGTGAGGTAACCCAGACCCAGAAAGACAAACATCATATGTACTCACGCATAAGTGACTTTTAGACATAAAGCAAAGAAAAACCAGCCTACAATTCACAATCCCAAAGAGGACCCTAAGAGAGACCTACATGGATCTAATCTACATGGGAAGTAGAAAAAGACTAGATCTCCTGAGTAAACTGGGAGCATGGGGACCATGGAAGAGAGCTGCAGGGGAGGGGAGAGGAAAGGAAGGGAGTGGAGAAAAATATAGAGCTCAATAAAAGCAATAAGAAATTTTAAAGAAAACAGATGGGCTTTTCCCCAACTCCAGATTCCCACGGTATTGGACTTACGGCTGGGACGCCCTAGTCATTTTCTGAGCTCACGCTCACCTTCAGGCCTCACATCTTCAGCTCAGCTTTCCCTGACCTCCCAGTCCTTGTTCTTTTCCTCCATCACACTTATTACAAATTGTAATTATATTTGGAAAATATGAAGGTGACAGATCGCTCCTTGGGCCACCTTGATTCAGTGTCACCAGATTTTCCCTGCCAAAGGAAGACACAGGCAAAGATGGTGCAGCGGGCCTGCACAATCACCCAGCAAAAGCACCCTAAATTCCTCTGCCATCTCTCTCTTTCCCGAGAGACCCATGCTCAGAGGCAGCCTTCTTTTCCAATCTGGTACCTTCCCTTTTACATCTGTAATCCCTGTTGTATGTGAAACAATTCAGTTCTCTTAGCTCCTTCATCCTCTTCCTCTCCAATGCCCACCATTCAAACAAAAGACAGAAAGGTGCATGAAGGTTACTAATGACTTGGTTTGAATTTTAGGACAGGCATTTATCTGGTAAATGGTCTCGGTTTTCTTTGTGTGGTCCATGGTGTTGAACGTCATAGATGCTTTCGTTACCACTGGATATCTGGCACCATGCATAACCAGAGTACTTGTTTCTCTAAGTGAACATGTTTGTAATTTCAATCGGAATGTCTAAAGCCCCTACAAGTGCAATGCTGAGTGCCCACCATGGCCAGTTAGGAGGCCACCACTGTTGGCTGCACAGCCCTTGCCCTCCGAGCCTCGCTGTGCAATCGCCAGTCTCTGGAATTCTCAGCCACAACATTCATAAAGGTTTGTTCCAGTCAAGTGGAGGAGGGTCTTCTGAGACTGGGATATTGGGGTCCCTGCAGCATCTCTATGTCTAGGGAAAAGCAGCTCCCCTCCTCTCCCCTGCCCTTCCCCCAGACCCAGCAAAGATGAGAATGACTGACACAAGCATTAAAGATCTGGAAACTTCCCTCCTGGATGATCTCACTAATGGTAAATTGATGGGATTGAATACATTCTAGTCGGAAATGATCCAAATATATGCTAATGAAGCTGAATATGCATTATTTAGACTAAAACAAACTAACTGCGAGTCAGGAAATAAAGTAGGTGAATTATTAGTTTGGCAACTCAAAGAATCGGAAAACTCAAGCACCGTTCCAAAGACAAGGCAGGAAAATGTGGTTAATGAATTCTAAACCAATTAACCGCAAATTGATGGTGCGCTTGAAGACTCGCCACCCCCAACTCCCCCAGATTGCGGGCTGAAAATGTAAAAGAAAAAGTGCTGTCACAATGCATTTTTCTTGCTTCTTCCTCCCGAAATACGTGCTCCTGAAAACCTGAGTCTCGGGGAGGGAAGGAAAGTGCGGGGGGGGGGGGGTTTACAAATAGATTTTAGAGCCAAGGAATGGGACTAGTTTGGTCAGGGGTGGGGGGGGGTGTGTGAAAGAGAGAGAGAGAGAGAGAGAGAGAGAGAGAGAGAGAGAGAGAGATAATGCCAAGAGAAACTTCTTGACTCTTAATCTGAAAACTTTATTCTCAGCGAGAGACTCAGCATGCTTTGATGAGGAAACTTCAGCAGGTGAAGAAAACACAAGGCCCTGCCTTTCTGAGACCTCAGCTGGAACAAACCCCCTTGTCACAGGGGAGCTTCAGGAGAGGGAAACATGGTGGAAAGCAGGAGGTGGGACAGGAGCCCAAGGGTAGAGTCGATGAATAAAAAGGCATTTGGGGACAGACAACAACAACAAAAAAGGCCAAGGTGGCTTAATTCCCAGCAGAGTAGAGTCTTTCAGATCCTAAGAAAGGAGTGAACTGGGTGTAGTGGTGTGCACTTGGGAGCCGAGGCAGGAGGACTGAGTGTCTGAGGATAGTTTGGTCTATGGCCTGAGGTCTTTTCTCAGGAAGCCAAAGAGATAATAAAAAGGAAAAGGGAGGGAGGAAGGGAGAGAGGGAAGGTTGGCTGGGTCCACCAAGAATTAGACATTTACTGAAAGTTCCATTTGTTGGTCATCACTATCCTGCGTCAAAGAAACAGAAATAGTGGAGGAGAGATGAGCCCTCATCCCTGAATGATTCGGGGAGGGGTTACAGGTATGGAGCAGAGAGGCCACGTTCCTGTTCTCTTAGAATTGACCATCCATCCAATTGAGAAAACAGGTCAGGAATACAAAAACAGAAAGCAAGCAGCTCTTGAGAGTCAGTCCTTCTGATAGGGACACTTTAGGTTTATAACGAATGGGCAAGTACCACATCAGTCTACAACAACAGAAGAACCGTAGTGGTTCCTCTGTGAACTCGCGTGGCTGGAAGGGATGCCCCATCATCAGCCTGAAGGGCCTGCCGATCAATGCCGGCTGGGCTGCATTGAGCAGACTCTGGTACACCCAGCTTTGTTAACCTCACCAGCTTGCATGCTGATACACTGGTCAAGAAGCATTCCCCTAAGGACAGCTGTATGCCCGGCGGGTCAGGACTTAAAGAAAAATGCTAACCCTTGTTCTTCAGATGCGCATGGGTCAAGACAGAAAAAACACCCTGTCTCGATGTCATCTGAGGCTGTAGAAAAGGCAGCAAACAGGAAAAGGATCAAGAGCTGGGGTTGGGAGCTGGGGTCCCTAGAGGACGAAATGACGGCACTATCCTTAGGTTCGCTATAGCAGCTCTAATACAGTGGAGAGACAGGATGGGGACAGGAGCCATGCTGGCTGGGCAATAGGGTGGGACATACACTTAATTTTCTTTTTCATAAAGATCATGGTGTCACTCTCAGCTAAATACAGCATCCCCAGAGATGAACCATGCTGCAGCCTGTAATGTCTGCAATGATCAAATAGAAAGACCTTGACCCTGGCTGCTCAGGAAGGAGCAAGGGTATCAGCTAGGAATGCCATGGGGATGCGGTTCAGCTAGCTAGGGGAATAGGTCTTTCAGCCTGCACTGACTCTCAAGAGTTCTCTTTCTTTCTTTCTCTCTCTCTATCTTTCTCTCTGTCTCTGTCTCTCTGCTGAAAGGCCATGACCCCCATGATGCCCATGACCTGGAAGGACGATTTTAGAGTTCACATCATTCTTAAGCAACAAGGCCCATGCTGCTCCCAGACCACACTTCTTTCAGGATAGCATCCCTCTTATTTGCCAGCTCCAGGCTGTGTTCTGAGCAGGAATGTACATCCTCTCTGTCCCAAGTCTCTTGACTTAGCAATGGGTTGGGGTCACTGGATGACC
The DNA here is from genome assembly GCA_028555095.1 of Dicrostonyx torquatus. Taxonomy (NCBI): domain Eukaryota; kingdom Metazoa; phylum Chordata; class Mammalia; order Rodentia; family Cricetidae; genus Dicrostonyx; species Dicrostonyx torquatus. The sequence goes on along the minus strand of JAQHUG010000031.1, from coordinate 2,972,286 downwards.
CAAGTTCAGCCAACTCCATCTTTTCCTGGAGTTTCCAAACACATCCTCTCTGGCGTGGAAGTACAACAGATGAAAGCCTGGAGTTCCTGCAGGCCCTGACTCTCGGAGATTCAAGTTGCCTCATGGAGAAACAGGTTCCCCAGACAGAGGATGACAGAAGTCAGTGTTTGAGCTGTTGCCGTTGGCTGTCCCCAAGCTAAGCCAACCCTGTCCTTCTTTCACGGGGTTAGATAAGCCAGTACCCACCTTGACAGCCACATGAACTCTTAATACTCAGTTTCAATCTTTTGCAGCCAAAAATAAGACATCCCCAACACATGGAAGTTGGCCATCACGAGCTGATCCTGGCCAGGCAGTGGTGGCGCACACCTTTAATCCCAGCACTCAGGAGGCAGAGGCAGATGGTTCTGTGAATTCAAGGTCAGCCTGGTCTACAAGAGCTAGTTTCAGGACAGGCTCTAAAGCTACAGAGAAACTCTGTCTCAAAAAAACAAAAACAAACATTTTTAAAAAAGAAAAAAGAGTTGATCCTGGTTCCATTTGCCCAGTGCTGGGATTACAATCATGAGATCATATGTCCAAAGGAGAGTTTGAGGGGAAGATCTGGTCCCAGGCGTGGTAGGCCTGGAGAGAAGGTAGTTTGAGGGGAACATCTGGTCCCAGGCGTGGTAGCCCTGGAGAGAAAGAGGACAGAAAGGACCTCCCAAATGAAACACTGGAAAGAGAACCATGGACTTGGCCTTGTGGGCAAATGCTCAGCCCCTTCTTAAGACTGAGTGAGCCGGGCGATGGTGGTGTACGCCTTTAATCCCAGCACTCGGGAGACAGAGACAGGCGGATCTTTGTGAGTTCGAGGCCAGCCTGGACTACAAGAGCTAGTTCCAGGACAGGCTCCAAAGCTACAGAGAAACCCTGTCTCGAACCCCCCCCCCAAAAAAAGACCGAGTGACCACTGATGCTGGCTGAGCCAAGCCTTCAGAGAAGAGGTGGGACTAGGCAGGGACAAGAAGGAGGAAGACGTGCCTCTTAGGAAGAACAAGATCAAAAACCAATGGTGCAACAATGTGACCCACTCAAGCAAGAAGCCACAGAAGAGAGTATCATCATCGATCTCAGTGAGCAAGCTGGTGTCCACAATGCTTTCTGAGCTTGCTAGAATAACGTTATCAGCAGTATTCTGTCGTTGTCAGCAATCCAGTTGTCACCATTATAAAGCTTATAGTCAGGAAATGTCCTGCGCCACTCACTCCAGACCTAGTTCAATGACTTTAGTCATGGGACTGAGGAGTGGACAGACAGGCAAAGCACTTGTCTGAGGATGTGGGTTTGATCCTTGGCACCAACATACAGGCCAGGCATGGTAGCACACATCTATAGTCCCAGCACTGGGGAGGTGGAGGCAGATGGAGCCCCTAGAGCTCACAGTCTAGACAGCTTAGACAAATCTTTGAGATCCAGGGCAACAAGAGGCCTTGTGTCAAAAATATAAGATTGACTCAGGAGGATATCCAATGTTGACTTTAACTTCTACATATACCAGTACACACATGAGCATGTGTACACACACACCACACTCACATACACACCACACATCATGCATACACAAATCATGCACATCACATATCTCACACACTACACGCACCATATCTCACACACACGTACCACACATACATCACACACTACACACACACACCACATAACACACACACACACACACACACACACACACACACGCACCACCTCCTATGGGTGGAAGCCAGCTCCATTCGCCTCCCCTGACACCATCCTGGACTCTCCTAACACAGTTGTCCCTGTCATATTCGAAAAGCATCAGTAATTGAGATACCAGGGCCACCCCTCCAGTCAGTCAAGTGTCTGCTTGCTCTAGCTACTGTCTTTGGAGCTGAGTATATGCTGGGAACATGACAGACAAGGCCTCTGTCCTCAAAGATTTAAATGACAGGCAAGGGCACAAGCAATAAGCGAGTAAACAAATAAAGGAACAAGGCAATTATAGCCTGTAATAAAAACAGAAGACATTTTCCTATTCAGCATCTCACAAAGAGGGTGGCTGAGTTACCCAGGGAGCAAGAGCCCCATGAGATCGAATCCAGCAGGGCCCCCAGCTGCTGTTTCCCAGATGTTTCTCCACCATCATTCTGAGGCCCCGAGAGCCCCAGGCATGCTCAGTGGCTCTATCCCAAACCATCCAGCATCCATTTGGGTGCCTCCTAAAGGATGCCTGCTCTGCTTTTGTTTCTGCTGCTTCTGGCTGATGGTTGAAGGAATGGCACAGCTTGCATTGCGAGGGGCATTGCTGTGTATACCTGTTGTCTCCGAGTAATTACTAATAGAATCCATGGCCCCAGAAGCATTCATGGGGAAAGGGCAGGTTAAATGGTGTCCCTACTCATGGAGTTCCCAAGTCTCTCGTCCTGGAACATCTCGTGCCAGAATGCTGTTTGGCATCTTCTCTGGTATTGCATATTACTAGAAATGTGCTTCTTCTGCCCAGAAGCCCTGGGGACCTCCTTCCCGACATCACCCCATCACAGAGGGGCTTCCCAGAAGGCAAGATAGCTCTTTCCCTCATGCCACCTACACCTGCCTGACCCCCAACTTCCATGCCAAGCCCTGGTTCTTCCCTGCCTCTTTACACTGCTGTTCCACGGATCTCTAAGAAAGATGATTTCCCACCATGTTAGGCAAGAGGGAGCATCAGTCTTTCCTCTGAAAGAAGACCACAGCAGGTAGGAGAGAAGCTCGTGGCTTGTAACTTGGCCTGAATGCACATGTTAGTCATTGTCATTGTGCTGCTATGTTGCTCTGGCTGGCCTGGAACTGGTTAGGTAGACTTGGCTGGACTTGCAGCTGTCCTCTGGCCTCCCCCTCCTGAGCACTGCCTTGCCTGGGCACCATCCTTCCCTAGAAAAGTCCATTAACGGGCTAACACATGCACTGGGTCTCTGACGGGACAAAGGCCTGGCCTGTTGAGTTTCTGCCTCCAAGAGCGTCTGACTTCTGGGGTCCCAAACTCTTTGGTTAGACGCCTTACTTGCCCCAACGATGATAGGTATGACACAGACTCGGATATCCCTGGTGGAATTATGGTTGATAGTTGGGATTTGAACCTAGGCAGCCTGGGTAGGAGGCTAGATTGAGAGCTGTCAGTACTTACCTGTGCTCACCCGCTGCTGACTCAGACCCTCCCTGCAGCCCAGCCGGCACAGCTGGGTGGCAGCAGGCAGCCTCTTCATGCAAATTAAATAAAACAACCTTTTTATCTGTTGGCTGATTCCCTCTTTTGAAGAAATCAACTACAAATTCATTTTTCGGGAGAAGCAATTATGATGATGGATGGAAATGTCAGGGAAAGGAATCAGACAGAAGTACAGAGGCTTGGGCTGGGCCAGGCACTCCCGGGACAGGAGGGTGGGGACCTCTGCTTCCAATGCCTTTCTGGATGTGTCTCTCTGTCCTCGCTCTAGAACTTGAGGATAGGGTATTGTACCAAGGGCCCCTCCCACCATGGCCGCTGGTAGAATTTGGATCTGTTTGAGGTTAAGATAAAGCAGAGAGATAGCTTGCAAATTAGTCTCATACATTTATGGTGTCGGGCACTTTCTAGGGAAGGTCCTGTCATGTGAGCTACAATGGCCCTGCAAAATAAAAACTGCTTTTCCATTTCACAGAAGGAGAAACTGAGATGCACAAAGTGACTTGCCCAAGATCATGCAGCTCAGAGGAGAAGAATTAGGATCCAGTCTTAGTCTGCATCAAGATGAGTCCTTCCATGGAAAGCCTGGGTTGGCGCAGAGCCTTAAGACCAGCTAGCCCTGCCCTCTCTGAGCCCATCTGTTTTCAGTTTATATCCTTCTAGGAATCCATCAAAGTTACTCAGCTGTTAATAGCATAAACGTGGAAGAATGCAGGAGCTCCGAGTTCACAGTCAAGGGTTTCTGCTGCCTAGCCGAGGGACTCCTACATCACACAGCAAGAGAGGACCACACTAGAGCCACCTGAGGGATTCACTTGAACCCTGAGCGGTCAGCCCAGAGAGAGGAGCCCCTGGCACTCAAGCAAGGGCTGAGCTGTGTCAGTGTCTGCCAGCCTGTCAGTACCAGGGAAATCCTTCACAGAGATGGGTCTGGGCTCTGACTTCAAAGGCTTCTACGGTAAAGACCTGCTAATTGTTTGAAACACATTTTCACTGAAGTGTGAATTCTCTCTCTCTCTTTCCAAACCTCCCATGAATTCCAGGAGAGCTCCAGCTGCAAGGAAGGCACTAAGAAAGAGGCTCCCTTGCCCACAGTTGGAGAGGACTAGGGAAGTGAGAGGCCAGCCTCACCCTCTATCCACCTCCCAGAAGGGCTGAGATGATATCTGGAGATTGTTAACACTGAGCAACAGGACTGTTCTATGGCTAGGAAGGTAGAGGGTGAATGTTGGGGGCTCAGAGGCTAAGGGTTTGGGGCTCTCTGAAGCCCCTTGAGTCTCCAGGTGATGACAACCAGGCTAGCACATGTAACATTTCCATGGAGTTCACCATGTGGCAGGCACTGTCCTAACGGGGTGTCACTACCTGCCATCTGTCTCCCCCAGAGTCCTCACTGCAACTGACTGCATAAGGAAGACCGTTGTGCTCCATTTTACTGGGGAGTTTAAGTGACTTGATCAAGGCCACGTCCTTCCAGAGTAGACAGGATGAGGAACACAGTGCAATCAGGCACCTAGTGCCAATGATGGAGTGGAGAGATGCCCAACCGAGGCAGCAAGCCGCTGTGACTCGTCCTTATTCTGCTAGGCCAGGACCTTGCTCAGGGACCTTGCCATTCCTAAACAGGTGAGGCAGGGAAACTGAAGATCACCCACAGGCAAAAAAAGAAGACACAGAAGTCACCCAGGCCTGGGAACAAGCATTCACCCACCCTGTTTTCCTTATCCATACAAAAGAATCTCCATCCCTACCAGCAAGATTGTCTGGGGCAGCTGAGCTGGCCAATTACCCATGTGACCCTGAGAGCGACTGGCTCCTTCAACTTTGTGCCCAAGGCATTTCATTAGTCCCTCCCTGGCCTGGCTCTGGAGATAATGACACATTAAGAATCTGGATCAGAAAATTTCTGGCAAGGGTAGGCAACAAGTGAGCGAAGTGAATGAAAGAAAAACGAATGGTTAGTCACTGAATCAATGAGAGTATCTTGCATTCATTCATTCATTCATTCATTCACTGGCATGCATCATCCGCTCTTGCCAGGCATCATGAATACAGCCATCTCCGAGGATCTAGAATGTGCTGTGCCCTTGAGAATTTGCAGGTTAGGGAGGAACCAGTGAAGTTGATGAAGCCTATCTCTGATCTGAGCTGGCATCTCCAGGCTGGTCTCTGGGGATCAGCTCTACCCTGTGTCTCCTAGCCCTGTAGGTAGCTGTCAGGGTGAAAGCTGATCTCTGCCTGGCTCACTGGATGCAGCAGTGCTTGAGACATCTGCCCCCACCCTGGATACCTGCTCTCCAGGCTGTCACCCAGCATCTAACATGGGGTATCAGGATGGCAGAAACAAGAAGACAGGACCATGTCGTGGCAGCTTCCACCTGTGCTACACACAGATGGCATAGGCAGGCAGGGCGGGGCTCCTCATAGGGCTGCAGTCACAGCCCTAGGAATCCCCAGGGCACAGGAGGGGAGGAGGTAGAGAAGGGAGGGGGAAAGGGAAAACAGCTTTCCCAGGGCTTGCTCTGATAGTAAACAGAACAGCTGGAAGGCACAGGCAGGATGTACTCAGAGCACTAGAGAAGGCTGTTCCCTGGAGACAGGTATTAGGGCTGCAAAGGAGCACCCTTTCTGGAAGGCTTGCGTAGGCTGGAGGGCTTCCAGACCTCCTTCCGTTGGCTTCTGTAGTGGCTTAATCTGGAATCTAGGGCTGGAGCAGGAGACTGAGGGGTACAAGTTGGAAGGAGTGTGTGTGTGTGTGTGTGTGTGTGTGTGTGTGTGTGTGTGCGTGCAGTCTTGCTTTCATGTTCTAAAGCCGAACCAGATCAGAAGGGAGGACAGGGCCCTGGAGACATTAAGTAAAGGCTACTGCTTGCAGTCTCCCGTTCCTACTGAGAAGCTGCCCCCCTGTTGCGCCATAGCTGCCCACCGCAACTGCTTCACCATTGCTTTCCAGGTCACGAAGTGGAGTGGCTCGGAGCACCAGCTCTGTACTCAGAGACGAACCTCCCTGCCTCTTCATCTGCATAATGGGAGAACCATGCCCTTCACCTCTCATGGTTGCTCATCTTCAAGGAGGTGACATCTGCAGGGCACTTAGCCCAGGCCTGGCACACGACCCAGGAAGAGCCTAGCACACTGTGGTTGCTGCCATCTTTATATTAAAGCCATTAGCAGGGACTAGGATGACCCCAGTGCCCTCTCTGACCAAAGGATCAGCTGTTGAGCTGGGGTGGGGTGGGCTAGCCAGCACCCTGCCAGGCTGCCCAGCCACTCTGGCCAGTGAGCAGCAGGTGTACTCAGCTGGCCTATCCCCTGGCCACCTGCCACGCTGTTCATTAAGCAAATGGACCACAGTGGCCAATGACAGAGAGAAGCATGGGGTGGACGCGAGCAGGCCTCATCAAAGGCGGGCGCTGAGCAATTTCCAGACCTAAGTGGAACATATTTTTCCTGATGTGGCAGTTTCAATCGACTTGTATTGTCTCCAAATAAACAGTGGAGTCAAAGCTATTAGTCTTCTGGACTACATGCCAGTTTGGGGCAGAAAAGACAGAAGGGATGGAGAGGGGTGTTGGGGAGTGAGACTGGGTTGTTGGAGATGGGTATGACCTTGTCTTGAGGTCTGGGCCCTCTGATTGGGCAGCGCTGGGGTCTTAGACATCTGGGCTCCCACTAGGGAATGGAAAAATCCAAGTGTCAATCACAGACCTTCAAAGCTGACAGGAACTTGCGACATTATTTAGACTGATCCTGTACCATCATTTAGATTGAGCCTTCATGAGGACAGATTGGAGGACACTGGAGATTTGGGAGAGAATCCAGACAGCCCAAGACTGTCCATCAAGTCAGAGGCTCAGTCTGAGTCTCCCGACTCAAGTGCTGGTAGGTAACTCATATTCCCAGTATGCACAGCTCCGGAGGAGCTTTGGGTGGGTATAAACTCCTTCCTTGTAAAGGGAGAAGTGACAACCTGTACCTCAATGTTCGGAAAAGAGAAGCCCAGAGAAGGCAGGTGACATCTAAGGTCACACAACTGACGGACAACAGCACTGGATGTCCTGCTCTTCCCACCATTGCATGCTAGATGGCAGTGAACTTCTTATTCCCCATGTGTTCCTGAGGGTGGACACAGCCCTTGGTAGTCCAGGAAGACCTAACTTCTGGGGTACCTTGGATTTCCCTGGATGACAAATGCCAGGTCCCGTCATTATCTTCTAGAGACTTCCCAACAGAAGTGAGAAGAGACTTACAGCTCTGAAATGCACCCAGACAAAGTGGCACCTGGGTTGGGGCAGGGCCTGAGGTCAGCCAGGAGAACAGGAGTCACGTGGCATGAAAGTTGAAGCCCCAGCCAGGGGCAGGAGCAAGACCTGCATCTAGGGGCCTTCCAGGGTGCACCCTGACACTGGGCACTAGCCTTGCTCTGTCCTAGAAGGACAAGTCAGGATACTTGCCCTTGGTTTGGGGAACATAGGGAAGGTGTAGAAAGGGGTCCTTGCTTCGAGGCAATCCAAGGTGTGAGGTTCCAGCAGGTGGGAGAGTCTGCAAGCATCCCTGAGTCTCTACAGGGAGGTAGAGGCTCTGGTTCCTCTGTGACTGTGGAAATGGTGGCCAGAGAGGATGTTGGGAAGCTGAGTGGGGATCACGGATGCTGGCTATGATGTCATCAACAGTGAATTCCACATAGTCTGGTTCTGAAATATACATCCCTCACTGGTGGACAGTGAGGCTCTGCTGCCCACAAGCCCCATCTGGGTGAGTAGTCTTCCCGTTGGCGACACCAGCAACACAACAGACAACAACAGCAATGGTCACTCACAGACCATCTGTGCCCCCACACTGCTCACACAAGACTGCGTGGTAGCTGGCTGATGTCAAACATCTCCCCAAACATCAGGCTGCTTATGGTAGCAGAACTGAGACCCAAACCAGGGCACTCTGCTGCCCCTGGCACTGCCCCTGCCCATCAGAATATCACTTAGCCTTGTGAAGACCTTGAGAGCTTGCTTGGCAATTTGATTTTCAATATCTCTCCCAAGGCGTGAGGGAGGACAGAGCAAGACACAAGGCAAGTATATCCGGATGAAGACGGAAGAACAACAGTCTCCAGAGTTTGGACAGAGGTGTTTCTGAGACTCAGGGGTGGCACTGCAGAAGGAGGAAAGGGAGGACACAGGACACAGAGTGAGGCAGTGCTCAAGGTACAGAGGGGTAGGGAGGGCCAAGGGCAGGTTACAGCCATCTGCTCCCTTGCCCATTCTGGGCATATGCTTCTGCCTACGAGCTGGGTTCACTCTTGCACACCTCCAGGCCCTATGGCCTCTGTCCTCTTTTCCCCTCCCCCATCGTATTAGCACAGGGTCCATCCTTCCATCCTTCTCCCTCCTCCCAGCATGCCCTGTCACTGCTGACCATGCTGGCTTTCCCCTCCTCCCTGTGCCTGTCTTCCCACCCCTCTGCTGTTCGGAAGCCGCTGGTTTGGCTGCCACCTACAGCATCAAGTCCTTGTTTTCTGGGTGCTGAGACTCTTTGAGATCCAGTCTCCATCCGCCCACCCTGCTGAATTTGCCACACTGGGCTCAGGCCATTTGATTAAAGAGAATTCCAAAAGAGAGCTCACACCTTCCATCATCCCCCATCTTTCCTCAAGGCACTCCCAGGAGCCACCACCCACACACTGTTGCTTCTCCTATCCTCCCAACCCCACAAGAGTAGGTGAGGTTACATTGGAGCCATAAGGCACAGCTATCCACTGCCTACAGCCCCGACAGCCATTTTTGCCAGATACACATGCAATTATCCCACCTTCCCACAGTGTGGGTTCATCCCCCACCTAAAGTGTGGGTTATTTGCTACCCTCAATTGGTGATGCTTCCCAGTTATCCTGTCACACCGAACTCATGATACCTTCTTCCTGTGGCATGTGGATGAGATGGAAGCTTGACCCATCCCAGGTAACCTCTTCCATGCAGTCAATTCTCCATACCTTTTTCCTCCTGTTTTCAACACCTGGCTCTGGATGGAAGGCTGGTATTTTACTTGACTCACCCATCCATGCTCCACAGAGCCGGGAACCAACCAGGCCACAGACCAGGTGCTTGACTAACATTCCTTCACATAAGCAGACATGGATCAAAACTTGACCCCAGAGCATTTGTCTGAAGTCCAGCCCCAATACCATGTCTGATGAATGCCCACTGTGGTCAGGTTCTATACTAGAGAACCGGACAATGTGCCAGGCACCATAAAGGAGGCATCCACTGTGTGCCAGCCTGGACCACTGCATATAGACCTTTCTTGGATGAGTTCCTACGACGGAGGAGCAGTCAGTGCTGTGCTGAGAGGACACCTACTGTGTGCTAGACCGTTCCTCAGGACGAGGAAGAACACGCCCCACCTTCAGGCCTCAGTGACAGCATGAAAAGGCACAGGAAGGGGAAGAAGGGAGCACAGGAGAGATTAATAATAACTATTTATTCTGGCAAATTACAAGTGTGCATAGGGCCATCTGTGCACACAGCTCCTCACCAGCCAGCCCAGCGCAGGAACCCAGCTCGGCTCTAGGGAGCAGCTGGGCCCTCCATCAACCTGTCGGTGCTTGGGAGGTGTGCCCAGCCTGCCTGTCTCCAGTCCCGCAGCCCACTGTCCTCCAGGTGGATGCCCAGGAGCTGTTCTAAATACAGCCAAGGTTTGACACATGTGCTGTGGGGGTGCGCCCTCCTGCTGAGCTGAGCTGGGGACTCCTTGGTAAAGAAGAAAGACATTTAGGGCCCAGGGCATAGAGGCAGCTCCTGGAGCCCACTGAATGTGGGTCCACAGCACTGGAGGCCAGCTCTCACTGAATGGTGAAAAGGCACCAGACAACCTGCTGGAGGCCCAAGGGTGGCTTTGCACAAAGGACTCAGTGAAAAATCATTCAGACCACGCAGCTCAGCGATACAAAACAGGCCCTGGGCCATGCTTAACCCCACTGGGAAGCAAGAGACCAACATGAGCCCAGTCTCAGACAGCAATGAGACATCTTCCCCAACTTAGTCTTGACGTTGGCCTCAAATTGAATGCTGACTTTAACTCATCTGACCTCTGATCCTAGTGTTAGTTGAACCCCAGATGCTATAGTGGCCTCCAATCCTAGAGGCCTGATACTTTCTCTGCCCGAAAACAGACAGGCAGACAGTGCCTAGCAGAGAAAGCCAGCCACAGGATTACAGGGCTTTGAATATCAATGGCCTTGAAAGAGAGCAAAAAATAAACAATATCCAAGTATTCAAAGAGAAAATATGGGGGCTGGAGAGATGAGTACCTACTGCTCTTCCAGAGGACTCAAGTTCAATCCCAGCACCCATGTTGTGTGGCTTATAACTGCTTATAACTTCAGCTCCAAGGGATCAATGTCCGTAGTCTGGCTTCTTCAGGTACCTCACATGCATACACACAAACACACACACACAGATACACACAAACACACACACAAACACACAGAGATACAGACACACACATATACATACATGTACACACACATACAGGCACAGACACACACACAGATACTGACACAAACACACAAATAAAAAATTAATAAGGGCAATAACAATCACAGTTAGTTTTTATGGAACATGTACTATATACAGACACCATCTTAGAAACTTTACATATACGAATCTCTTTATTCTTGATCACAACTCCATGTTGCAGACACAGGAAAACAATGACCCAGCAACCTTTCTAAAATCACAGTTGGTAAGTATCAGGGTCAGAGTTTGAACTCGGGCACCAATGGTTCCAGAGTACCTATGTGCCCATCACACTGGAGTTGCCCAAGTGAGTGCATATCTTGCTTCAGTGCGTGAACACACGTATGCATGTGCACACACACATGCACGTGCTTTCTGGAGTTATGATTACAGCCCTAGAGGTGCAGAAATCAGAACTCCGAAAGGAGAGGTGACTTGCCAAAGTTAGCTGAGACACCATCGAATTGGCACTAAAACTCAGGTTTTTAATGTAGTCAGTCCTCTCTAAACACACATCTACTGAATACCATAAGGGAAGATATTAACACTTGTGACGATGCCATCCAGCAAACCCTGTTAGTGTCTGGGCACAGGTCCTTCCACTCTTCTCTCTGTATATAAAGTAATATTCTCCAATAAAATACACATGCTCCTTAATTTACTTGACAGGTCCTAACAGATTGGCAGTCAGGCCACAGCTCGAGTGTGGATCCATCTTCTTACACTTCCAGATAAATTAGATTTCAGGGGAAGCAGTGGGAGTGGGCATTGGGCAGCTTTAAAAAACTGGGGCAGTGCAGCTCGGGTGGTGGCCCCGAGGTGCTGTCACATGGTATCTCTGGATCAAGGCAGGCCTGTTTAGCCTCAGGATGGCCTCTATGCAGGATTGATGGTCCCCTGTGGCAGAGCAGAGATGCCACTTGGGTGAGTGGGGGGTCATGTCACACAGCTGGGAGATGATCTCAAATGGTCCATGTCCCCATCTACCAATCACAACCAGAGTACTGAAATTGGACAGAGGAGGGGCAGGAAACCTGGAGCAAGGCATAGCAAGCCTCCACTGTAAACCAGAGCCAGAGGCTCTCCAAAATGGTAGCCAAGATGGAGTAAAACAATGTCCCCAAATCCAAAGGTAAGAGTTCCCAGAGAGCACACAGGACAGGGAAGAGTGGGTGTGAACATCAAGAAGAGGCAGTGCCACCTGGGCCAGGGTCTAGAATGCTCCGGGTCACCCAGCATGCTGACTGTGTGATTTGATGGCAGAGAGACCTTACCTGAGCATCCTTAGGTTAGTACCTATGAGCTGAGTCCGACACAGGCCACAGTACCCGCCAAAGGAATGAACTGGCATAACCTGAACTCAGAGCGAGGAAGGGTAGACTTCAACCAAGGACACACTCCAGAAAAGGACAGGTGGATCCAGGGTCCTTGGGCTGGAGGAAGGGGCGTGGAGAAAGGGACTGCAGACACCAGCGTCTTCTCCTTCCCTCTCCTTAAGTTCCCAGGGCACACTTAAGAGAGCAGTCATGATGCTGGGGGCCAGAGCCAGGCCTTCTCAGAGTTTTGCCTCTGCCCTACTTATGTCGATGCCATGATGGCAGCCTCACACAGATTAATGAGGCCAGGCTGAGGCCCTACGTTGGGGGACTGGCCCTGTTTCCAGGTGACCAGATACTTGAGCCTAAATTAACTCTGACTACCTTTGTGTTCTCCTCCTCAGGCAGGAGGAGAGAAAAGAGGGAGGGAGGCACAGGAGAGGAAGAGGGAAGGAGGAAGCAGGGAGGGGGATGGAAAAAGAGGGGGAGGGAGAGGAGAGGGCGCTGGCTGCTTTAAGTAGTGTCCCCTACCCCCTGCCAGGAAAAACCAAGTTCAGGGCCTTTGGAGGGTGACCTCTCTCTCTTGCAGGAGGGACATTCCTGCGAAGGTGCTTCTCTAGCCCCCTCCCCGCCAAAGCAGGACTAAGCACTTGGTGCTAGTGAACACAGTCAGGCTCCCAGAGAAGCTGACTTTCTTAGCAGGATGAGGAACAGGGCAACAGAGATGATTGGAACCCTACCCAGTGCTTACTGATGCTTAATACCACACAGTGATGAAACCCTATTCATCCCGTAAAATCCCCCCGTGTATGTATGTATGTATGTGTGTGTGTGCGTGTGTGTGTGTGTTGGGGGGGGACTTATACAAGAGTAACTTTCCATGTTTTTTCAAATACACTTAGTGTTAATTATACATCCCCACCCCCTCTCTGCCCTATTCTCCCATCCCTCTTCCTACATCAACCTCCCTCCCCATTATTCCGCTTTATCCCCCTTCATTATTTCCCTTTCCCTTCATATCACTTATGGTCTTGCTTGGGGCATAGGATCTGTGGGAAGAACAGACAGTAAGAGACATGGGATGAATGGAGACCCAACTACTGTAAGAGCCAAAGGGAAGCATAGGATGGGACAGAAAACTCACAGTGTGTGGTTCTCATGAACAGGGCAGGGGACCTCTGCAGAGTGGAACAGCTCAAGCTGTCAAAAGACAGGCAGAAGCCCAGCATGTGACAGGAAAGCTCACCTCAGGAGAGGGCATGAGCCACAAGGCATGAGGTGGGTGGTAAACAGTGTGGGTCACCTTCGGTCCCCCAGAGGGGACCTGCAGATTGACTGAGGACGGCCTGGAGGAGGAGGAGGTGGTGAGGAAGAGGAGAAAGCCCACCTCTCTGTGCTTCCCCTCCAGTTCTTGCCTCCACTCAGCCTGTTTGCTGGGCTTAGCTCTGCTTTCCCAGTGTGCCTCACTTACCCTGGCACTGAGGATTATGTGGGCAGCCCTGCCTCTCAGAGCTTACAGAAGGCACGAGAACAGTGCCCAGACAATCTATGTTGGGCTGTGGCAGGTGCTAAGGCATGCCCAGCATAAGCAGAGCAGAATGCGGACTTATTCTGGCACGAGAGGTCACAGGAGCCCCTCTCCTGAGAAAAATTCACAGGGCTGAGAGGTCTTTAAGGTGCAGTGGAGTTTGTGAGTCCTGCTGAGGGTTCTGGTCTCATCCTAAGAACAATGATGAGATGGTTCCAGCTGGGGAGGGGGAAGGGCATCCAAGCATATTTTCAGAATCTGCAGGTGAGAAAACTATGCACAGGGTAGGGTGCGGGGGTGCCAGCTAGGGCTCCAAGAAAAGCTCAGATGACAATGGCTGTGGCCAGGATGTGCTGGGGACAGAGGAGGTCGGGAGAGCAGAAGATAAAGCCGCAGGAGGATGGAGTGGGGTCGGGGGAAGCATCAGCTTTGATCCTGTCGGTTTCAAGCTTGGGGTCCCAGCACCTAAAGGGGCCATCTCTGGGGACTCTGTGGCTTTGAGATGTCCCAGTGGAGATGTTGGGCTGTGGTGGGATCTGTGTCTGGTAGAGAGAAGGGGTACCCACATGAGCATCCCCAGCTTCCCTGACAATGGAAGGAGCCTAAAAAAGCTCTCTGCAGGGGAAGAACACAGGGGACTTGAGAGGTGATGGCTGGAAAGGAAAAGACTGCTGGGAAAGGCTAGCCCACAGAAGAAGATGCATGAGGCTGTCTCCCAGAAGCTGTCTCCATCATCAGACCACCCTAAGACCTCCATCTCTACAGGATGCTGGCCCAAGCCTCTGCTGGGGACAAGCTCAGTCCAGAACAGGAGAGGGATTTAAAGGGCTCAAGGCTGAGTGTTTAGACTGCACAAAGGGCAGTGTTGGCTGGGGAACAGAGAGATGGTTCCGGGGAGAGTAGCTGGGCAAGGGACTCGAGGTCAGGGGGGTTTCTCCGGCCCAGATGCAGACTGGGTATTGCTTTCATGCCAGAAGATGTTGCCCCTCAGGACTCCCCACCTTGACTGTCTGCTCCACTCCTTGCAACCAAGATCTGGTGTCTTGCCATTGTACTCGCCTGGCCTCTCAGAGATGGCTAAGGGCCAACAGTCCAGAAGGCTCTACTGAGAAAGAAGCACAAGGGAAGCCTGGAGCGCCTCTGGGCTTTGGAGGCCAGCAGCAAGCATGGAGACTTTACTGAGTAAGTAATAGGGAGCCAGAGAAGGAATCTGCACAGGAACAGCCTTGGTGGAGCAATGAGGCTTGTAGTGTAACTGGAGGTGGAGAGAGCTGAAGCCAGAGGCAGGACAAGGGACAAAGGACAGGCGGTCCCACCTGAAGACTGTAAGAGTGTGTACCTGTCCATGAAGCATAGAGACCCATGAGTGCATGTCTGTGTGCAAAGTAACAAACATAAACACAGACACCCCAGATACCCAGGTATAGACCCACAGAAGACAGTACAGAATGGTGCAGATGGAAGGTCATTTCTATGGCATCCACATAGGTTTATAGGCCTGTAAGTGCCCCAGGTGAGAGCCTGTTCCTTCCAGGACAGGCAGGAAACCCTAGCCAGCTCTCCGCCCCCGCCTGCCCCCGCTCCCGGTAGTGGTGCTTCAGGCTATGCCAGGCAGGATGGTAACAGGCTTGACCCACTTTTGCCTCAGCTCCCAGCATCACTAACAACCCCTAAAAGCAGAGGAACATGGTGGCCAGAATAGGCCTCCAACTCATTCATTCACTGAGGTCCAGGGATGTACCAGCTGGGTAGCTGGCTGCTTCCCTTCCTAAAATGGCAGCCAGGGATAGATGGTTAATGAAGGCTCCATGACACTATCGTCAACCCAGTCAGTGGGGCAGGAAGGAAGAGATAAAGGACTCCAATCCCAGGTGGACTGTGCACACGTGGACACGGTGGATATGCACATAAACATATAGACGGATGCACGGAGGCTGACACACAGCATTAGTATGCATACAGCCCCAAGACCACAGAGAGCAACAATTGTGTACTGAATCACCCAACAAAGCCTGGACATGGGGTGCACACTCCCATACTGACAGCTTCTTGGTGTTGCACATGCGCGTGCACACGTACCCATACACACACCGGAGGTGCTCGGCACCACACACCCTCAGGCAGCACATGGCTCGCTCGCATGCACGGCATGACAGCAGATGGCTGGTAAACACCCTGACACATGCTGCATGGGCACAGATGCCCTGTGCACTAACACACGCGCACACACGTGCGCACAGACATCCACAGTGCCCACTGGCTTCTGGCTCACAGCCTCAGCCCTGTCACTGTCAACTAGGGTTCCTTAGCCTCCCCTCCTGCTCCTGGCCAACAAGACTTGGGCTGAGTTCTGCCTGGTAGGCCACAAAGGGTGGTGTGGCCTGCAGCCAAGGACTTCCGTGACAGGATCAGCAACATCTAGACAAGGATTCTCGGAACTGGGAACAATTGATAGGGACAGACCTGAGCATAAGTCTGTGACACCTCCTCCTTCAGACCTCTGGGCTTCCTCAGCAGGCAGGCTGTAAAGAGCTGAGCCCTGGAAGCCAGAGGGGTGGAGGTACTGATGTGCGCTGGGGTGGGAGCTTCAGCTACCGGCTTGAAGGGGCTGAGGTGCTGTGTAAGCAGAAGAGGAAAGTTCCTTCGCAAGATTAAATCAGTCACTGTAATGTCTCCCCGCAGCCATTTAAATGACTCAAAGCCTCGACAGTGCAACTGCCACCGTTTATCCGAACGGTGGCCCAGAGGCAGCGTTCCAAACACACCCAGGAGGGGGAACACACACTAAGCCCTTCCTCAGTACAGGCAGAAGCACAGGCTTCCTGGATCCCAGGAAAAGGGCTGCTCAGGGCCATGGAGACCACATTTGCCCCTGACGGCTTTTTTTCTTCCTTTGCCCAGCAAGGCTGTCAAAGGCCCTGGGGCCAACCCCACCAGACAACCTCAGGAGAGGCTCAGAGCTGATTCTCCAAGATAAAAGAAACAGTTCTGGTGAAAGTGGCAACCATAGCTGTCCCCAAGCACTCTATGGTGGCCCTGGGGGTTGACATGGTTTGATCAGGTCTAGTTTAGCATGTTGTTCTTGGCATTTCTAAAGTAAAATTTGAAACTTTGCACCCTCTGTCCAGAGATGGCACCATTCATGGTCTGTATACAGTTTCACCCAGTCCCGCACTTCCTCCAGACTGCTCTCAGTGAGCTGACTGTCTGAGGGAGGGAGGGAGGCAGCTCAGGACCTCTGTCCAGCCCTGAAGTCCTCCTAGTCAGCATCTCTGGGACTCCACGGCTAAGCCTGGGTCCTGGGTCCTGGGTCCTGCTCTTCACCCTTGGCAAGCTCCAGGACACAGAGCTGCCCTTCCAGCTAGCTCTGGTGCCTGGACAGTATCACCCATCTCTCTCACTCTTCGACAATCAGCTGAGCCCAGGAACTGAGTACTCCAGACCTTTTCTATATCAGGACCAGCTGGGAAGCTGACCCGGGGGCAGAATACAGCCCTGTAGAGTAAAGGCACTGAGGCGGCCTCTGTCAGGGAACCACAACACCCGTGTCACCACCATTGCTGGGGTCAGTGGTCCCTCCAGAGCTGGAGCTGGTACGAGAAGCCCCATCCTTAGTAGTGATATTTCAGGGACAGCAGCTTCCTTGTCATCTCCTCCATGTTCCGCTGATTTCAGCAGACGTTTGGTGCCGAGATGTCTCCTGTACACAGATGGGGACCTCAAGCAATACACTGCACCTGAGCACCTGTACCCTCCCCCCCCTTCCACCTGCCCTCTAGGACCCATCATCCCTCCCTGAGCACCTGAGCAGACCTGCCTGACTCAGTCCCTGGGACAGGGTTAAGGGACACTCAAAGGCAAGCAGAAAAGGGGCCTCATCCTGAATTCTAAAGTCTGAAATAGCCCACCACAAATTATCTTTGTTCTGACAGGCTGATTAGCATAATTATCCCATCAGAGGAGAAGGGAAAAAAAAAAACAGGACAAGGAAGTGGCAGAGAGAGAGAGAGCCAGTCAGGGGCAGAGCCAAAGACAGCAACAGGCACTGAGAGAGGAATGTCTCCAAGGACGCTGCAGTAGCAACATGAACAGGGACACCCAGGGACCCAGGCAGCAAGAAGACCCTCCCTTCCAACAGCCCAGGACTCTGAGTGAGCCTCAGGGCCCGTCCATACAACAGGAGGCTGGCAGAGTGGTCCCCAAGATCCTGTTGACTCTACCTTTTAAAACATTAGGACCCAGGAGGTGCTGGCAGGCCCACAGTGCCAAGGATGCAGCACCCTCAACTGCTTCCTTGTCTTTCCTTGAGACAAGTTACACATCAGTTCCCTTTAGCAATAGCCTAGGACCTGTGCACCCTTCCTCTGTCCCAGGCACCGTGCAAGGCCCTTGCAGACACAGCAGCACCAGGAAGCCTTAAGTCCTTTACCTCCTGGAGAAGGGCAGAGAAACTCGGCCATGGGACTAAGAATTGGTTCAGTCTAAGGACCGGTGTAGGGTGCTCTGGGAATTCTGACAAAACACAGTTGCTCCAAGTTTGTGGGTGGGAAGACATGGGAAGATCTCAAAGCAAGGAGGACCAAGAAGGGACCTAGAAAAGGATAGCTCTCAGTGGGAACAGGGGTCTGGGCCTGGTGATGCTTGACACTATGGCAAGGTCACAAGATTCGGTACATGGCTCTCTCCACTCCTGTTGGCTACCCCTGAGCACATAGCCAGCTTAACATATCCTCAGAGAACACACGACACAAGAGCTCTGGCTCTCTCCTGCCTTTATTTCTCCTCCAGAGGGTTCAATGTCCCCCAAGTATGTGCAGGGGAGGGCAGTCTAACCCCACCTCCCCTTTTTTTAGGGACGATGCTTCTAGATTCTGGAGAAAGGACAGGAAAAGGACAATCAGCAGCAGGCCTGGCTAGAAGATCAGGAGTTGGGTGTGGGAAGGGGCAGTAGCAAGGACAAAAATGATGAGGGACAGGGCCAGAGGTTATTGCCAACGAGGACAGAATTTGGGATGGAAAGAAAAGGAAGGGGGCATGTTAGCTGGGGCGAAGTCAGCCCTGGGTCAGGGCCCTGGGCGGGAAGCCTGGGGTGAGAATAGGCTGCATGCCCGGTGTCGTCCTCACCCATCTGTCTGTCCACGGGAGCTAATCTCAGCCTTCCACTCCATCAGGCTGGCAGGACTCTTGCCCTCGCCTCCTGCCCACTTGGCTCTTTCCATGTGTCTGGAGGAGGTGGCAGGAGGCTGGCAAAAGAGAAAACAGCTCTGGGAATAAACACAGCCTCTGCTCAGCCTTCTGAGACCAGGACACTCAGGACACCAGGTGGATCACAGCAGCCAAACCTGTCATGCTTTCTGATGGCTCCCTGTGTGCCTGGGAGAAGCCTTTGGTAGTTGAGTTACATGAGTTAGCCATGAGGTCAAGGACGATTTCCTGGCCAGCACCATGCTGGGCTCTTCCAAGCATTATCTTATTGAGTCTACACACCAGATCTCTGAGCTGTGCACCAGGATTCACTCCCTTTGAACATCTAAGGCTCAGAGAGGCTTAGGAACTCACTCAAAGTTGCAAAGCTGGGAAGTGGTGGAAACTAGATTTGAGGCTCTGCTTTTATCTTAGATTCCTTGTGATCTATACAGAAGGGTGAGGAGGTACTGGCTTCACTGTGGGTGCTCCCCACCTCTGAATGCCCAGGCTCTTTCGAACCATCCCCAGGGAGATGGCCTTTGGCATACTATCCAGGTTGCTATGCCCCCATCTACACCTCTGCATGAATGGAGGCCTGGTGGGGATGGAGGTTGTGTGTGTGTGTGTGTGTGTGTGTGCGCGCGCGCGCGCACATGAACATGTGTGCATGGCTGCGGTGCCTCAGCTACCTGTACAGGACTGGTCATTTCTACCTCTGTCTTACACAGGCACTTCTGAGGGTTCAGGATTTTTTGATGATGGTGCCTATGAGCCTGACAGCCATATCATGTGACTAATGAGGACACTGAAGAGAGGGAATCTCTCCAAGGATCCCAAGTGACCCAAGGTGGCCTCAGCATAGTTATCTCTCTGTATTCTTCTTTGCATAGCACCCAGGGGAAAGCCCCAATGCTTACATGGCTCGGCCGGCATCTCTGGCCTTCCGCTATGATCGGCCTGGAGAGGGCTAGCGATATGACAGGCTGACTTAGGTGCTTGCTCGTGCTCCACCATTTACAGCCATTGCAGCCACTCTCCAGAAAGCAGGCCCTGGTGCCCACCTGATAGATGAGAAAGTTGGTGGGCAAGGAGAACTTGCTCAGACCCATGTTCACAGTAGCCTGCAATCAATGTCGTTTGTTTTCCTAATCCTGCCATGCCCATCGTCTCCATGCTGTGCTCCCATCACCGACAGCACCGAACCTGAGTCTCAAGTATCACTTAACAAGGGAATCCCAAACTAGGGGAACGGCTCGATTGGTAAAATGTTTTCTGTTCAGGCATAAGGACCTGAGTTCGGGTTCCCAGCACTCGGGTACTGCCTTATCCATGGCTTTAACATCACTGCTGTGGGAAGGACAGACAGATCCCTGGAGCTCATTGATTGGCTGGCCAGCCAGGGCAATCTGTGAGCTTCTGATTCAGCTGAGAGACTCTGCCTCAAAAAATAAGGTAGTGAGCCATCAAGGAAGACACCTGAGGTCAACCTCTGGCGTGCGCACACACACACCATTACCACCACCACCCAATCAAAAAAAGAGAAAGAAAGAAACGAGGAGTCTTCTGGAGAGTCCACGGGAAGGCTCATAGCTTCCGGGCCCCCATCTCCACCAAGCTCATTAAATGAGTCAGTTTCCAAGAGAAGGATGTGAAGCTGACTCTCCCAGTCATAGCATAGATGCCTGCTGCCCCTGTTAAGGCTGATCACACAGCGGAGCTGCAGAAGTGACAGCTGAGCGGAAGGGCTCTACAGTGTGTGGTGGAGAGCGCGGTGGACCTGGGATGGGAGGCCCACACACATCCCAGAGCTGCTCTCACTCAAAGACTGACCTTGGGCCAGTCTCTTACCCATCATAGACTTCTATTTCCTCGTCTGTCAAATGAAGGAGTTGAATTATGTGGTCCTCAAGGTCCCCAGTAGGCTGAACCTTCTAGGAGCTGGTGATTCGTGATTCAATTAAAGTTCAGCAGGCTGACGATCAGCAAATTTAATGACTCTTCAAAGTTGGCCACAGCAGGCAAAAAAATAAAAAAAAAGATTATAAATGTAATTTTATCAAAATGTGAGAAGATGAGAAAATGCAAGCAAATAGCCTCTTGGCGCAGAGGCCACGCTTACCAGTCCGTGGTGAGTCACTGCCCTTGCATGGGGAAGAAGGGGGAGTGCAACTGGATGTAGAGCATCTGTGTTTTCCTTCCCAGAGCCTGGGAAAGAGCAGGTCATAGCCAGGGGCAAAACAGGACCTTTGGGATTAATTTGAAATGAGGGGGAGAGAGGAGGTAAGTCCCCAGGAGAAAGTGATTTAAGCCTACCTAAAAGAGGGGCTTATGACAGCCACAGTCAATTCCTCCCCGTTTGACCCAAAAGCCTCCAAGTCTCTTGGGATACAGGAGGGGAGACTCTGAAATTGGAACCCCAGGGAAGTTAAAGAGTCTCTATGCAACCTCAATTCCCCCCAGAACCACTACAAAGAGGGTGATTTAAGGAAAAATACTGTTTGTTTCCAATTTACAAGCAATTACACATGATTTACAGCCCAGCCTGCCTCTTGCACAAGCAGCCCTGTAATTTACAAGACCATAAAGTCCGGGGGCTCCCGTGCTCCCGACACTGTAAATCTGGCCTGGATGGTGACTCTGGGAGGAAATGATTAATCTGTCCTTCTAGGGGTGAGCTTGCACAGTGCTACATTAGCAGGGGGAGCATCCTGCTGAGACGGCACTTCTCAGCCACACCCGTGACACCTATTTTGCACTGGAAGAGAAATATGGTCCAGGTCCCACGAGTATCCAGGGTAACAGCCCGGGATGCAAGCCCAATCACTTAAGCATTGGTGTTTGTAACGCCTTGTCTGTTGTCCTGACATAAGCGCTTAGCCCTTCTCCACAGGCCGAGTTCCTCAACAGCTGTGGCAGCCCAGACTGGACTTGTGACATCTCAAGCAGGGGATGGAATCAGACAAGCAGCAGCCAAGTGTCTGACACGTAGATCTTGGTTTGGCCTGGACTGAGGCTAAAGGCTCTGCCAAGCCAACAGGGACCTTGGAAGGTTCAGCAGCCAGCTTGGACTGGGTCAGCCTAGTTTAGAGATCTGCCAGGGCAAAGATGGGCAAGGAGGCCAGCAACCAAGGAGAGCTCCTAAAATGCAGCATGGCCAGAGACCACCACAGACGTCTGACCCACCTGAGGCGTAAAGGCCAGAGAAGTCCCTACCTTGAAAAAGAGGCTAGGGCTGGGAAGGCAGATGACCTCTATAGAGGGGCTGGTCTTTCATCCACCCGAGAGCCCTGTCTCCCTTCTCTTGAAGCTGAGTGTCTTAAGACACCACTGACTCAATGGTAGCTTACAGCTAAGGGTCCTACTTCCAGACTGTCCCCACCCCTAGCATTTTCTCCACACCATTTTGACCTAAAACAGATCCCTGGATTTGTGAATGGATGAGGATAAATAAGTGGATGACGGTTATCACTGATGTCTGTTGACTTCTTGCTAAACACCCCTCTGGGAAGAATATCCCACTTAACTCTGTGAATGGAGGCTAAAGACTTTGAAAGCCCAACAGCCCCATGGAAGCCGGAAAGATGACTCAGGAGGTAAAGTGCTTGCCACAAAAGCATAAAGACCTGACTTCCGTCTCCAGCATGCTCATAAAAGATCAGGTGTAGGAGCATGTGCCTGTAATGTCAGAACTGGGGAAGTGAAAACAGGAGGATCCACAAGCCTACTGACCAGCCAGTCTATTCAAACTGACGAGAAACAGGCATAGTGAGAAACTCCATCTCCCATAATAAGGTAGGGAGTGACAGAGAAAGGTTAATTATCAACTTCTGGTCTCCATGACACCTGCGTGTGTGCAAACACACACA
>JAQHUG010000031.1:2925254-2949512 GCA_028555095.1 Dicrostonyx torquatus | reverse complement strand
ATAGAAATCTGCCCCGTACTATAGCTAGCAGAGGACACTAATATGTGACCCCAGCCATCCTGACCCCAGAGCCTGCCTGCTTAACCACTAGGTGACAGTGACTCAGTTAGATGAGCACTGTGACAGAGGGAATGACCCAGCAGGCACACAGTAACCTTTCAGGCATGAGTTCTCACCACCAGCTCCTGTCCTCCCTGTTCCATGGACAACTAAGAGATCGGGGAGTGTGGGCTCGGTAGCCCAGGACTCCCTCCTGAGCCCCACAAAGCCCTGAGCATTTCCCATTCATTGTCCTCTGGCCTGGCCATCCTCCCATCTCCAAGCACAGCAGGGCCCAGCTGTAGTCTGGAAGGGGTCCCTACCTCCTGCACAGGGTCCTGCTGTCAGGAGTGGGCAGAGATGTGTAAGCTGAAGAGATCAACACCAGGATGCAGGGCACAGCCCCAGGCCTGGAAAGGATACAAAACAACCCAAGAGGCAAAAGAATGAAGACTGACACTTGACATATAGGAAACAGGGTGGAGGAATAAATACCAGGAACTGGCAGGCAGAAGGGTCAAGAAGATGCCCGAGGGCATCTTTCGATCCCAGCTCTGCCATTCGTGGGCAAGTTACCTAGACTCTCTAAGGCTAGGCTTCCTTATCTGCATAATGAAAACAAGGACTCAAGTACATCCTTGTGGGAGTGCATGGAGATGGCGGACCTGGAAGCCACAGTGAGCTCTCAGCAGATGCGATTCCTAACAGTCTGGTAATGGCTTTCACTGTTGGGGAGCCTGTCCTGAACTGCTTGGACCAAGAACCTTGAACAGAGGCAGATTCAGCCAGGGCTGCCCAAGAGGCTCAGCAGCTCTAACAGCAGGTATGCATGATGGAGGTGACCCCCATTGATACAGATTGTCCTCAGCATCTCTCCGGTAGGAGCAGAGTACCCCCGTGAACTCTTACCGTGGGACATGGCATGTTCCTCTTCACCTGCCCCTTGTCTACTCTGCCCCTTTCCCTCTTTTCATCCCTGTCTCCCGCTGTCTCCTTTTCTTCTCCATGACTGTGTTCCAACTCTCTTGCTTGCCTTTTGTCCCTCACCCTTTCATTTCTGGCATCTCCCTGCCCCACCATCATCCACAGGACAGAATACTTGGTTGCTATGGATGCATGTTACTAAGAGACAAGTCAGGACCATCTTTTGCTAAGGGTTTGGTTGGATAGCTATATCCCAAATAAAGACATCCCTCATCCTCGGAGCAGTAAGCACTTTTACCTTTTCCTATGATCAACTGTGGACAGCTCAAATAAAACTATCCCCTGTCCTTCCAAAGGTCCAGCTTATGACTCCAACTGTCAGCATCCCCATGGTCCCAGTAGCCACATCCTACTTACACCCTGAACAAATCTCATTCTCTACCCCATTCCCTCACTCCATCTGAAGCCAGGATCTCATGAGGCCCTTGCTAAGACTTTCTGACCACTGGAAAGTGCATGGCCTATTTCTCCAATACCAGGTGCTCCCAGGATAGATCTGCCACTGGGCAACACTGAAACCTCCGCCTGAAATGCACTTCTACTGCTGTTGGCAGTCCATAGTGTGAGTGGACAGAATGACTCAACCCAGAGACAAAACCCAAGTAGAGAGCCTTCCCTGCCCTCGCCCAGGGGACAAGCTAAGTCAGTACCTCATCCACGTGCCTGCTACCATGCCAGCTCCCAAATCCTGCTCCTCCGACTTCCCTCAGGAGATCAGAGTCCGGCGACAACAGCAAATGTCACCCCCTCCTGCCCAAAATGACTCTGACTCCCATAATAAAAGGACCTTGATAGAAAACGTCATAATTCAACCACTCAGTGTACACAGTGGGGTCTCTGCCCAGGAGTCTTCTTGGGGACTAAGAAGGAGCCAGCCAAAGCAGCCACAGGGAAGAGGGAGAAACAGACACAGACGACTCAGGGGACCACAGAGCCCCTTCAAAAACCATCAGAGGGGATTCAGTCTAGTGATGATGACACCATTACATACTCTGAAACCAGCTCCAGGGTAACCAGGAAGGGGAAGACAGTCTGCCACCTGGAAACAGAACTGAAGTCTTCTGGTTTTGGTTACAGAATTCTTAACCTCCCCTGAATAGTCTTCTTAGTTTCTGTTTATATTTTGTGAACATATATGTATACATATTTGTGCAAATGCACGGGTGTATATTCAGGTCCTGGTGTATGTGTGAATGTAGAGGCCAGAGGGCAACATCCGTGTTACCTTAGAGTTTGAGACAGAGTTTTTTGCTGAACCTTGAGCTCACCAGTTTGGCTAGCCTGGCTGTCTATCAAGCCCCAGGGACCCTCCCATCTCTGCTTCTCCGGCACTGGATACATACTCTCTCACACACAGCCTTTTACACAGGGGCTAGGGTACAAACTCAGGTCCTTATGCTGTACCATAAGCGCCTTACTAACCGACCTATCCTCAGGCTCTGGGGTAAAGTCTTTGGTAGACCTGTCTCACCAATCATTCTTCACTCACTCACTCAGCATTTGTTGGCATCAGCCATACTGATGCTGATGAGGTATGCTGCTGAGCCTTACTAGCACACAAACTGGGGAGGTAAAGAGTCACTTATGTGCCTGGAGTGGAGGTAGGGAAACTCACTATTTCCTGAGGATGTCAGGGAGGGCTTCACTGCAGAAGAGACAGCCGAATGGACACACAGACATACAGACTTCTCAAGGACGCTCAGTGTCTATTGAAGTCTTGGGTCCTGGCTTCAGTCTTCTCAGACATATTTAGAGTACAGTACTCTCGCCAAAGCCACAAAGACATCCACAGAAAGCCATGGAAATGTGGATATAACTCTATTGTGGGAGCCAAAAACCATTCAGCTGAGGCCACCGTAATCAGGAGCCTCATCCCCAGTGACAGTGAGAAGGGGAAGGGTGACAAGGTGGACAGAGATGCTTCATGTGGAAGACAAGACAGCCATTGGCCATGCCAGCTGCTACTGCTTGCTAGGAACTGGGGCTTTCAGAGCTGCGGTAATAACACACAGGGACAGAGGTGACTATAGAGATTATCTTCTCAGTTTCTGCATCTCGAAGATCCCTCTGATTCAAACTGTAGAGGGTGTCTTTGCTCCCGACTCCCTTGTCTGACCCAGGAGAACTGTTCTAGCTAAATTTCTGTCACTGAGATAAAAATCCTGACAAAAAGCAACATAGGGGAGAAAAGCATTTGTCTTACAATTCCAGCTTACAGGCCACCGTAGCAGAGAAGTCACAACGACAGGAGCTGGAAGCAGCTAGGCACGTCCCATCTAGTCAAGAGCAGGGAGAAATAACAGCATAAATGTTGCTTGCTTGTCTGTTTCTTCTCTCTCTCTCTCTCTCTCTCTCTCTCTCTCTCTCTCTCTCTCTCTCTCTCTCTCTCTCTTTTTTTTTTTGTTTTTCGAGACAGGGTTTCTCTGTGGCTTTGGAGCCTGCGCTGGAACTAGCTCTTGTAGACCAGGCTGGTCTCGAACTCACAGAGATTGGGATTAAAGGCGTGAGCCACCACCGCCCGGCTTGTTTCTTTTCTCTTTCACAGTTTAGGACACTATGCCTAGACAATGGTGCTGCCCTCAATGGGCTGGGTCTTCCTATATCCATTAACAATCATGTCAATCCCTCCCAGCCAGGCTCATGAGCCAACCTGATCTAGACCCTTCAACTAAAACTCTCTTCCTAGACAAGTCTAGGTTGTGTCAAGTTCACACAAGTAAAACCTAACCATTAGGGACTTCCCAGGCCTCACTGCCCTTTCAAAATCTTTAAACACGCCAGTCGGGCAGTAAAGGTCCTAAAATTGTCCCAAACAGCCTTCCAGGAGCCTGTTTCACTATTGTACTCTGTTACCTAGTTGGTTGATTCCAAGCATCACCAGCCTCCCAGGTTCTGTGGCCTCCTTCACCCTGGTAAGATCAGTTATAGACACATAAGTCACAGTTGATAAATGTCTCATAGAATGGACGTAGGGTGGATGGATAAATCTGGTGGGTGTGCAGGCAACAGAATCCAGTAGCATGCCATCTGCTCGCCTGGCACTCCTGCCCAAATCTATCTCATCTTTGCCAACTGGCTCCTGACACTTCTCCTCTGGGATCCTTTCTCTCCAGGTCTACTGCACCACGATGATTGCCCATGCCTCTTAGTTCCCGGGGAATGGGTCTCCCAGCTCACTGGAAATAAACTGGGCTTGATTCCAGCCTGCCCTGTAGTGCCATTTATAGGGATCTTAGTCTTGCAACTGCCTTTCTGTGACTTCTTCCCTCAAGCAGCTTACAAATGCCCTAGGAAAGATGTTGTCATCATCCTCCAGGGTGGCCCTGGGCCACTGGGCAAGCTACAGGCGGAACTCACGAGGAGGTGAGGGGCTTGTGACAAGGGAGAAATGCCAAGCCACGAAACAAACAAGCAAATAACACACACACATACATAACACACACACACACACACACACGGTAGCCTGGTAAAACATAACTTTCATACACCAACATGGGCTGGATGATCATGGCTGACTTGTCTTCTGGACCTCCAGGTCATGCTCAACCTAGCTCTTCTGCAATCCTTCCATGTGACACCAGTGGAGCTGTCAATCATGGTGCACTTTCTTCAAACCATGGGAATGGATAAATGTCCAATCTGGCAAGTCAGCAGTCATCCTCTGTGCCCAGACATGGACTCTGGGATGGGCATGTGACCAAACCAGGCCATTGTGGAGAGTGTGACATGAGGTGTGGCAGAGGGAAAGTCTTTCCTACCAATAAAAAGAAGCCCACGAGAGCAGAGGGAGGCTACATCTGGGTCCCACAGAAACCAAGTCAAGTGTGTTATGGCCATTGCCTGATCCCCTAGCTCCATATATTCTTGAAGCAGTCTATACCTAGAATGTCCAACGGTGACAGCCTGCTGATTCCTTTCACTTAAACTATTTTGATTTGGGCTTCTAAAAACAAAGTCTTACTTGTACCATGAGGAAAGGTGAGGAAAAAAAGCGAGTGGCTTTGTTTTTTCTGGGCAGGAATGTTTACACTCAGAGGTCAAGAACCTTGCCTCAATTCTAGGAAGGCTGCTCTAACCCTCCATGGCAGACTTCCAAGGGGACAGTAGAGGAAAGGACAGTACTGCTCTGTCATCTCTACAGAGTCACCGGCACCCACCTGCCCCCTCCTTTTCTTCTGTTCATTATACAAAGGGAGCTGGGAGTCACAGAGACCTAAAACACTGTCGGGGGTGTGCGTGTAGGAGAATGTCTCCAGCACACCTCTTTGCCATATGTAATCCCTCCCAGGGCCTGGCACCTTTGTAATCAGAACCTCCCCCTGACACACACACACACACCACCACCACCACCACCACCACCACCAATGCTAGAACCTCTCTAAACAAATGACTCAGGGATCCAGGCAGGAGAGGACTTGAGGAAGCATGGAAGTTTACTTAGATACAGTCATCATCCCAACCACAGCACACTCAAAGGCTCCTGATCCATTTTCACCAGGGGCTCCTCCATACGCTTGGCACACTGCAAGGCTATTTCAGAAAAAAACTCTACCAGATCCAAGAGCCCCGAGGGCTGCCTCACAGAGTCCCACGGGTGCTGGAATGCTCTGGAGGCTGCAAAGCCTCCATTCTTCCCAGGCCCGAAGATCCAGACGAGACTGGACATAGACAGATACTATTGGTGAGGCTCAGGCAGATGCTGGAAGGACATAGCAGGTGCATCCTACCCCAGTCAGTTCCTACATGAAGATCTGCCTGGTGTTCAGTGGCCTTGCCTGGTAATCGCAGGGCAGAAGGGAGGGCCAAAGAAGGGACAGGCCCTGGAGAAATGGGTCAATCCCAATAAGGCTTCTACCACCCAATAAGGCTTCCTTCTACTTCCCCTCAGTCAGGCAGGCCCAAGGTCCAGGGAGCCAAGTTTAATGGGGACAGTAGAAGGGACATGCCCCATATTTTGAGCATATAGTAAGATTTTTCTCACAATGTCTGCTCAATAACCATGTAAACAAAATATTGTTACTCCCATTGAATAAATCAGGAAATTAGGCTGAGGGGAGATGGGATTTGCCCAAGCTAGCCAATGACAGAGGTATGACTCAACTCCATGAGAGCCTTTTCTACACTGTGGGCTGAAAGAGGGCTTGAGTTGAAACGAGGAGCCCCAAAGGGTCTCTCTTGCCCAGATAGGTTATCACCAATATCATGTCAACTCGGAGTATCAAATGTCCATAAGCCTCCAAAGTGCAAAGATCTGAGGGGGACTCCCACTGGGGTCCCCTGGAGGCAAGTGAAGAATCAGCACCCTTGAAAGGCTGGCATCCGCCCCCCAGCCAACAGAAGAATGGCCAACCTCTTGATGACCCGTCACATCACACGTGTCCCCTTCCTGGGTTTAAAATCCTTCTAGGGATGTCAACAGCTCTGGGGACCACCCAGAACCTCCCTGTAGGACCTCCCATGACTATCCAGGGCACATGCTTGCATGTCTGTCCTGGGGTCTTCGCTTGAGATGCTTTCACCTTCACAGTCAGGCCAGCTGCTGCTCTGTCTTCAGCCATTAGCCTGTCACTTTAAGGAAGAACCCTCTCCAAACCTGGGATGAGGTGTCAAAATGTTTTTCAAGAGCACAGCAGGGTTTCACGATGCAGTGAGCAACAGCCTGCACTCACCTGCCTTCAGCACAGCTGTGGTGGACAGTTCCCTGTTTGCCTGCTTTTCTCAGTTTGGGGAGGAGGGGGTGCAGTAGCAGGGGTGGGGGGAGACTGGGGACTGCCAATGAATGTCAGCCTCCTGTCCTCCAGCGGGATGAGTCTGAGGTGTGTCTACTCAGTTCCTCAGACCTTATTAAGATTGAGCCCCAATTGCCCACAGCAATAACCAGCTCAGTATGCTACTGGCTTTGATCCCTTTCCTGTCACACCGTCTCCACTCCTCCACTCCTGTTTTTGTCCCAAATAAGCTACCTGCATTCATGTCCTCATCTGAACTTCTGCTTTCAGAAGCAATGATCACAGAAAACCATGCAAGACTCCAACAGTTATTGAGTCGCGGGAGCATAGGTTAAAATACCAGCTGTATCTAATGTAGTCCAACCGTCCCGACCAATGGATAGACAATACGGTCCACACACAGTGGAATGCTATTAAGCCTGCAAAAAGGATGACCTGCTATATGCACTACAACAAAGATTAGCTTCAAAGACATCTTAAGTCAGACACAAGGGCATGCATTGTGTTATTCCACTTATGTGAAGTACCTTAGTACAGTTCCAGAGAGCAGAGGTTACCAGGAGCTGAGTGTTAGGAAGAAGGCAGGGGCGGGGGGCGGGGGGGGAAAGAGGGGCATGAGGAGGAGAGTGAATGGTTCTAGATGAGGTGATGGGGACGTCCTAGAAAGGGGTAGTGCTGACTGTTGTCCACCATGAATGTACGCTCAGGGCCACAGCACTGTATACTTAAAAAAGCTAAATCTGCCAGGCGGCGGTGGCACACGCCTTTAATCCTAGCACTTGGGAGGCAGAGGCAAATGGATCTCTGTGAGTTTCAGGCCAGTCTGATCTACAGAGTGAGTTCCAGGACAAGTCAGGACTGTTTCACAGAGAAATTCTGTCTTGAAAAACAAAAAAAAAATTAAAACACTAACAAAATGGTAAATTCACACTATGCATATTTTACCATAATTAAAACCTTTAAGTTTCTGTCTAAAAATTATAAATTAAGGCCCACTATTTCACAGAAGGTGTTGCTTAGGCCAAGCAGCACAAACCAACAAGTCAACTTGAAGCTTATTTAAAGGCAACAACAGGAAGTAAGCAACAACACAGATGGCATGCTGATATGGGGGAAACCAGGAAGGTGGGAATCCCAGCGAACAGCATGGGAGAAGCCTTGTCCTGCAGAAACTGAAACCGCATGGCTGTGGGCACACAGACAACCTCCCCTCCCCTCCCCTGTCATGTCAGTGACACCCAATGCTTCCTTGACTGCTCCTCTGCGGGCCCATGAATCCCGTGAGAGCAGCAACCCACAAGTCTATTCCCAGACTTTGGCAAGTAGAACAAGTCCAGTAAATATGAACAAATGCCCTGCTGAAGGAAAAGCAAGGAGGAGTGAGCATGGAGGTTTCTAGGAAGTAGGGAGTCCAAAAGTAGGCAAGAGCTACTTCAGCTACGCTAAGTCAGTGAGTGTCCCAGGCTAGACACAAGGTAGGAAGTTCTATGCTGCATCCCTGGGGCTCTACTGTGTGGCAGAGCAGAGCAGGGGACAGATGTGGGGAATGGAAGGGAGGTGTGCTGAGATGGTCAGGGAGGATGCTGGCTGGAGATGACCTCTTGCTGGCCCACCTAAGGCTTCTGGATGAATCTCTGTCAACTAACAGAGGGCTCTCTGCCTTTTCTCCATTGCCAGGGTCTCAGTCCAAAAGGGCATTCAAGGCTGCGTGCCTAAGGCAGTTACAAGCCTCCGTGTTACACAGAACTTACTCTACGAATGCACATTTTTCTGAAAGTCCCTGATGAACTTTCACACAGACTCTGTGGGGTGAGGCAAAACCAAGTGGACAGGGTACCCCTCAAACTTTTCCTTCTTCCAGGGACCTGGGATCTTGGCAAGAGAGGGCAGAGGAGCCCATCTACCAAGCTCAGTCACTCTCCAAATCCTAATGATCCAGATCCCCTAATAAGGTTGAGACCTGGAAAGTATGAGACCAGCTGCATCTCATAGTACCCTCATCTCCTCACCATAGTCCTTGGATCTCTCAAGTCCTCTTTCCTCCCTCCTGGAGTGTGAATCATTACCTGTGTCTGAGCCTGAGTGGCCTGCCACCCCTTCCTTCCATACTAGCCCGTTCCTAAAGCACTGGGACCTTTTGTGACCTCTCCTTAGAGACTACTTCCTGGGCGGCAGGGACCAGTCTGTGAGCCACATCCCTGGCACCTACAATTGTCTCCCTCACCAAACAGGTACGAAGAGTCCAAGGAAGCATGCTCAGCAGCTCCCACCATTGCTGCCAGCTGTCTCACCCAATAACACCGACTGTCGGTCTCCTTTCTCCTAAGAAGCCATTGAAGTCAAGTAGACAAGGAATCAAATCCCATGTGGGCTATTGGTCTGCTCCCTGTAAATTATGTCCTCACGGGTCTCCATTTCCTTAGCTCCAAAATGGGGTTAAGATGATCCTTAACTTCTTCGGTGTTTTACTGAGTTGCAAATGGAGTCATGCCAGCCCCTCCCACACCAGGCTCTACTGTTTGCAAAGTTTAAAACCCTTCTGCCTGTTATCTTGGAGACCTATAAATCATGATTACGCTAAAGGCTCTGACAAGTTCTGCATAAAAAGGAAGCCTGCACTGGACCTCGAACCCACCAATCTGCCCCGATCCTGTGCACAGCTGTCTGAAGAGCCAGTCAAGCTGGTGTGTACAAAAATAGCTCAGTGTCTGGCAGACAGTAGATGCTCAATTAACAGACTCTCGTCCCCCAGCACTCCCCCTGGAAGAGCTAGATATGCAGAACATGTTGAAAATTGAGGTAATAAAGCCATCCCCTGTGAGGCTTCTTGTGACAGCTCTGATGACACTTTCAGGAGAGGGGGCTGGAGAGATGGAGGTCCCATGGTACAGCTCTCTGGACCAGCTGGCTGATTCCGGAGGGGCCATCCTGCCATGCTGAAGGGGCGGATGAATCCTGCCAGATTTGAATGCTTCCTAATTCTCCTGAGGGTTTCTCTGCTGACAGCCAAGACCCACCCACCCATTAGCAGGACTTGGTGGCCAGAGCAGCGGGAAGGGAAAATTCAGTGAAAAGGAAACAAGCCAATAAACAGAGTCCACCCATCAAGCGAACCCCAGAGCCCCATCTGGAGCTGAGTCGGAGGGCGGGACCCACAAGGCAGCACCTCCCCCGCCTGGCCAAGAGACCCAATGGGGCTGCCCTGGGCAGCTCCCAGACCCCTCTCCACACTGCCTCCGTCATGTCCGCTGATTATGGCAGTGTTCCCTACTACAGCATAAACGAATGCATTATGTCTTTGTTATGCTAATGTCATAGCACGACGCAATTTAAATAGCACTTCCAGAGAAATTAAGTATGTTCATTGACACAGTGAAATGTTTTCACCCTCGATGTAACCTTCACAGATTCTGTACAAAATCCATCAGTCAGTGAGCTATTCATTTGCGAATGCTTAGCAATTATTATGCTAATGCCTCACAATGCATTACAGCAAATTCTCTGTAAGTGGCAGGAAGTGCAGCTGCCTGGCACACTCGGCAACCAGATTACAGGGCATCTATCAATATACCAAGTCATCATTGCATCTTGGGTCCAAACACACTTTTAGTCCTGCCTTCTAGAGCAGACCACCCTAGTCTCAGGAACTGAGCTGGAAGTGTTAGCACATTGTCTGGGATCTCGGGATGGGGGAGGTGTATCAGTTAGCTATGGCTGCATAACAAACATTTTATGACTCAGCAGCTTAACGCAATATAAGCATGCATTATTGCTCAGGATCTGGGCTAGACCAGGTAGACCTAGGTGGAGTGGGATTGCTAATCTTGGTTGTCAACTTTGTTGGATCTAGAATCAGTTAAAGGCAAGTTGCTGGGCAGATCTGTGAGAAATTTTCTTATTCCGGTTAACAAAAATGTGAAGGCTCCCATCTAAATATGGGCAGTGTCTCTGGTTGCAGCCTAGATAAATGAGGTGGGAGAAAAAAATTAGTTCTTTTTGCCTATTTGTCTTTGTGTCTTGTTGGTGAGCTCATTTACCCTGTTCCTGCGGCTGCTGTCACTGATCTCAGAACCCAACTTTTTGGAGATTCCAATGAGGACCAAAGAGCAGTGGCTCTCCAGGAGTCCTCTGAGTCTTCTGCATCAAATGTGGACTGCTGAAACATGTAGATGAATCAGCTACCAGCTCAGCCTCTCTAGTGTGCAGCCATTGCTGGACTACCTAGATTGAATCATGGGAGCCGATCTAATAATTCTCTTTTATATTCTACCAGTTCTGTTCCTCGAGGAACTTCTTTAATACTCTGGCTGCTAGGTTGTGGATTGAAGGGTCCACCAACATGTTTACGATGGCCTCATTTGTGCCTGACTATGGGCTGGCTATCAGTCAGGGTACAGGGTAGGGTGGTGGTGGTGGTGGTGGCTTGCCTCTTGATTCCTATCATCTAACATACCATGCTGGTTTGTGTGTCAGCAACAGGAGTCTAAGAGAGCACCATATGCACGCATTAAATTTTTTAAAAATTTTAAATATTTATTTTTTGTGAATGATTGTTTTGTCTGCATGTTATGTATGTGCACCATATGCATGCCTGGTGTCCATGAAGGTCAGAAGAAGACATCAGATCCACTGGAATTGTAGTTGCAGATGGCTGTAAGTCACCAAGTCGATGCTGGGAATCAAACCCAGTTATTTGCAAAAGCAACAGGTGCTCTTGAGCACTGAGCCATTTCTCCAGAGCCCTTGCGCAGGAATTCTTAAAGTCCAGGTTTAGATGTCACACAATATCCCTTCTGCTAGGTTCTGTTGGCCGAATTAGCCAGTTGTTGCTGGGCAGCCCTTCTGGAGGAGAGAGAATAGATCCCTCCTCTCGACAGGAGACATTCAGACAATGTGAAGATCTTGGGTAGAGAGAGGAGTGACGATCTGCACCTTTCTCCATAAACCCCGCTCCCGAAGATGTATAAGCATATCTAACCAAAGTCCCAGTGGGGCCAGTGCTGATAAGTCTCCAGTGACATCTTACTCGGCTGGACAGCAATGAGTTATCAATGGTCACAGTGTGGTATGCGTTCTGGTCAAATGCACCCATCGTGAGATAACCCGACACCCTGCCCTTACTACAACAGAGCCCTGACTTTGTGGGTGGTCCACGAAGAGTCATTCATTTGTTGCAGTTTCCTCTGAGTTCTACATGTATAGCAGTTTCAAGACTGCTGGCTGAGATGACCCAGCCTCACAAATACTCCAGCCAGGACTTGACCACAATTCTAAACTTTCTTTGGGCCCCCATAAGGTTATCAGAGCCGTGAATAAGCAGGAAGTAACCTAGAAAACTATGCCAACATTCCCCAAAAGGATTATGGATGTTTGTGTTTGTTTAGTGTATTGGTTACAAGTTGTTATGGATAATGGTCAGAACAAAAGCTAAACAAAGGAGATTAAATTCAGGGTCTTGTTTTGAAAAGAAAAGTAAAGAAAAATGATGTGAGATAATGTTCTTATACAGTGTAAAGATTTGTCACTCATATTGGTTTAATAAAATGCTGATTGGCCAGTAGCCAGGCAGGAAGTATAGGCGGGGCAACAAGACTAGGAGAATTCTGGAAAGAGATGCAGTCACCAGCCAGACACAGAGGAAGCAAGAGGAGAAAGCCTCACTGAGTAAAGGTACCAAGTCACATGGCTAAACATAGATGAGAATTGTGGATTAATTTAAGTTGTAAGAGCTAGTCAGCAATAAGCCTGAGCTAATAGGCCAAACCATTTATAATTAATATATAAGTCTGTGTGTTTCTTTGGGACTGAACAGCTGCAGGATCAGGCAGGACAGAAACCTCTCTCTATGTTCACTCTTTTATTGTGATCAATGACGGTCAGTGAACCCACAGGACAGGATTAGTACTATGATTATGACCAGGGATCATGGCCCAGTTCTGACCTACTTAAAGCTCAAAGTCTGCTTTAGGTCTTCTGGAACAAGCCACTGCGTCATCAGATGTAGAAGAAAAGCCAGAGTTCATAGCTCTGGTTCAGAAATGTTCCCAGGCTACAGGAGCCAGTGCTGAGCCTGCCCCGTGTGCACTCTCTCCGAGGGAACTTACTATCTTGGAGGCCACACACAGTACCCCATGCTCCCTGGGCTCAGCTGGTGGATAAAGAGGTCAGGCACTTGACCCGAAGACAAATGCCCTATGGCCTGGCTCATCAAGAATGCTTGAGTCATGCCAGGCGGTGGTGGCGCACGCCTTTAATCCCAGCACTCGGGAGGCAGAGGCAGGCGGATCTTTGTGAGTTCGAGACCAGCCTGGTCTACAAGACCTAGTTCCAGCGCAAGCTCCAAAGCCACAGAGAAACCCTGTCTCGAAAAACCAAAAAAAAAAAAAAAAAAAAAAAAAAGAATGCTGCTTGAGTCAATCGGTTCATCTCCTGGAACTATGAACTCAGAAACAGAAATGAGTTGCTGGCCAGGGGTGACAGAAGCTACTGCCGAATGATCACAAGGCATTGCCAGGTCAGAGAGGGCAAGATGTGTCACCTGGGTATAGCTGTGATGGGATCCAGAGCTGTGAACTGTAAAAGACAAACAATTGGTTCCTGAAGCTACAGCGCTCAAAG
This sequence comes from Dicrostonyx torquatus, assembly GCA_028555095.1. Taxonomy (NCBI): domain Eukaryota; kingdom Metazoa; phylum Chordata; class Mammalia; order Rodentia; family Cricetidae; genus Dicrostonyx; species Dicrostonyx torquatus. Next base: position 2,936,142 of record JAQHUG010000031.1, on the reverse strand, counting down.
GGAGGAGGGGTGAAGGAGGGAGAGAAATGGAGGAAGAGAGGAAGTCTGTTCTCCAAAGCCCCTGGATTCCAGCAGCTTTGTAGTTCCAACCCAGCTTTGCACACATCTTGAGAGGAAGGCCTCTTGAGCCACCACTCAGCAAGTCCAACACAGCTTTCCATGCACTCATATGCCCAGCCTGTCTTCACTAGCTTCCCAGCAGAGCTCCCTTCGAGGGTCTGACTTTATTGCTGCAGGACTGGCAGAAAGAACCAAGCCATAGCCCCCCCCCACCCCCCGCCCGGCCATTCCCTACCTCACAGCCACATGAAGCTTAAAAGGACAAAGTAGGGGGCTGGGGAGATGGCTCAGTCAAATCAGGTAGTGCACTCAGACCGAGACGAGGCCCTGGTTTCAAATTCCACCTGTCCTTGTGGCTTCCTGTCTGACACCTTGTCTGTCTGTACCACCATGTCAGGGACATGATGGAGGACTTTCTTATGCTGTGTGCCCATTAGGTGCCAAGCTGTCTCAGGCACAGAGGCTACCACACTGAACAGTCTTTTCCAGAGAATAGATACCAGTTCAGAGAGTTAGCAAAGTCAGGAATCCAGTAGGATGTATTTTAAGCAGCACATGACAATAGCCAAGCTCTGTCCCCCAGATTCTCCATGTCCTTCCCACTCTCCCTAGCTCCTCAATCTTTGGTGGTGTTAGCTCCCCCAACCCAGCCAGGACATGTGCCAGGACCCCAAAGTTTCCTACACATGCTCACCCCTGCTTATCAGGGTAGGTGGTCAAGGTTTGGATCAGGTGAGTATAGTCCTCCAGGCCCTACCCAGTCTCACACTTTATCTGCCCCTATGGTTCCATGGAAACAGGGCTCAGCCCACCACCCAGAAAGAATAGCCAGAAGAGGGCTGGAGAGATGGCTCAGAGGTTAAGAGCACTGGCTGCTCTTCCAAAGGTCCTGAGTTCAAGTCCCAGCAACCACATGGTGGCTCACAACCATCTGTAATGAGATCTGGTGCCCTCTTCTGGCCAGCAAGCATACAGACAGACAGAACACTGTATACATAATACATAAATAAATCTTTAAAAAAAAAAAAAGGAAAAGAATAGCCAGAAGAGATGCAGTTCTCGAAAGAGGCCACTGAGTTCCCAGCCAAAAGCCTTGGGCACTTACTCTTTCAAGTGTGCACCCAAGGCCTTGTGAGAAAGGCAGACAGATCACTCTCCAGGATCATTGTGGAGAAGTCCCTGAAGCCAATTTTTTAAGGAACCTCCAGGGGCATGCAGGAACTAGCCAGTGCCCTGCCCTCCAGTCCAGGTGGAGTCTCTGAGGGACAATCACTAACCTTTCCAGTCACTGGTCAGGCAAGGTCAAGTCCTATTAAGCAATGTGGAAAGGGGATGGAAAAGGAAAGCTGGGAGAGCCAGAGCTGAGGCCCGGACAGGAGGGAGGAGGATAGGGAATGGAAGATGGTCGGGGGGGGGGCAGGTGTTGGCTAACAAGCAGGGCAGGATCACTAGCACTCTCAAAGGGCCCTGGACAACCAAGTGCCCTCCAGGACCTGTCACTCCCGTTGGCCACAGGAGACCCAGGCCCACATGCTTCTGTGGATGCACCTGCTGTAGCCTTGCACATGGCCCATGCCTGCCCTTGTGCACAGGTGAACACGGCCAGTCACATGTTTACTGCAGTCCTTAGGCATACAGGCATGTGTTCACACAGAGTCTTCTCACAGGCCCCACAATCACCTGTGCTTGGGTATGGCACTCAATAGTACACAGCCTTTCCCACAGACATGAATACTCACGCCCCTTACACATATACATGTCCAGGCATACTCTACGGTGGGGTACATGAAGTGCCTACTGACACCCCTCTTCTCCATGCTTCTGCTAAGCTCTCCTAGCACCAGGCACAGGGGAGCAATCCACAGTGAACACTTGATGAGAGTTCCTCATGTCCCAGGCTCTGCTCTATGGATGCTCCAGGTCTTCTGTGACCTGGAAGTAAAGGCCATGGTCAGCCTCATGCTTCTCATCTGGAGGCACATAGGGATGGAGAATTTTCTCTTGAACACTGCTCTTCCTTGCTTTATTGTATGATGTTCACAGCATTCGGTCTTCCTAACGGAGGCCCTCCTTGCCCCTCTGGTTTGTGTTAGACTCCTCTGACACACGGCCTCAGATCACCTCTGCACTTCTGCCTCTGTGGAGCATCCAATGGGTGTCAGTGCTGTCAGGTACCAGGGTGCTACACCCTGGTCTGACTCTCCCACTGCTGCCCACTGTGGCGAGGACTCTGCTTTGAACATGAGCTCCCACGCATAAGAATCTAGAGTACAGGGTAATAAGGGGACTTCACAGCCACACTGCAATACTCTTATTCTGCACACATGAGCATGCAGGTGAGGAGCCCTGGGTCCCCAGCCTCACACGCTGACCTCTGGAAGCCACATGCCATCCTCATTCCCCACCTTCACACAAGCGAGCACAGTGTACACACACAGTAAGGACTCACACACTTGCACGCCCTCATATTCTCTTATGACCTTCATACAGATAGACACACACACACAGTTGCTGTAACCCTCAGTCACACTCACATTTACACAACCACTGAGCGCTATCTACACACACTTTCACACTACATTCACACTTGTGGCATAAGCAAAAGGGGGTGTGGGGATGGAGCAGGGCAGCTACAAACCCTTGGGGTTTAGTAACCCAGGCAGGTGGGAGGGAGATGGTATCAAGTTACTGGAGAGGGAGAGCCTGAGCTTTCCCTCCAGGCCCCTTCCCCTGCCAGGCAAAGGGGCACCTTCACACCAGCGGCATCTGACCATATGGCCTATGAGCATGGAGCCCAGCCAGGAGGGCCATCGTGAACAAGCAAAGCACAGGACTGAGGGTTAATCAGGACAAGCCAAGCCTCAGGGAGAGCTCAAGAGGAGCCTGGCACATGCAGAATGGGCAGCTGAGGGGTCTAGGGGGATCAGGCTGGCAGGGTTCTGCTCATCATTAACAAGAAGAAAAAGAACATTCCTGGTCAGGTGTGAGGGTGCACACCTTTAATCCCAGCACTCTAGAGGAAGTGGATCTCTGTATGGTCAAGGCCAGCCTAGTCTACAAATCAAGTTTCAGGGCTACATAGAGAGATCTTGTCTGAAAAAGAGAAGGATGAGGAAGAGGAAGGAAGGGAGGAAAGAAGGAAGGAGGGAGGGAGGGAGGGAGAGAAGAAAGGAGGGGAAAGAAAAGAACTTCCCTGACCCTCAGCATGCTCTGAAAGAGTTACCCTGCCGTGGTATCCAGGACCACTGAGGTTAGGGTGGCTCCCAGCCTTAGGGACATAGGACAGACCTAAGATGGCAAAACAGGACCTTTCTCTTCAGAGCTCTCAAGGGGAAACTGAGGCAGAGTGCAGGTAGGCTGCTGTGATTCTGCTTATCTTGTGCCCTCCTCAGGCCCCAGAGCAGTCTGTCTATCCCTAGCAATGCTGCCAGAAGTTCAAGGAGCATGGTGTTTCCTAGTGGCTGTATCTCCTCCTCCCAGCTGGCCCACAATAATGCCAAGCCCACCCACTTTCCCATAAGGCCATGTTCAGAACAATGGTCTCAAAACGAGTCTTCCCAGGGCTCCTATGACCCAGGAAGGTCCTGTGGCTAAGGGAATGTGCATACATCAAGCTTTTGCTACTTTCTCCTGCTGACCAAAGGCAGTGGTCCCTTCCCCCATGTGTCCCTAGAGCCATAACAGGTGCAGCATGAGCTTTCCTTGAGGGACAAGGGACAAGTCTGGACCATGCTTTCTGACTTATGAGCCACAACTGCTAAAGAGGAGAGCCTTTTCAGTGTTTTGGGGTCAGGGCTGTTATTAAACCTCAAAGGCTCTGATGCTTCCTGTCCCTCAGGGCTGCCTCTGGCCTCTGCCACCTCTAAGGCCTCCTGCTGCAAAGCTGGAACTGTGTTTGAGTTCCTCCCATGCGTGATGTGTCACCCTTGGGGCTCTTCTCAGTCTGATCATTTACAGAGCAGCCCCCAGCAATGAAGGGTGTGCATGCACCCATCCCTCCTCACTGCAGCATCTCTGTGAAGAATGTGGGGCCTCTGTGTTGGGGAAGAATGCTGGTCCCTTCAGGCTAGAGGAGCTTTTATCCAGGTCCTATACCCAGAGACCCAGACTTCCTGTTTCCTCATCGCTGACGTTCATTCCCTGGAGAATGCTCAGGCATCCGCTGCCCAGAAAGAGAGTCAATGGAGGAAGCTAGTGCTTCAGGGCTCTGAGGCTTGATGTAAGTACAGAATACTATGGTTCCATAACACCCATGTGACAGTGTGCATTCATCTACACCCACCCATCACCCTATCTGCTTATCTTCCATCCATTTGTCCATCTAGACATTCATCTGTTTATCCATCTAGCCATCTGTTCATCCACACACCTGTGCATCTACGATGGTTGGTTTTAATTGTCAACTTGATGCAGCACAGAACCAGTTAGAAACAGTTTCAATGAAGGGGCTATCCACAACGAGGTGGCCTGTAGTTATGTCTGTGCAAGACTTGTCTTAATTAAATTAGTTGATGTGGGAAAACCCAGTTCACTGTGGGTGGCACCATTCCCTAGGCAGGGGACTGTGAACTGAGCTGAGCATGAATATAGAACTCAAGCTGAGCACAAGCAAGCACGCACACATTCGTTTCTCTCAGAGTTTTGGCGATGGGTATGATATGTGACCAGCTGACTCCAGCTCCTGCCATTGTGATGTGCCCACAGTGATGCCCTGCAATCTGCTAGTGTGAGGTAAAATTAACCCTTTCTTACCTAAGGTATATTTTGTCAGTGGGCAATGTATTTTATTACAACAACAGAAGTGAAACAAAACACCACCCATCTATCCATCCATTCATCCATCCATCCATCCATCCATCCATCCATCCATCCCCTCCCTATTCGTTAACTCAGGACACATTCTGTGAGTTGGGGCTGTGCCAGGCACTAGGCTCTTAGAACAAATAAGATGAATCGAAACTGTTCCTGCCCTCGAGGAGCTCCCAGCATGGTCAGGAAGAAGGCACAGAGACAGATAAATGACAAGAGAGGGTGGTAAGTGCAATTGCCAAGCTATGAACAAAGAGCTGTGAAAACACTTCAGACCGAGCCTCGAGGAGCACTTAAGAAAGGTTTGGCAGAGGGAGTGACATTTAAGCTGAGTTCTGAAGAATGGTTGGCAGTGTAGAACCCGGGGAGAGGAGAGAGCTCATTCCAATGTACCCCAGAGGTGTCCTGTGACAGTCTTAGATCCACAACTAATAACTTTGGGGTTCAAACTAAATCCACTTCAGACATTAAGTTTAAACCTTAGTCGTTCATTTCAGACCTTGGACTAGGAATAGAGCCTTATAGAAAACAATCACCCAAACCTCTTGAAGACATATCCAGCATGCTCATATAGAATCCCAGCATGCTCATATAGAGGGATGCTTAACTCAGGCTGCCTGGACACTCCTGCACGCTCATATAGAACCCCAGAATGCTCATATAGAACCCCAGCATGCTCATATAGAAGAGGACTGTGCTTAACTCGGGCTGCCTGGACACTCCAGCATGCTCATATAGAATCCCAGCATGCTCATATAGAGGGCTGCTTAACTCGGGTTGCCTGGACACTCCGGCATGCTCCTATAGAGGGCTATGTTTAACTCAGGCCAGTTGGACACTTCTTTGCACTGTCAAAGAAAGTCTGACAAAGGCTGAACCACCAGGAACACAGTCCAACATATTGGACCACTTCTTAAGCTAAGGAGTCAGAGTCCAATATCCCAGCTCTAAAGTCATCAGATAAGCGGTATGGTGGTTCAACTCTACAACCACTAGGCAAAGAATCTCCCAGAGCAGCAGTTCTCAACCTGTGGGTCATGACAGGGGTTGAATGACCCCTTTTATAGGATTCACCAAGCCATTCGGAAAACACAAGATATTTACATAAGATTCATAACAGTGGTCAAGTTACAGTTACAAAGTGGAAACAGAACTAATTTTATGGGTGGTGATCACCACGACATGAGGAACTGTATCAAAAGGCTGCAGTGTTACGAATGTTAGGAAACATAACTTGAGACAGGGTTGAAGTCCAGGTCATTTACTTAAGGGCTACTCCAGAAAATACTGATGAAGAAAAGAAGGGATGTGAGACAGGGAGAAGGGAGAGGAGTGTGGCCAAGGGCAGGATGGGCTTGGTCCTACAGGGAAGCCTTAGAGACATGCTGACTTAATTTGGGTTTCTATTGCTGTGAAGAGGCACCATGACCATGGCAATTTTTATAAAGGAAAACACTTAATTGTGATGGCTCACTTACAGTTGCAGAGATTCAGTCCATTATCATCATGGTGGGACATGGCAGTGTGCACGCAGACATGGTGCTGGAGAAGTAGCTGAGAGTCCTACATCTCTTGCAGGCAACAAGAAATGGTCTGAGAGACTGGGTGGTATCTTGAGCATATATCAGACCTCAAAGCCCGCCTCCTCAGTGACACACTTCCTCCAACAAGACCACGCCCACTCCAACAAAGCCACACCTCCTAATAATACCACTCCCTTTGGGGCCATTTTCTTTCAAATACACATGCTGACCCTGACTTTACTCTGTACTAATCTTGGCAGAAGGCCAAGGAATAAGGTGTTTGTCCTCCTCTTCATGCACACCACTGGCTGAGGGCCACCCCTACAGCTTCAGGGACCCAGCACGTGGTGCCTGGAGAGGCCCTCAGTGGGGTCTTAAGTGTCTGCTGCAAACCCCTGCTGAGACATGAGTGCCACAGGCTGCAGAAATAGTGCTCAGGCCAGGGTAACCAGAGCCCCAACAGAAAGGGAGAGAGGCAGGGAGGCAGGGACTATCATTTGGGATGAGGGGAGTCTTCCATTTGGAAACATTCAAAAGAAACCTGGGTAATCAGGAAGGCTCAACTCTGAGCAATGATCAAAAGACAACACAAGCAATTAACAAACACCTAGGGTGAACCTACAGTCCAAACGGCTGAAGTAAACCAAAAAGCCTGGCCTGAGGACTGTCCTCCCAGGATCCCAGCACCCCATGGCCAAGGGGCATTAGGAAGGGGCATTATGGGGCAGAAGAACTGGACTTGGACAGACCCATGGAGCACCTAATGACCCTGACCCACAGTCTCTCTGTGGGTGGCACGGCTCCCAGCTCAGCAGGGCAGGACAGACTAACTTTCTTCAGAGCGTTGCAAAGTGAAACTCCATGAAATGCCGAGTCACAGGAAACGCCAAGAATCTTCACACATAGAATAATGAGGCAATAAAACTCAACTATAAAGTTAAATAATTTACCATAAATATCTAAAGCTCTCAAATTATTCTCTACATTAACTGCCTATGTTTAAAATGATCTTTGCATTCACTATGTCACAGATGGCGAAAGCAGACAAGAGAGCCCTTGACAACTCTAACTGCAATTAGCCCTTCCCAGCTGCCATGATTTAAAGGCCTTTTCAGTTAAGCTGAATGAAACACCCGCGCTTTATAAATAAAGGCTTTACCAGGGCTGACAATGAAGTATTTGAAACATACAGGCCTGAGCCACTCGGGAGGGGCTGGCAGGGGAGAGATGTCATCACATCGCCAAACTTGCCTCCCACAGCCCCTCCCGCCTCACTCATTTGCGTTCTTATGCTCTCTACTACACACACACACACACACACACACACACACACACACACACACACGGCAGCCCCCTCCTCAAGCTCAGTCCACGCCTCCCACTCTCACACAGATGCCTGCATCTCCATTCACCTTCCTGTTGCACCCATATTCTCTGTAGTCTCGTAGCTTAGCACATGTACACACACACACACACACACACACAGAGAGAGAGAGAGAGAGAGAGAGAGAGAGAGAGAGCGCTCAGGAGGTGGTGCATCTCCAAGGTTCTGCCAAGTGTGCAGGACCGTGAGAAACTCTCTATTGTGTAAAGGCCAAATAACGTCAATTGTCTCTGTGGGAGGCCTGTGTGTGTCTGTGACCAAGTCAGGGAGTCAGGAGACCCTGGCTTCTGCTCTAACTGGCCCAGAAGGAGGAGTTCTCTATGCTGGGAGGAGCTACCCTTCAACAGCACTTGAGCATCTTGGAGCCTGGCTGTACGCAGCAAAGGAGGTCAAGGTTACCCTGATTGCCGCCAAATGTCCCTCCCTGGGGCCTGGCTGGTTAATTGCTTGGAGTCTGGTGAGGCAGAAGCTGTCAGCAAAATGGCCCTGTGAATCACATGCTTGGATCTCTGGGATCCTCATGTAGATAAGGCTAGGCCCCTCCTGTTGCCTGCCAGCCACACTCCTAGAACAGGGGACATAGGCACAAGCCCAGCCTGGCTTAGCTCAGTTACCTGGGGATTGCAGGGTCTTCTTCCTTTGTGGAATGCAGGGGCCAGAGTTGCCATGGCTCAGCCAGAAAGAACAGTCTAACTCAGTCTTCCTCAGTCAGGCATATACAGGCAGCAATAACCACACCCCCTTTCACTGAGCTATTACTTCATGGGGCATCTGGGCCCCATGCCCAAGGCCCTTGCAGACATCATCAGTGCCCCTGGGACCTCACTAAGAACCCATGAGCAGATGCTGAGATCTTTATACCGTCTGCGGATGAGGGATACAGGTAACTTGTCAAGGTGTGTGTGCTGGAGCGGGGATAGATGCCAAGAAGGCAGCAAGCTGCCCAACTCAGCTCCGCTGCCTATTTGTGATGCAGCCCCTCAGATCCTTATACCTGCCTAACGAACCATTACAATTCTGCCCAGCCCTTCACCCCACTTCCCTTAGAGATCTGCTTCTGAAGGTGAGGAGACCCGGAATGACAAAATGTCCATCTATTTGCTCTTACATTGTCCCCCTGGATCCTCCAGGGTGAGGTTTTCCCTGCACCAACTGTGCACCACTCCTGGGCTACCAGCTGGGTCCTCCATCATAAGATCTCCTCTTGCCAGTGGCCCTGCATCAGGGCCAGCAATGTGCCCAGATTACAGAGGCCAGGAGGATTCCTGGAAGAAGCCGGATCCAGACTGGCTCAAGTCAGTGGGAGGACCAGCCAGAAGTTCCGGAGGAGCATCTGGGCTCCCAGGGCTGCACCCCAGGCAAGCTCTCCTGAATGTGCTGTTTATCATATTTGAGTTCCAGGGAGATGCCTGGGCTGGGACCCAACTCACAAAGGAAAAAAACAAAACGCCTTCCATCTCTGATGGGAACAGAGGCATTATGGGATCTGGAGATTGTGGAGGGGAGTAAGAGGCACTGCATGGGCACATCAAAAGTACTGATCCTAGATCCTAGGCAACTAGGCAGCAGTGGAACTAAGCCAGGGTCCTGGGGTAGCAGCCAGAGCTGCAGGGCTGGGGTGGCAATCCTGGGGGTGAGGCTGCTGGTCTCAGGGAAGGAGAGGCATTTGACTGCAGGCCCAAGGCCAGGCTCAGCTGGTGCTAAGAGCCTCTGGGAGAGAGTCATAGTTTACAGAAATCTCTAAGGAAAGGGAGCACAGGCCTGGGGAGGAGCTACTGCCTTCCACTCCCTGCTGAATGTGGGGCAAGGAGACTAACTTTCAAGGTGGAACAACATCAATGAGGAAGATCCCAGAGGGGGATTTGGAGGGAGAAACCAGGGCTTCAATGAGGCCGGGCCTGAGCCTGGGGTGAAGTGAAGGTTCAGTGGGGTAAGGGGGCCTTCAGTGTCTATCTGGATAAGCTGGACCTCCTGGGGATCAAGTGGAAATGCCTATGGTACCACTCAACTATGTGAGCCAGGTGACAGGGCCGGGAGAGAATAGCCTCCTAGGAAACAGAGAAAGATGGAGACACTACTGAGAGAAGGAGGCTGAGGGTGAAGACTCAGGACACAGGAAGGCTGAGGGGAGACGCTCATCTCATGGGAGACATAGGATGAGTGAGCACCTGCTGACTGCTCTTGCCTGGGGGCAAAAATTAGGCCTGTCCTAGCACTTTGTGTGAGTGAGCATGTGTGTGTGTGTGTGTGTGTGTGTGTGTGTGTGTGTGTGTACACGCACACATGCAAAGGTGTGTGCATGTGCTCGTGTGTGGGATAGGTAAACCAACAGTGTCATGGGAGAGGCAGACCATCTCTATCCCCATTTTACAGATGAGAAGGATGAGGCACAATAGTCTAAACACCTTCTAAGGCCAAAGTTAGAGACTAAGGACCCTCCTAAGGACATAGCACAGTGAGCCAGTGCTAGACTCAGGATTTTCACCTCCTGTGACACGAGGATCAGCTGAGCTAGTGTTAGAGATGGAGTCTAAAGTGATCCTGGGACATCAGGGTGGGAGAGCTGTGAGAAAAGAGATGTTCTAGAACCATCTTCACAGACAGGGACATGAAGCCCTGGGTTTGGTGAGGCACTAGGGGAGAAGAGCATTCAGTGGCTAAACCACCAGGCAAGGTAATCAAGCATGGTAAATCCAGGTGTCACCTGCCCAGGGGACTCGGGGATTTGCTGTGAACTATAAGCTGTCAGGTCAGAAGCTGGTTTGGGAGTTCACAGGCGGCATGTCCTTGAATCAGCCTTTTACATTCTTGAGCCTCTGTACCCCTCTCTCACAAAGTGGGGCCCTGGAGAGCATGAGATAAAAGAGGAATTCAGGGCCTGCTGTTCAGGGGAGCTCTGGTGTCGTTGGTGTATGAGGATGCAGCTGAGCAGGCTTGAGGATGACAAGGCTGAGACAGCAAGGAGCATGGTGGGCACCACGATGACCTGCAAGTCACCCTCAATGCCATGGGCTAGCCTTTACCCAAGGCACCACGATGACCTGCAAGTCACCCTCAGTGCTGTGAGCTAGATTTTCCTCAGGACACCACGATGACCTGCAAGTCACCCTCA
>JAQHUG010000031.1:2782622-2910971 GCA_028555095.1 Dicrostonyx torquatus | reverse complement strand
AAAAAAAAAAAAAGTTAGAGTGCTGGACTGAAGGAGCCTATGGGGGTGGCCTCGGGACACAGAATGCCCAAGGCTGGAAGCTGCCCTCTCTGGTAGAAGGCTGTCTGTGTTGTCAGAGTCTATGGCCCTGTCCTTTCTCTCCTGCCCACCTGAGTCCCGGACCTTGAAGGGACCTCTAGCGTTCTGGGGTAAGGGCTTTGCCTCCACCCTCTAGGCTCAGTTCTTTTAGCAGGATCAGTGACTTTAATAATGCTTGGAGGGACAGAGGGGCTCTAAGGTCTGATGAGATCTAATACAGCACTAGGCCACGTGCAATTGAAGCCACTCAGGAGCAGAGGCTGGTGGATCCCACGGGGACTGATGCCTCCAACATCACAGCAGCCAGGCATAAAATGGCCATGGATCTTTCTCTACATGTGGAAACATGAAATACTTTTCTGCGAAGCCTCACTGTAAGAGGAGGAGGCAGCAAGGTCAGGGGGAAGGAGGGATGTCTCAGGGCAAAGTCCTCCATGTCAAAGATCCGTGGGACTCCAGGTGCTGCTACTCCAGGCAAGGGAAGTCACCAGGCATACAAGTGTTGCGGGCATGTGGATGCTGGGCCCTTCCCTGAGTTCCTGGAGGATGGGATGGGGGAGACTCGTTGCCCCTGCCTTCAGTGAACCGTGGATGTGGGCAAGCCACAGCATACTCTGAGTATCTTAGCTGAGGTTGACTGGTGTGCCCTCTCCACAGATGGAAAACTGAGGCCTGGGCTGCTTAAGGAACATTATCCGACACTTTTACCACCAAGATGGTAGCTAAGGCACTGTCCGTGGTTCTGAGCTAAAAACACTGTAGTCTTATCCTGCAGATCTGTCTCTTCAAGTTGTGCGAGGCTCCAAGATAGTGAAGGAGACTGACAAAGGGGACGAGCTCACATCCCTGTCTCCAAGGCTTTCAGGAAGGCAAAGAAGATGCAAGCAGCGGGTACCACTGTTTAGATTATTTTATATTAATTATATATTAATTAATTATATATACTATTAATTATATTACCAAGTGGGGTAATATAAAATCATACCCATATGAGGCAACTGAGGCACAGGGCAACAGGTAGCTGACTCAAGATAGACAGTAGGCCACAGATGGGACCCAGGTGTAGGTCTTGGCCCTAGGCTCTGCTGCTAACTGTTGTGGGATTTTGATCAGTTTAGCTAATGACCTTTGGGGTAGCAAGTCCTAGGGCATGGTCTTGTTTGTTTACATGGCCGCTTAAAAGCTGATGGGGAGGAGTCACACTTTCCCGCTTTCTCACTTGGGTGGTCAGACCCCAGCTCACCCAGGAAGAAGGCAGGACATAGCAGCTGGATTGCAGTGGTGTCTAATCTGTATCATGAGTGTTTATCCTCATTTTATACCTAAATAAATTCTTGAGACATTGAACATGGTTCCACATAACAAGTGGTGTCCAATGTGGGGTGGAAACCTCCAGCTGCAGCTAGCCTCTGAGTTCTGTGCTGGGGGAAGGCAGAGGCTTGAAGAACCTCTAGGAACGAAGGCCTGACCTTGACCACGGAAGGACCAGACACACAATGCCTGGAGACCTGAGTGTACTTGACAGTCACAGGGCCTGGGGCAGAATTTCGTTAGAAAATTCTAGAAGATAATGCAGGGACAGCACCCACACAACACCCCTACTGTGCACCAGGCTCTGGGTGAAACACCCCTTCGCTCCTTCCTTTCTTTATCGTGTGTGATGTTTGCCTGCGGGTGTGCAGGCAAACTCACCTACAGGCATGTCTTCTATCGCTCCCCACCACACACTTTTGACATAGTGTCTCTTACTGAAGCCAGAGCTTGCTGTGTTTGGTTATACTGGTGAGACAGGGTGCATCTGGGCTCAACCTGACTCTACCTCACCCCCAGCAGCAGGGTTGCAGGCACACACTGCCATACTCAGAAATGACCTAGTGCTGGGAATCTGAATGAATCCGGATTTTCTTTTTTTTTTTTTTCTTTCTTTCTTTTTTTTTTTTTTTGGTTTTTCGAGACAGGGTTTCTCTGTGGCTTTGGAGCCTGTCCTGGAACTAGCTCTTGTAGACCAGGCTGGTCTCGAACTCACAAAGATCCACCTGCCTCTGCCTCCCGAGTGCTGGGATTAAAGGCGTGCGCCACCACCGCCCGGCTTTGAATCCGGATTTTCATGCCCATGGAGCCATCTCCCTGTCCCACAGGTGAAGCTCTCTCCGGGCACCACGGAGCCATCTCCCTGCCCCACAGGTAAAGTTCTCTCCGGGCATTTTCTCAGTACTGCCAACCACCTATGGCTGATTCGGTTGACAGCAGAAGAATGGCCACCCTGGGAGCCGTGAAGAGCCCTGGTCCTGGGTGGACATAGAAGGAGCTGCGGCAGGCTTAGGGGGACTGGAATGGAATGTTGCGCAGGCCCAGCCTCCACCGTGGCGGCAGCAGGGGTGAACTTCTGGGAACCTGCCAGCCTGTCGGAAGCACCCACATTTCCCGCAGGCTGCACCCGGCACCCAGAGAGGTCTATGTGAGGAAGGGTTTTTCCTGCGCTGCCCAGGGGACTGCATCCTACAGTGACAACAGAAGGGAGAGTGGGAAAACCAAGGCTGTGAGGGTCGAGAGCTTTGGGGCCACTTCTGGCCCCAGTTCTGGAAGATTTTATACTCTGGACAAATCCCTCTGTCCAGGATGCCGAGGTGAGAAGACGCTGACCCTGACCGTGCTGAGACACGGCAGGCAGATGAACGTAATACGCTGGCCTGAATACAAGAACAGTGACGTCATCATCTTGGGATAGAAACACTACAGCACCTCCATTCCTTTATCCCATCTCCTTTCTTTCCAAAGGAAGAGGGAAACTGCAGTCTATTTGAGGCTCAGGCTCTGAAGGAGTGTGGGGCCAAATCTAGCCTCCACCAATACTGAGTGGCCCTGGGAAAACACTTACACTTTTGGGCTTCAGTTTTCTCATCTGTAAAATGAGAAATGGCGACAATGCCAATCTCAAACTGTTGTAAGAATTAAGGTGTCTGATTAATGTGTGGCAATCCACCAAGCAAACACTAAGCTATTAGGTTTGATTTGAGGAAGGAAAAAGCTTAAAAGTAACTCAACTCATTTTTCCCACGTGCAAATGAGCTAACGACGTGAGTATGGTATGGGCTATAGCCACTATTTTCTTACTATTTACAGAAAGAGGGGAAACCGAGGCTGGCAAATTTCCTTAGGAGAAAAAAATGGTTTCTTCCTTTCTGTTTAAGAAAAGAATCTAAAGAGGTAGGGCTGAAGTAGCAATATTACATCTATGACTAAACCAAGGTGTGTGTGTGTGTGTGTGTGTGTGTGTGTGTGTGTGTGTGTGTGTGTGTGTGGTCCCTTCGTGCAGAAGGCAGAGTTCGGGGAAATGTCAGATTCTTGGAGGAGATTTTAATTAGGTTAGAGTTGCCTCCAAAAAGTACTAAAATTAAATATGAATCCATAATGCATGGCATCATAGCTAATGGTATGCAAATGGGACCGGGCCTGGCCAACTGCGGTAGGAACTTAGGCTATCGAGGTAATTGGGAAAAATGTCCCTTGGCCCAAAGCCACAGTCCTGAGGAGGTTGCGGGAGAAAGCAGGGCATGGGTGTTGGGCCTGGCAGGGTAGCTAATGTCCCTTTAATGGGAGGAGGGCGGCTAATGTGGTAACTGTGGTGAAGAGAAAGAAGCCACACCACCCAGGAAGGGGCTGGGGACAGCCTGGGGCTCTGACATGGAAGACACCCGCAGCTGGCAGTCTGAGTCTCGCCTAGTCCACTGGCCAGCTGTGGCTGTGGAACTTTGGATAAGTTCCCCACCCTGGGCTCTGCTATAAGGGAAGAAAGCTAAACTCCACCCTTTGGTCTCCCAATGTTATCTAGGGTCACGCTGGGCTAGAAATACATCGAGAGCTGTAAAGACAGACAATTACTGTTTTCGTTTTAGTGGGAGAATGAATGAAGCTGAGTGTGGTGATGGACGCTGTACACACAGCCCGCTGGACACTGACGTGGGAGGATGCCTGAGGGCTCAGGGTTAGCCCAGGCTACATGGTAAAACTCTGCTCCTGATAAATAAACAAAAGTAAACACGTCAATATGTAAAAGCAGACCGCGAGTATTTTCTTATACACTCCTCTAGGGTCCTTGGACCCTTGCTTACAGCCCTAGGGAAACCGAGGCAAAGTGAAGAGTGAGGGCTTCAGAATTTCAATCTAGTGATTCTGATTCAAGAACCTATTCTCTTAACAGCTCTGGCACAGCGGGGTAAAGATGCTGCTGGCCGGCACGGTAGCCGGCATGGTGGCACACATCCGTAACAATGCTTGGAACAGTTGAGAAGGTGGATCAAGACAGCAAGGTCAATGTGGGCTGATTAGAAAGAACCAGTCTCCAAGGCAGAGAGGGGGTGCATATGTCCCAGCTCTCTCTATTCACACCTACCTGGGGCGGCAGGGTAAGCAGTCTGCCACTCCCTCAGATGTGTCCACTGCATCGTGAGCCCCCAAAACCATCGTACATTCTCAGGAGTTTGTCTGTAGACGGTACCACATTCAAGCCCTTGACCCAGCCTCCTCCAGCTCCTTTCCAACTCCAAAGAACTGGGACCGGCCCAGTACTGGGGAGAAATGCCGGGAGTGGAGGTTAAGGCAGCACTGTGAAAGCTGAGACATCTGCCTGGCCTCAGAGAGCCTCAGTCTTTCTCACCTGCAAAGCAGGGAGACTCACAGCGCTTCTGTGTAGCAGTGCGCGGTCCCACGAGCAGGTGCTGGCTTCTGTGCACCAGCTCCAGGTGACAGACACTGGTCTGGGAACTGTATGCATTTGTCCTTTTGGTCCTAACTGGCCAATGCAGCTCCTATGGGGCTCCCCAGCCCCCGAGACCCTACTCTCCTTCTCTCTCTCTCCTCACGGATGGATGAACTGATAAGGTTAAGAACTTGAGGATGGTCATGAGGCAGGCTGTGAACCAGGTAAACACCATGCTCCATGGCCCCTTCTGACCTTCAGGACTTCCTGTCTCATATGCACACAGTGATGGCTGTTGTTGTGTCCAAGAGGTAGAAAGCTTATCTGAAGTATCAAATTCACCAAGACACAGAAAATTTCAGCGTGGATGAGGGGCTCAAAAGATGTAACATGAATGAATGAATGAATGAATGAATGAATGAATGAGCAGGTGACTTTAGAGGCAGCCCATGGGTCTATTCTGACTCCTGGCTCTTCCAGTAACATGGTACCTGCTGATCCCAGCAGGACAGAGGTCTCACAATGCCTAGACACAGCAGTGGCCATATGTACACCACTGTCCAAGAAAGCAAAAAACCAGTTCTTTGGGGGCCTGACAGGTGAATCAACTCTCTCTTCATCAGGCGTCCATGCTCTAGGTCAGGAGAGTCCCGGCCTGTGACACCCCAAACCACCAGGGTCATGTCTGAGCAGGTGCCAGCCCAGACAACAGCCCCCGGGAGTGGACGTAGAAGAGGAAATATGGGTCTGGAACAGCTGCAAGGTTTCAGAGATGGAAAAGCGCACAGGCCCTTCCTCGGCGAGGGAATGAGTGCCAAGGGCCTTTGCCTATTGAGTTTTCATCAAAGTAATTTATTGATCAATACAGAGAACATGGCTAGTTCAGCGATTTTGTAAAGAAATCACCACGGTGAATACGAGAAACACTTTGCTGGATTGTGGCATTCGAGACCCGGCAGGACTCCTGGGAACTGGGCACTGGTAGTTACACCTCTGGGCCTTTATCTTCACGACACCGAAACATTTGGATGAAGGAAAAAGATAGGTCAATCTGTCTACCTGGTAACAAATATCAAGACGTTTCCCAAACAAGGTCATGACAGCAAACCTCGAGCCCGGGAGGCTGGGAAGATGAGTGGACAGAAAACCATGCTGCTCCTTCCCTACTCCCAAGGCCAAGGCAGGAGCAGAACAGGGGTTACATGCACTCAGCACCTGTCTGCCAAACCCCCCACCCCAACCTGACACCTTGACGCCTGTGATTTTTGCACATGCCGAGGCTGACTTTGAGTTCCCGGAGTGACAAAGCAACTAAAAATGAATGGACAGTCCCCAAACAGATGGCTGTCTGGACACAGCTTTGTCTGGTTGGACCTCAGTTTCCTTGTGTGCAAATTTGGGGGGCAGACTGGGAAGTCCCGAAACACCGCCACTGTGAAATGAACGCTCAGCAGACTTGGGTGGTTCCAGTAGACGCAGGTGGTTCCAGTAGACATCAGTAGTTCCAGTAGACGACACAGCTGGTTCCAGTAGATGCGGGTGGGTCCAGCAGATGCAGGTGGGTCCAGCAGACGCAGGTGGGTCCAGCAGATGCAGGTGGGTCCAGTAGATGCGGATGGTTCCAGCAGATGTAGATGGGTACAGTAGACGCGGGTGGCTCCAGTAGACATCAGTAGTTCTAGTAGACACGGTGGGTCAAGTAGACGCGGGTGATTCCAGCAGACGCAGGTGGGTCCAGTAGACGCGGGTGGTTCCAGCAGACGTGTCTGGTTTCAGTACAGTTCTTCTGTTTGTTTGCTTGGTTTGAGTGCTGGGCTGGAGCCCACATTGGGCCAATAAGGGGAGGTAGGTCTGTCACCATGGGTGAAAGACAAAAAAAAGGCCCCAGCTCTCTGGCAACAATGAGCTACAGTAGAAACTCCAGGGGTCACTCCTACCTGGGTTGGCCCCTTTCCTCTCAGACCCTAGAGGGGCCCAAGGAAAGAGGTTGGTGCCTCCTGCCACAGTGGCTGCTGCTGCAACGGGAAGGGGCAGGTCCCAGGGAAGGTACCTGGGAGGTGGAGGCCACACAGATTGGCTGTCTCTTGGGTGGGTAAGTGACCCCAGCATGACTAGCAGTGAGGGGCACTGAGACAGACTTTCCCAGAAGCTGAGCCTCCATTCTGATCTCTTAGGCCACTGTCACTTCCCTGGATCAGGATCTCTCCCTTTCCATGATGGGTCATGAGGTCATAGCAGAGACCAAAGACACAGGGCTTAGACAACATGCAGAAGGAACTCTCCTAGGTAACATCAGGACCAGGATGCTGCTTATTCGACATCTCTGACATGACATCAATACAATCAACCAAGGACCCTCTATCCCCAGAGAGGGACCTGTTTCCAGGCCAGCAAGGCCAGATGTCTAAAATCCCAGACTGGAATGGTTGGAGGCTCAGGATCCCCAAGTTTGGATGAGGGGGATAATCCACACATCCAGCATGTATCCCAGCAGGCAGAAAAGCAAAGCCAGCCCTGAATGCCAAGAAAGCGAGAGGCCCTACTTGATCCAGAACTTAATCCACTTGCACAGAGAACTGGAGCTGGGCAAAGAAAACAGTGCTCACCCTCATCTAAAGCTTCCCCATGCCACCTGCTTGCTCCAAAGGGCCAGCAGGATGGTATCATGGCAGGACTGGGCGACATCCTCAGATGGTTGCACATGGAGAGCCGGGGGGTCCTTTGTTGAGAGTCTTCCTAGCAGCCACCTTCTGACAACGTCCACAGAGCACTGTTGACAGCAGACAGCCCCTATTCCTGTTATAGACAATCCCCAGGGTGGTGTGAGGTCCCCAGCACCCTGCCTGTGCCTGCCTGGAACAGGGGATCATCCCCTTCTAGGCACAGTTCTCCCCAACTCCTGCCCAAGCAGAAAGAAAACTGCTCCTCTGCAGTCCAGAAGGAGATGGGAAAGGGTGCAGGCATGGCCTATTATCCGGACCCAATTAGTGGCTGAGACCATGTAAGAGTGATGAGCCTGCGGCCACCTCGAGGACTAAGGAGACTGAACAAGGACAGAGGTTGTTAAAATGTTCCTGCCGAGCTTGACACCTGCACCATGTCCTCCTGCCTCAAAGACGTGATAGTGCTTTGGGGGGGGCATTCTCAGCATATCTCCACCCAGCACGTGTTCACGTAACTTAAGGAAACACCACCCCAGAAAGGCACAGCCCTTTCTGATGAAGGGAGGTAGAACTGAGAACATCAGACACATGCCACTTGCTCCCTACCTCCGGGTCCTATATGGTCCATCTCACCTGTGACTGCCACTCAACCTGACTGAATAGTACTTATTAACCACTCACTGGGAACCTAACTGGAGCAGCCATTGGGAACAAGCAAAAGGGTTCCACTGTATCCAGGCAGACCAGGAATCATATCTTAGGGACACCCAACCTGGGCATCTTACTCACTGTCTTTCTTTACCTGAAGCTTCTGTTCCTTACCAGGAATGGGATAGGAACAATTCCACTCACCCAAGAAAACTATGAGGCTTACAAGAGACTAGCAAAAATCTGGGGACTCCACAGCTGTGAAAATGGCAGCAGACTGAGACCAAATCCCTCCCCACCGTGGAGAAGTCCTCATCCACATGGGAGGTCAAGAGTCAGTCAAATGACCCTGGGGAAGTCAGAGCGGGAGGTGGGAAGAGCAGCCCTGTCTCTGGCCTTTGTTTCCTCCTGGGGATAAACATTCCTTTTCTCCCTGAACTTGACTAAAAGCCAGTTCAAATCAGGACAGGGGTATCCTGTCACAAGGGATGCTTAGAAAGCAGGGTGGGCGCTGTGGTGCAGGAGGACGTGCAGAAAAAAAGGTGGACCCCAAACTGGGTAGACAGTCCCAATGTCTGAATGTTCGCTGACTCAAAAAAAAAAAATCTTCATGCAACTTAAAATTGAATAAATGAGGGGCACAGATAAAAAAATTAGGTCCACATGGAGAATTGCTTGCATGACCCTATAAATGGTGGGTGTGTTGCTTTGCTTTAATAAAAATGTCTTTTAAAAAAATCCTAAAAGGAAAACAGCCTGAGGCAAGCACAAGAGGCCCCCAAGCCGTGGAGCCCTGAGACCCAGGATGTCCAGCAAGACCAATGGGACAGGAGAAAATTTCAGTAAGCCATGGGTGTTCCTGCAATAGCTAGGGAAAGGCTCCAGACAGGCTAGGGGGATGGGGGTGAGACGGTGGGGGCTTCCCAGAGCAGGCAGGGCTTCTGTTATCTGTGAAGTATAAGAAGTGGTTCAACAGGAGGCAGAAGAGGGTAGCACCGCAAGTGGAGCATCCAAAATGCATAGTATCGGAGCTGGAAAGTCGCCCGCATCGGGAGTGAAATGGTTCCTCAGTAACCTGTGACTAAGGGATGGGTGAGGCTACTGCAGCAAAGTCCAGAGGGATCAGGATCCTGCAGCATCTGTCCTTCCAGGGTCAGTCCCTGTAACTGGGATGATGAAGTGCCCAGAGATGCCTGCTAAGGGGGACAGGTTGGACCAAGAGAAAGGGATGAGCAGGAGGACGGAAAGAGGAGCCACTTAGGGCATTGGAGGAGTCAAGAAGAGGTTTTTCTAGAGATTGTGCTGAACTGGCCCTGCCAAAGACACACACACACATGCACACACACAGACCCTGAGAATCCCTGACAGGCAGGACATAGCAGGGAATGAGCCTCTGTTATTGGACATAACAATAGCGACAATGTATCAGAACAATGCACTATGTCCCCACCTGTGTAATATAATATACACAACTACAATCTCTCATTAGAAATTCAAAACAACATTTAAACAAAGAAATAAGTAAAAATGCTTTGCCTCAAAAATAACCAAGCCTCTGCCACGCTGGCAATAAGGAAAACAATGTCATGTGGGCTGAATGAACTGTGCCATCTCTGCACGAGTTAGCCTGTGTCCACATGCTCCTCACTGAGGCAGAGCCGCATCCTGCCTCTTAAAGGTGCTGCGTGCATGACGTGACTCTCTGGAACACTCTTAGCCCACTGCTTGGCATGTGCCACGTCTGCAATGGGTTGCTGTTGTCAATGGGTCGCTGTTATCAATGGGTCACTGCTGTCAATGGGTCGCCGCTATCAATGGATCACGGTTGTCTGGATTCATCAAGAGACACAGTATTCACAGAGCTGGCTGAAGGGAAGAAAGCCCAGCCCAGCGAGATCTCACAGAGTGGATGCACCTGGCCCAGCATCCTAGGTACTGACCCACACTTGCCCTGTGGATTGTGCTCTCCCTCCTCCACTCCATATGCTAAAGTAAGACTGCCCCATGGTTAGCACACAGAGGGGCTCCTCAGCTCACCCAACCTCCAGACCCCATGAAGATGGTAAGGGAAAAGCTGGACAATGACCTGTCACTTTCTTTTTCAGGCCTTCCTGCCAGATCATTGGGAGATCCTAGGACTTGCTGTAGGTCCGACTGGAGCTGGCAGAGCCTTGGCCTACCTGAACCGGATGACATCCCGATGAGCAGCGTACTGAAGAGGTCTAGAGGCACAAACATAGAGCTCTCAGGAGGCCCGGAGCCCTTGTATATACCCAGCTTGCATCCACTGCTTGGGATAGTCAGGCCTATGGGGAGAACTCAAAACAGTGAATCAGGGTGCTAGCTCTCTAAAACAACCCTCTACCCATCGACAAATGGCATTTCTTTTCTTACTTGACCTTCTGAAACAGCATCCAAGGGGCGTCCAACTTCCACTGAAGTCATGTCCCGGAGCCACCAGAATGACTTCTCAGAGGTGTTGGTTTGATTCTGCTCTTTTCCCTCACAAAGTCCTCAATAGCTCCCCAGTGTTCTCGGGATCTGGCCCAGCCTCATCACTGTCACTCAAACACCCTTCAGGAGGGTCACCTGGACCACTTGTCCATCACTGCCACTCAAACATCCTTCAGGAGGGTCACCTGGACCACTTGTCCATCACTGACACTTAAACACCCTATAGGAGGGTTACCTGGACCACTTATCCATTACTGTCATTCAAACGCCCTTCAGGAGAGTCACCTGGACCACTTGTCCATCACTGCCACTCAAACATCCTTCAGGAGGGTCACTTGGACCATTTGTCCATCACTGACACTTAAACACCCTACAGGAGGGTCACCTGGACCACTTGTCCATCACTGTCACTCAAACATCCTTCAGGAGGGTTACCTGGGCCACTTGTCCATCACTGCCACTCAAACATCCTTCAGGAGGGTCATCTGGACCACTTGTCCATCACTGTCACTCAAATACCCTTCAGGAGGGTTACCTGGACCATTTGTCCATACTACTGTTGCTCACACTTGGGCTTCCTTGAGGTTTTCAACACGTTTGCAATGTAAAACTGCTGGTATTTGATTGTGCTTGCCTGCAAAGCTGATGGTCTCACACAGTCCAGCTTATGCCACTGCCAGTCCCTATGACATTTGAACACATTCTTTCTACTAACTGGGAGCTCTTTCCTCACTCCTCCCCCTTCACATTCACCTAGCTGTCCTTTCTTGCTGCTTTGAGTCTCACGGCATTTTCTTAATCTCGAACTTTCCCCCTTGGAACCTGCTTTGGTATCTGCCTCTGCTGCCAGACTGTGAGCTTCCGAAGGACGAGGACTCTGCCTGCCTTGCTGACCTTGGCATCTGGCATGAGATTGACCCACAACGAGTTTGCAGTAAGCCACCTGTGGTGAGTCACCACTCTGTGAATGAAGTTCCGACTCTGAGAGTTTGCTGCCTGACCTCAGGCCTTCTGTTTCAAATGCCAGTCTCTGCTCCTGCAGAAGGAAGCTCCATACATCAGAGATGGGAACCAAGCAGGCCAGGTCTGTGGTGTGCTTGCTGGGACTTCCAGCAGGCTGCAGCAACCGCTTTACTCATTGACCTGTGACATCACCACAAGATGAGCTGTGGAGGCAATAGGGTCTGAGCTCCGGGTGTTCTCGGCAAACACCACCTTGAGTTTGGCCTCCATGGGGTTTGCAGAAGCTGGAGCTGGCAGAGTCTTGGCCTTTTCAGGAACTCAGAAAACCTGGATGTCCTCAGCAGCCTTAGGCGTACAGCTGGGCAGACTGCGAATTTCCCAGGGAGAGAATCCCAGGCTTCTCTGTGACGTCAGCAGCCAAGCTGTGTGTGTCTTCATTACAGGAAGCCCACTACCCCCATGAGACAGTTTACTGGCTCTTCAAATAGCACAAGGAATAAGATGGCTAGTACTGGCCGGCACCCACTGGTCTTAATCCTTCAGGGACCTCTCAGGCCAGGCCTGCTTCCCACTTTCTATAGACCCGAGACTTCTTTTTTATTACATGTGGCATACACATGTGGAGGTCAGGAGATGATTTGTGGGCGTCAGTTCTCTCCGGTCAACATGTGGGTCCTGGGGGTTAAACTCGGATAGACTTGGTGACAAAGGCCTTTACTGGCTCATCTCACCAGCCTGAACCTAGAGATTTATAGACAGTCACTCTCGCCTTCATGCTCTTTAAGTTCCTGTCCTTTTCATAAGTGTCTCACTGTGTGGACATATGAGTGTGTGTTCATGGAAGTGTGCATGTGTGTGAAGCTGCACATTCACACATGTGTGTGCAGGCACACACACAGAGATGTATTGGTATGGAACATCAGAGAACAAAGATTTCAGAGGGCCATCCTTAGGAAGAGCATCGCCTGCTTGGAGACGGTTTTTCTCCAGGGTCTCTCACTGTCCTGGAACTTCATAAGTAGAACAGGCTGGCTGGCCGGTGGGCTCAGTGACTCCCCTGTCTCCACTTTCTCAATACTGGGATTAGCAGTGTGCGGCGCCACACCTGGCATGTTTAGGTGGGGTCCTGAGAATCAAGTTCAGGCCCTCGTGCTTGCCAGGCAAGCATTTTACCAGCTGTGCCATCCACCTCCTCAGGTACTCAGTCTCCAAAGCTGTGTAATGGGGCATCGTGCACCGTGCCCATTCCCCTGGGGTGGCAGAGATTGGTGAGAAGAAAGCACTATCTGTTAGCTGGAAGGAGTCTACAGAAGGCTTAGTCCTTCCTCCCAAGGCTCTCTGTCCAGTCTCAGCAGCAAAACAACTCACAGGGAAACCTGCCCTTTGCCTGATGAGCCAGGCTGTTAGACCGCTGTGCCGCCCCCCCCCCAGCCCCAGGGAGATTGATGCTTGAACTGACGGATCACTCCAATGTATTAGGTAGATAAAGAAATTGATTATTCCATAAATCATTGTCTCCATGAAAAAAGGCCCAATTTTTTAAAAAAGAAAATATTATAAATCTGTCCAAAGCCCTGGGAGGGAAAGTGTGTAGTCATTTCAGTTTAATTGTCTGAGAGCTTCTTTGCTGCGGCCCCAGAAAGAGAAGCTTGGAAATGAATGAGCCTCCAGCTAGAGGTCTCTACGCCCTAAGGAGATGCGGAGAGGCAGGTCATGCTCTGGAACCGAGAGCTTTACCCTGAAGCAGCAGGAAGAATCTGGACTAGCCGGAAATAAAGGAGAATCACATCCCTTAGACACTCAAAAAGTGGATTCTGGGGGCTGGGGAGACAGCTCAGTGGGCAAAATGTTTGTGGCACAACATGAAGACCCAAGTTCAGCTGCCCAGCACCTCTGCAAAAGCCAGGCATGGCTGTGAACATCTGTAACTCCAATGCTGGAGAGCAGAGACTAGCAAATCCCAAGGTCTTGCAGGCCAGCCAGTCTAGCCAAACGGCACACTCCAGGTTCAGTGAGGGACCTTATGCAAAACCTAAGGTCGAGAAGTAATTGAAGTCATCCAAGCACTCTTGCATGGGTTATCCATGCATGCGCCTGAGTTCTCGTTCTCTCTTTCTCTCTCTCTCTCTCTCTCTCTCTCTCTCTCTCTCTCTCTCTCCACTCTCTTCTATCTATCTATCTATCTATCTATCTATCTATCTATCTATCTATCTATCTATCTATCTATCTATCTCTTCCTACCTAAAAAAGTTAGAAGGAATTTCTGTCTAAACACAGTACCAAAAAGAACCCTGGAGGGGAAGGTGAGGCATGACCGTTCCTGGGAGAAAACAAGCTGAAAAACTTGTCTGTTAGAGGAAAGGTACGCCAGGAGGGCAGAAGAGTGGTTGGAAAAGATGGGCGTCCCTCCCATGTCTGTGGTGTGGTATGGATGCAGCTTAGCTCTGAGCATCTCTGAACTCCGTTACTTCTCCCCAGGATACAAGAAAACAAGGATGCTCCAAGCACAGGGCTTTTATGTAGGCTGTGCACACCTCAGTGTGAGGCACTCTGGTGTTATAACTACCTGGATCCACAGGGAGGACCCTGAGAAGCTCCCTAGTTCAGAATGCAGCTGCACCCCGCCCCTGCCTGTGTACTCTGCGACAGAGTGGGCACTCCACTAATGTTTGGTGAATCAATGAGTCAGCCCAGAATCCACGAGAAAAAGACAGGAAATAAACACAAAATTACAAACAGCATAAAAATAGCCACATTTCTAAAGCAGCTTTTCTTCTGCTTCTGCTTTCTTAAGGGAAGCAAAAAAAAAAAAAATCCCCAATCCCTTCATGCTGACATTTCTCAAACCAGGTCCTCAAAACTAGCTCTAATTAAAGCTGCCACAGCTCACTCTCCCACTGCACATTCTAGGTCTTGCTACCTGCTGTAAGCTTCTGGGACCATCTTTCTTCTGAAGTCCCAAGAGCCCAAATAACAATTTTTGAGTTGTTCTGACATGTGGGCTGTCTTTGTCTCTTTGGGTTTTGATGCAAATACTCCCAGCCAATTCTCAGTCCCCTGGTGATGGACAAAAGCTCTCCCATCCTCTGACCTCTGAGACATATGACCCTCTCTCCTGGCTGGATCTTCCTGTCTAGGAGATGCCTCTGCCCCCCTCTCCCTCCCCCTCATCACTAGGCTTCTCTGACACATCCAGGTGACTACGCACCTGGAGCCGAAGCCGGGGCTCTTTGAGGGAACACCACAAAGCTGTGACACATTGGTTTCCCATCACCTGAATGAATAGTAATTTTATTTATTAGCAGAAAATAAGGTTCTATTACAGGTGTTCAGGGCTCCACAGCTCAGGAAACAATAACACAGAAAACACATTTAAGAAATCACATTTAGCAGGATAAAACTGCATTACGGAAGCCCACTTACCAAATGCAATGTGAAAGATGACGCCGGCAGGCCAAGCAGAGACTCGTGGTTATCAGGTGTGTTATCTGACAGGCGGATGCTCATGCATTTTGTCATCTGCTACCGCTCCCTAGCAGACAAGCTGTACATGGCACCGAAGATTTAAGAACAGTTTATGTGGAAGGGAAGAAAAGGGAGAAATTCTACCCAGAGGCTTCCCCTTCCTTAACCATGTGTTACTTGATACAACCAGTGTTTCTTCACCAGTTGTGGGCTTCTTAGAGACTGCTGCCCTGTATGTGACTACCAGAGCCCTCGGGGACCTACACTGGAAGGCAGAACACCTGTTTAGTGTGACCTTAGCCACACCAGGACTAGAAAGAAGAGTCATAGAGCAAGCAAAACAGCCCTGTGCTGTCCTAGCCCAGAAACTGGTTGCTCTCCGTGGTGCTGAACGTGGCGGCAACTCCACAGCAACCACCCACCCACCCCCACCCCTGTCTCTGAGTGAGCCAGCAGGGTTATTATCTGGGAGCTTTTACAAACACATACAGACCCAATCTGCACTCTCTCTCTCTGTGGAAATATATTTCAAAGGCGTTTTTCCACACTGGAAATTCTAGTCTATGTAGATCTCTAAAGACTTTACGTCTAGTCAAGCAGTAGCCAGAGCTACTCAGGTAGCTGATGCAGGGGATCACTTGAACTCAGGAGTTCAGGGCCAGCCTGGGTAGCAGCTGAAATCCTGTCTCTAGTAATAAAAAAAACCTATAAAGTTCAAAGTGGTGTGTGCGTGCGTGCGTGTGCGTGCTGATGCATGTGTTAAGAGATCAGGGCCAGGAGTCCATGCTTCAGCTTCATTTCCCCCTATGCCTCACCAAAAAACATAGAACATGTCATTTTTCTCAGTATCCCGTAACAAATGAGGGTGATACCCATAAGGTTCCAACACTGGTGATGTCTACACTGGTGCCCTGGTTCGTCCATGGACTCTGACAACATCAAACACTATGACTTGGTCTCCTCCCACATGAAAGAGGATCTCCCCGATTCCAGAGAAAAACCCAGGCTCCACTTCTCTTATAGTAAGTCAGGGACTCAATCTTCCTGTTAAACGCTCCCCCAAGCCTCCCTCCCCAGGGATCAGCTGTAATTCAGTTTAACCTGAGAGTTACCCCATATTTTATTTACTGATTCGATGTTACAAGACAAGTAAAATAGACGGCTGTCACCTCTATTAAACTGGAGTAAAAATGGCCTTGTCAGCAACAGGCTCTTGCTGCTCATGAAGTGTCACCTGATCCCTCCAGAAGGACATGAGAAAATGGGAGTACCTGGCTTCAGTAGGGGGCTGTCCCCCTCTGCTATGTCCCTAAGGGCATGGGAAGGGCTACTTCACGACCTCGTATCACTCTCAGTTATACTACAGAGGTGGACGGGTCGTACAGACACTCAGGAAGTGTGAGGACCACAGTCCTCAGTTTCCCCTGCTGTCACTCATCGGGCTTTGGACAAAGAACAGATACCAAGCCCTAACCTGGTAAGCTAACTCTACAGAATCAACGCCCCATGAAACATCTCTGGCAAGTATATAGCACATGCACACACATACATGCACTTTGAGCACCCAGTCGGGATGTGCAGATCTCCATGTCATATCAATCCGCTGTCTACACATCTCAGCAGAATCCAGACAGGTGGCAAAGAGAGGAAGAAGGGACAGCTGATCTATGGCTAGAGGGGGTGCAAACAGCTCAGCCACAGCTCTCTGCCTGACTGCCGTCCTGAGTAAACCAACCTGTTAAGGCAGGTGGTACAAGTTCATATCCTTAGAGAAGTCTCCAAGAGAGCATCAGAGATGCTGAGGAACAAGTGACAAGGAGAGGGGTGAGGTCAGAAAAGCAGAGGGGTCATGACAGCATCCTCGGCCTCTTCAGGAAGGGGACAGCTGTGTCTCTCAGGAGGACAGCTATCAAGATATGAAGCAAGAATAAAATGTCTAATCCTGGGCTTGAAAAGGAAGGGCTCACTGCCCCCACCGCTCCAGTGTAACCCAGTAGGCTAGATGGGAAAGGTCTTGGCAAAGAAGAGGCCTTCTGTGTGTTGGGAGACCACCACAGGCCTTGACTTCAGAGAAAAATGCAGGTTTAGAACATCCTCATGGATGAGACAGAAAAGGTGCTGAACTGAATGGCAGGGCAGTTAGGTGACCTTTTGTCCATATGACCATAGTCATGGATAAATGCATTTGATTGACAAGTGTTTACTCACTGTCGATGATGAGTCAAGCACAGACTGTGCAGGACACAGAGTCCAGCAGAGGGCAAGCACAGCGTGCTCCACACTGTTCCCGCGCTTATTGCTATGGTGACTGAGAACAATACAGTGAGCGTTGCACCCAGGGCAGGGAAGGGGGCTGTGAAGACATGCTGAAGGCAGTGGAGATCAAGAAAGGCTTCCTGGAGGAGAAGACGTGTTTGCTGAGAGGTGAGTATGAGCAGCTGTGCAGACAGAAAAGCAGGGCAGAAGTCAGGGGTGAGAGTGGAGAAGCACAGTCTGAGGCCTTAAACATTTGGTAGAGAAGAACAGAAGATGTGAGATGATGATGGGCCAAGCCTGAGTCCAGAGACTATGGCCGCTGCCACGGAGAGCACAGAGGCCTAAAGGCACAAGGAGACTAGTGTTTATTTGCAGTTGGTGGAGGTGACTTAGGGTGGGAGAATCCAAGGTCCTATGATGAATCCAGCAGGTACTGATGTCAGCCATGTCCTATATCAAAACAGACATGTCTGTAGGAAAGACCTGTCCATCCCAGGCTCTGATGGCATGAGGCATGTTAGGCAACATAACAGGCAGTCCCCAAAGCTTTGCTGCTGAACAGAGCTCCCCAGCTCCAGGCCATAGCCACTTCATCTCTACAGCCTCCAGGAAGGAAGCCACAGAGAAAGGGGACAGTGACATTTATACCCACTTTCTGAGATGGAGCTGTGGCAACAGGCCTTGGTGGGCCACCGACTGTGAACAAGAAAAAGAAAATACTACACGAAGATGCAATGACTGAACTCCCTGGAGATACAGGTCCTGCCTTGAGGCGTTGAATGTCACTGTCACCAAGTGGATGAGAGAAGTTATAGGCTGGCAGTGACTCTTGTGGCAAAGACCTCAGAAACTGGGTGGTGGTGGCACACTTCTTTAATTCCAGCACTCCGGAGGCAGAGAGAGATGGATCTCTGTGAGTTTGTGGCCAGTCTGGTCTACATAATAAGTTCTAGGCCAGCGAGGGATATATGGTGAAACACTGTATCAAAAGAAACAAAAAAAGTTCATATCTTAAAATACCACCAGCTTGGTACAGCTCAATAAAGAGAAATAGCTGTTTAAATGCCTGATGTAACCAGGAGTTGCCTTATTAGAGACCAAATCTAAGACCTAGGGAGATGGGGACCAGTTTCAACAAATAAGCAGTATCAAGGAAGGCAAGGTGCTCATGGAGCTGGACATCTTTGGAACAAAGGAAATCCTTAATATTTGTCAGGCTAGGGCAGTGGGCCCACCTCAACCAGTGTCCCAGGTGATCTAACAGCAAGAGCAATGGGGAGAGCTACGTGGAGTGCCCACATAGGGAATTCTAAGTGCTTCCTATGCATTAACTCGCCCAATCTTCACCAAACGCCAGGAGACAGATATGATCACTCTGAGTAGCATTTGGAGTTAGGTAACTGCTCAAGATTGCACAAATGGGAAGTTACAAAGACAGGCTTTGAAGTTAGTATGTGGGAACCTAGAACCTGCAAACTTATTCACAATGCTTAATAAAAAAAAAAAAAAAAAGGTTTTGTGTTTCTCACCCACCCCACCCCACCTTATACCAAACCTGCTGGTTCCCACAAAATCCCTTGAGGAGGAAGCTACTGGTTTCGATTCCACAGGTGAGGGAATCTAGACTGTGATAAGTGATTTATCCAAATTCACATAGCCAGGAAGGAAGGGATTTTAAGCTCAGATAGTTGGATGCTAGAGTTCACATTCCCAAAATAGGAGTCCTATTGGCTTCTCAGAACTGCCAGCAGATGTATTTTCTGCTTCCAAGGTGGGTATCTGCAGCCAACACTGAACTAAAGAATGGGTGGGACCTAGAAGCTGCAAGCTCCCGAGACTGCTGATACAGGCTGGCCACAGGGAGATCCTCCACCATGTTGTAACAATGGTCTCTCAAAAGGTAGCACCCAAAGCGGATATGATGGCTCTCTATCATCCTAGCACTCCAGAGACTAAGGCAAAAGGATGGCAGAGAATTTGATGTCTGTATGGGCTGCAAAGTGAGACACTGACTCAAAGCAAGTAAGCAAGCAAACAAACAAACAAAGGAAGCAGGGAGAGGGAGAGAGTTGGGAGCAAGGAAGGAAGGAAGGAGGGAGGGAGGGAGGGAGGGAGGGAGAGAAGGAGGGAGAAAGGAAGGATGGGCATATAATCTCAGGCCACCAGCAGCACTCACTTTATCAGGGAACCCTTTATCAGCAAACCCATAAACTTCACCCTAGATTAGCTGAGTGGAAGCCCTCTGGGGCTTGAGTCCTGGCATTAAGTGTCTGAAGGAGTTTTCCATGATTCTGAGGAATGCTAATATTGGAGAACCAGAAACCCAGCATGACTCCTGGAGTTCTCTGCAGCCTGAATTCTGTGATTCTTTACTGAAGACAGGAAGTAAGATGCTTGTAGCCCTGGGAAGTCCTTGGCTTCCCGCTCCCGCTTTTCCGCCCAATTGGGCAGCTCTTTGGAATAGCGCATTCAGTTCTGCAAAGCAGAGGCAGGGAGGCTTTGCAGAGTTCCCTGGCGTTGCCATATTTAAAGAGCTCGTTCCTGCAGGTTTTTTTTTTCTGAGAACTCTATAAAACCCCTTCCACCAGCAGCCTGTCTGTATCGCCTCTTGAATAGCATGAGACTTAATTGTCTCCTATGGACTGGAACCCTCTCAACAACAAACAGGAATATTCGCTCCTTTTCTCTGTCTGCACTCCTTCACCACCATTCAGCACAGCAGCAAAGCATCTGGAGTGGAGGCTCAACACTCCCCCAGTTCCCACCTGGTTCATTATCTCCAATCCTTGCATCACCACGGGGACAGCCAGGGGCTCCCCTAACCCAGCTTTTTCAGGGGCCTTCATTACCTGGCATCTCCCTCAAAGAGCCAGCAATCTCTGTCCCTCTGACCTAGCCACAGACCATCTCCCATTCCCACTGGCCTGTCCAAGAAACAAACATTGAACACTCTATTCGAGAAGGGTGGGCTAACCAGAATTCCCCAGGCGAATACCTCAAGAGCATCCCACTACCATCCCCTGAGTCTTCCCGGCTCTGAACACATGCTTTTAAAAAGCATTTCAATTAAATGCTGCAAATGCAAATGCAACGGCCCAGGCTGCAGGTGTGTGATAAATAATAGTCTGGGAGTGTCCTAGGAAGGGCACCTCTCTTGCTCTTGTAATTGGCACAGCGGTTTAGACTTGCCCATTCCACATTAGGGTACGCTGGCATATGTGAAATGAGCAAATGCCACACAGAGAGCCGCACGGAGCATGAGCGCCAGGGTAAGCACAAAGCACCGAGCACAAGCTCCGTCTGATGGCAGAGATGCGGCCTCCATCCCGGGGAACCCTTCCTTCACCTTCTCAGTTAGTAAATGTTAGGCGCCGTACAAAGAGCTTCACACACTTTCTCTCCTTTAATCCACAAGGTGTCCCTGGCAAGGCAGCCCTCCAAGGCTCAACCATATGAAGTGTTTGTAGGTCAAAAACAACAGACCAGAAGCTCACTAAATGCTAGAGGTTCGGAGGGGAAGTGACTCACCAGAGGTCGTGAAGCACGCACATATGAGGAGGTTCACACTCAAATGACACTCAAACCCAGTCACATCATTAGTTAAAGGTGCCAAGAAAAAAAAAAGAGAAAACGTAAGTAAGCACAGACACAGCATGTGACGCCCATGCTGGCATCTATGTAAAAACATAAAGAAAAAAAGCCTAGCTTAGCATCCATAAAATACATCCTCATGAAACATCCACTTTGGTAGTGACTGGGAAAGATGGCTGTGGGCAACCTTGGGCAGATCCTTGTCTAAAGTGGGAGGCAGGGTCACAAGCATTAGAGAAAACCCAGATCCATCCCTAGCCTAACCACAGTCAAGGTCAATAACACCAGCAAACAAGGTGTAAAGGTCAAGAGAAGCTGCCACAGGAACGTGCACGCTGTAAATGAGCTAGAGGAAAAAGAAATGCCAGCAGGAGGGGAGGCAGCCTGGACTCCGGAGGCAATTCCAAAGAGACAGAACAAAGTCAGGTGGGGGAAGGGTGCAGGCCCAGGAGGCTTTGAGGCCTAGCTGCTGTAAAATGTGTTAAAGACGAGGGAGAGAACAAACAAAAATCAAACAGCCTGTTGCCCTCACCTCCTGCTCCCTGGCCCCTCCTCCAGTCTCACCCCTCCAAGCCTCATTGGTTAGAGCTGGGTCTCACCGTTAGGCCTCTCTAAAGCTATCCAAGAACTGTAAAACCAGAAGCTCACCCAGGTGGGCAGAGCCTGGATTTAAGGAGGCACTCACCGTTGCACCATCGAGGGAAGCTCAAGGTCCTCATCTTTTGAGAGCTTCCTTAAATCCTGACACCCAGGGAGTTTCACCCCAGCCCAGGCTCTGAAAGGTCTCTGACTACCAGAATAACAGCAAAGAACTAAGGTTGGTCTTTGGAGCCACTTAAGCTTTTTTTTGGAAAGACATCACAAATATCTGACTCTGGGAGACAGGCATTTTATATCTCCCCGCTTTGCAGACAGGGAAACTGGACAATATACCACACGCCGACCCCTCTGTCCAAGGCAGTCCTAAATGTGTCACTGCTGCAGTGAGCAAGGGATACAGCTCCATTTACTAGCGGAGTGGCAGTTGCTGACAGCAACCGCCATGCCCTGTACACTGCCCACCAGTCTCGGTTCCAAACCAGATAGACTCCATTTAGAAGATAGGCATGTGACTCTTGCTTAAAAATAGAACAACATAAATATCAGTAGCCTGCAAAGGATGATGGAGAGCAGAGGGAATGAGACCAGGGTAGGAAAAGGGTGGTGAGACAGGGAAGAGAGAACAAAGAGAAGCCCACCCACCACATATCTTCTTTTGCCAGCTCAAGGGTGAAGGAGAATGGAAGTGAGATAGATATACACAGATCCCTTGGGGCTCAAAGCTTTGACAGTATCTTTGAGGATATCCTGGGAAACTCCAAGCAGAGGGATTTCTGTGGGTAGACTGGCCTCTCCCACAGAAGAATCCAGCTTTTCTCTGGGGCTTGGATTAAAGCCCTGGACCATCAGGAAGCCAAGGCTAGGTGGGGTACAGAAAAAAACGTTAGGGTGTGTGTCTTCCTGGATATCCACCCGTTTCCACAGAAGGAAGCGATTTACCCTGTGGCTAATCAGCAAGGCCAGCCTGACATGAGCACTAACAGGGCTAAACCGTGGTGCAGAAACCACCCTGGGCCAGGAAGAGCCCTAGAACCACCCCGCAAGGCCTTCCTTGCTCAGCTTCCAGAACCATGGGCATGAGACCTGCATTTCGCCCCTTTATAGACTACAGCTGTCTTCAAACTACATAGCCAGCTTCAAGCACCAGATCTGGAAGCAGACTGCAGTTCAAATCCTGGGCCTACCAAGCACTAGCATGGGCTCCTGGGGAAGTGAGTTCATCTCGCTTAGTTCCAATATCTGCAAAAAAATAAAACGGGGGGGGCACAGCAGCATTGTAGATGCTCAATCAGATAATGGACAAAATGCTGCAGCTGCATTTATTGAACACTTACTATCTCTCTGCTACTTGTCATTGTTTGGAAAGTGTTCCAAACAGCCTGGCAGCTATTAAGTGCCCAATAAACTATGGCCATGGTATTGCTGGTGTTTTATTATTTTGATTATGCTCCAGACTCAGTAGGGGCCCCAGGCAGGAGACTCGGGTGGCCATCTGAGCACAGACACACTGCCCTCTGGTGCTGCTGCCGAGGAATCAGCAGCACAAGGAGGAAAAGCGCTCTAGGAAGCAAGGCCAACAAGATGCCAGCTCCGTCTGACCTTCTGGGGGACTCTTACCTACTCAGGGCTCCTCCCCACCACTTTAGCCTGTGGAGAATATGCCAGGGGCTGCTGGCTGTGGGCTCTAGAGGAGAGCCTTATTCTTGGACGTCAGTCCTCTCTGTTGCCAGACAGGGCCTGGAGACCTCCATCCCCTACCCACTTGCCTCTAGAAGGTCCTGAGCGAGGATGATAGGACTCAGGCTGAAGCTGCAGGAGGGGGAGGGGAAGGGGGTGGCCGACTGTAAGAGGACAGGGGAGGCCTTGCCTCGGTGCATTAGAGACAGACTTAGCTATAAAGCACGAATCTCCCCCTCCAAGACTACCAGAAGTCTACAGCTTTCCTTCCATAGGCCTTGCCTGCTGAGTGAGGAAGGGTAGCTCCAATACCTACAGGCTCACCTGGACCTTCTGTCTCTGCAGGGCACTCAACTTCCCAGCGCTAGAACACTGTGCCTGTGTAAACATGGTGGCTCCCCGGGAGTCATGAAGAATGCTGAGGGAGCTAAGCACTCCTGCACTTCTGTAGGGGTGCAGAGCAGATATCAACCTCTTTAAACCAGCACTATTGGGCAAGACTTCTAAACTCAAGCCATCAGACACAGCCACAGGGGGATGCCCATGACCTCGGGAAAGCTTAAACAGGCCCCTCCACCCCACATCCTAAAAGCCCCAGGTCATCCAGCCGGCCGTCAAGAAAGCTCAGCGCAGTGGGAGCATCGAGGAGAAATTAAACTCCAGCTGGAGAAAGGAAGAAGCTGGAGCTGACAGGAGCAGCTGGGCTGAAAAGTGAGCAGAAATTCCTCAAGTTAATGCTTTCTAAGGCCCCTCGGGCCACTCCCAGGTTTTGTCTGAAGCTATTTACTTCTGGGGGAAAACCCTATTGATCTTCATTCAGCGGCTGTCTGTTCCTACAAGGCACAACGCAACATTTCTGCACACCACCAGTCACGAGAATCCCTCATTGTTTTACATGCAATGACTCTCAAACTCAAGGGGCGAGTGTTCAGGACAATTTGGATGATCTGATCAGAGGAGTGGCACGTGGGAGAGGGGTTTTATTCCCCTGAGAAGGGTGGATGGATCCCTGTACAATTCAGAAACTGCTTAGCTCTGCCCTGTCTGCGGATGCTCCAAGAATGCAGAGCTAGGTGTGCCCTTCCCTCCCATCCCGCCCCCAACCCCCCTTACTCCTGCTTTATGTCACCGCAGTCATTTGCCTTTGAACTTTCCCACTGGCTGGCCAGAGTTAACTACCAGCCACCAGGCTCCTCGTCACAAGGAAGACTCGCCAGGTTTTCCCAGCTGCTGCCATCACTGCCGGGTTCCTTTTTCAAATTCCAAGCAGCCCTCGAGCCTATAGTATATCTGTAGTCCTAGGGAAGATATAACCAGGAACCCTACAAGGACGATAACCGTTTCCTGCTGGCCTGTTCTAAAGGGAACTTGACACCACCATTTATGTCAATCACATGTGTCCATCTGGGGAAACTGAGCAGCCGAGTCGGAAGAATAGGATTGTATCAAAGTGATCCAGTTCACTAAGAGCAAAAAGAAGAGAAAATCCAAGCCTCTAGCTTCTACATCTGTCACCTTTCTCTTCAGCTTCTTCTAGGTTATAAACCTGTAAATCCAAGTCCCCACAGAATGTCATTAAAGCTCACTGGGCTGAGAAGACCCTGCATTAAGACCAGGATCCATTCAAACAACAATAACGATGACAACAATAATAATAAAACGCAGACCAATCTGCCTCACAAGCCTTCGATGGCAGCCCTTGATAATCACATACAGAATACATCTTCCACATATTCATATAAAATAATCAATGATCATTTTCCCCCCCACAGACTCCAATCCAATTACTCTCTCTCCCTCACTCTCTCTCCCTCACTCTCCTTTGTTACTCTCAAACCATCCAAGCAATCAATGCCTTGACCTCTTCCTCTGATAGACACAATTACAAAAAGACAGAGCAATGCAATTCATCTATTCAAGACGAATTGTTTGAACACTCAGTCGCACTGCTGAGCTATCCATCTCCTTGTCTAAGAAGGAATTTCAGCCCCCAAAAGAGGCACAAAGAGAAGGGGCGGGTACCATACTCCCCAGGCCAGAGAGCCCATCTTGCACCTGCAGGTAAACCCTCTCTAGTCCTGTGTGCTCAGCGACGCCTGGCTGCTGGAGAAGGGATTCGGGCTCCAAGCTCCAGCAGTTCTGGCAGAAGCACCCAGCATGCTTCTGAGGAGGCCAATTTCCAGGGCCTCGATCCCTGGCAACCCCAGCCAAGAGGCCTCAGATCCCAGAGATGGGAAATGAGAGATGGCATCCAGTCTAGCCAAGGCAGGATCTTTGGGATGCAATATTCTCCCCCCCACCCCACAGTCTCCCGTGCCCTGACTCCAGCTGGGGTTCAACCTCAAGCTCCGGAAGGACAGAAGCTCAGTTCCCAGGGCAGCTCCAAAGAATCCCAGGAGCCTCAGAGCCTTCCCATCCTCCACCAAAGCTGGCCCTGCTCCAGCAGTCACGTTTGGCATCAGTACAGCACCCCAGTCCTTGGGCTTGGAATCAAATAGAGAAGGGTTCTTGGATATAAATGGCCTGGGCCGACACGCTAATTAATCCTGGGGCTTAATATGAAGAAGATTAGAAGGGGGTAGGCTCTTCCATCCTTAATTGCGCTATTACACTGTGGCCCAAGAAAGGATCACAGGTTTGGAACGTGCTTCCCTTCAGGGCAATGAGGAGACCCCTGTACAGCTCTACGTACTGTCACAGCCACAAGGGCAGGTGAGGACCACGTACCCTGCCCATTTGTCGCCCATACCTCTGAGGCTCTGTTCACCTGCGCCTGTCTCTCTAGGCCTCCCAGGATTTCCACTCCTGACAGTGGGCTGGACCACACTTATCCCACTCTGTAGAGGGCAGACCAAGAAAGGCAGACCTGCAAAGCATTGAAGGGGCGCACAGCACCCTTTGAGATTCCCTTTCTATCTCAAGGACACTCTACCATGAAGGTCCCCTAAAAATCACAAGAAATGAGAGCAGAAATAAAGAAAGCAGTGGCCCACTATTAAGGGACTAGCTGGAATAGTGACCAAGCCAGTACTGGGGCAGGAACAGAGAGAACATTTTTTGGCTAGTCTGGAGAAACCTAGGCTTCAAAGGGTTAAGCTTGACTGGGAGGGCTGTCCCCAGGGTCCCCTCAGGTGCCTGGCCTTCTCTGATTCCTGGTCCTGGGTCCTAGGCAGGCACTGGAAGACCTCAACTACTGTAGAGATGACTGTTTTCTGTCCCCACTCAGAAGCTGAGTTCAAGAGGACAGGGCTCTAGGGAGAGTGAGCGAGAGGGTTGCATCCTAGGAAAAACCTCAGTTGCAGATAACCAAGCCTGGCCCGAGTTTCCTGCATCTTCATCAAACCACTGGTCACCCCAAACAAAGTCCGCTCTTGTAGGAGCAAAGTCGGCTCCAGGTGGAGAGCCCCGGAGGAGGAGGAACTGGCCCTGGCTGGGTAGAACTGCGCACCAGATGTTGGTGCCTCGCGAACCCGGGTTGCCCAGGTCTCCGGCCCGGCGCAGGCGCTGGGCCCGCGGTAACGAAGGCTCCTGGGTAGCCCATCCTGGCCCAGCCCCGCGGGTCAGCTGGCCAGGGACACGCACCTGCTCCCGCCCAGCCCCGAGAACTGCCGCGCAGGTTGCCTCAGGCGGCCACAACAAAGTTAAAGCCCAGAGTAAGAAATCTGCGGAGGTGAGAGAAGCAGAGAAGCCAAAGCCCCAGAAAGCCGCACGCAGACCGCCAGCCACCGCCAGCTGCGGAGGGATTTCGGCTAACTTTAAAAGCCACTCGCATCTCTCGGCTGCCGTCTCCGACAGCATTGGGTGGCCTCCTGCGCTTCCATTCCCTAGCCTCGGTTACCCCTGGTCGAAAGAGGCCTGGCCCTGGGGTGGGGGGGCGGCGCTGGAGCGACATCCAGGGGACTTCCCCTCTCCTGCTCCTCTCCTTGGTCAGCCAGGAGCAAGGAGATCAGCTGCCCTCGTTCGGCGAATCTATCCCCTGCACTCCCTGCCCGCGTCCGTCCCCGAGCTCCGGCGAGGAGCCCGTGGGGGGCGACAAGGGGAGAGAAGTTGTCGCCTTCCCCAGGGCACCCACTCTGCACAGAAGCCCGTCCCAGAACTCGGTCTGCGGCCATCCGTGCTGACAGTCGCGACGAAATTCCCCCGAGGCACGGGGTTGGGGCTGGAACCTTCGCCACACTCCACCGCGTCGCCTTCCCCGGAGCGTGCCTAGGGCCCCTCGCCCACAGCGGCCCGGTTGCCTCCTCCCCGTAAGTAAGGCCCGCGACCCGGGCTTTGGAACTTTGTCCTCTCCACCAAGAGCTCCCAGCAGACATCCGAGCCCTGCAGCCTAGAGGGAGGTTGGGACAATCTCTCGGATCACGTTCAGAGCACCCCCACTCCAATTCCCGTCCCCACCTAAGCGCGCAGAGACCCCCGGCTCCAGGGGAGCCCTTACCGATCCGGATGACGTGGGGCATCCCGCGCGAGTCTGGGATCCAGAAGGCGCACACGAGGAGCCCGGCCCAGTATTCCCAAACCAGACTCCGGAGGCGCCGCCAGGGAGCGGTCATCGTTGGGCGCCACCGAGCGTACCCGGGGCGCGGCCGTGGCGGGCTCCCTGGGGCGGCAGCTCTAGGCGCGGGCGAGCAGCAGCCCCCGAGGCGCCGCCTGGCCCAGCCGCCCGGCTCCCGAGCGCCTCTGCGAGTAGGGGGCGCCCCGCGGCGCTGCGCACATCTTACTGGGGGGCCGCCCCGCCGGCGCCCGCCCCGCCTCGGCTGCCGCCCACGGGCCGCCTGTGAGCGAGTGCTCCTGGGCTCCGCCCGGGCTCCGCTCGGACTAGGCTGCGGCGTCTCCGGTTCGTGTAGGCTCGGCTCCCGCGCGGGCTTCCCACCTGCCCCGGCTGCCGGGCGGGCTTGCACCGTCTCCGGCCGCTCCTCCTCCAGCCGCCGCCGATGCTATCGCCCGGGCTCGCACAAAGCCCCGGAGTGGAGTTGCACGCGTGCACACACTCCCTCCCAGCCCCCTCCCCCGCGCCCTGCCTCCCGCCTCCCGCGCCGCCCGCCGCCTGCGCTCCCTCCGCGTACTCCCCCGCGCACACACGCTTCCCACTCACACTCGCCCGGGCTTACACTCGCGCTCTCACACCTGCGCAGGGGGCGGGGAAGGGGACCCTGGACTGGATTTGGGAGGGGGGGACGCCCGGAGGATGGAGACTCCCCTCCGCAGCTCAGACGTCCCCATCTGCCCTGCCGCCCCCAGGGCAAGGCACGGAGCCGGGGAGCCAAACGTGGAGCTGTAGAGCTGGCTCCGCGAGCCGGGAGACGGCGACAGCCCAGCGGCCTGACCAGCTGGAGGAAATGCGCCCGCCGGGAGCCTCAAGACCCGAAGCCCGCCGTCTGCGGAGCCTCGCGGTTCAGCTCCCACGCGGTCGGAGCTGGCTGGACGGCAGCTGCAGGAGACCGACCTAGAGCCGGCTTCCCTTCTGATGCTATCCCATGGGATAGCAGGGTTGGCCCTGGGCTTGGAGGTTGGCGTATGTGGAGGGGATTGGGGGATAAAATTCGGAGAACTGTCGATGCTGGGCTAGAGGGTGAGGAGCTTCAGGAACTAACCCGAAGGGAGAGACAAGGCCAGACTCTCTGCGTGGAAGGTAGGACTTGACCACACGCGATTAGTAGGAGGGCTGCGGAGAAAGACCGCCAAAGCCTTCACTTCCGAGTGCCGCTGGAGTTGGGGCCCGCTGATGTCTCAGTCCTCTTCCGCAACTATGCGGGAGGAACTGGAGCCCCATCTCGGATTCCTCCTGAGAAACAATACAGAAAAACTGATTTTCCGTGGGACAGAGTAGGACCCACAAGGGAGCAAGTCGAAAGGGTTAAAAATAAATGTTGTTTATTACCAATGACAATTTTTTTTCGAGTGGCGCTTGGTGTCGAGGGAAGAGAAGGGCTGTGGAGCGAGGCAGGAGCAGGAGGCAGCGAATTACCCAGCTAGGCGAGTTTAATGACCTTTTTGACAGAGACAAAGCGGTACCGATACAGTAGATAAATAAACGGATCTGTCACCGGGCAGCGGCTAGGCTGTGTGCGAATTTCTTTTTCTCATTTAAATAATTTGATCTATTCAACCACTTCCAATCTCTCCCATTTGCCAGCTGTCTGGTAAGAGCATGGCCCCCTACATCTAAAGAGCAAATCTTTAATTTTCTTACAAATAGATAATGTGTTGCGCTCCAAACCCGCCTGTTAATTTTGTCGTCTTCCCCCACCCCCGCCCTATCTGGGCGCAGGGAACCGAGACTGTGTGGGGATGCAAATGGGGCAGCATAGCCCATTGGAAAATAGGAAGGGGCTCCTCGTCTGAACTTGCACCGGTGGCTTTGGGAGCAAAGAGGTTATGGGCCCTGACCAGGAAAAGAGAGTTAAGTGCCTTGTCCCCAGACAGCTTAGGTGATCAGCTGTTTTAAGAAGGTCTATGAATTTGCCTTACTTGGGCCTTCCCTGGGTTCATAATGGCTCCTCCTCCCCAGCACCCTCTGACATGTGTTGTTCTAAAGGGGGGTGGGGCGGGGGTTAGGACAGGAACCCACAGTTGTCACCTCTCCATAGGGAGTGGAGATCTTAGAGGATAGACCCCAAGAAACCAGCATGGGGGCGTGCAGAAGAGTAGAGCAGAGATGCTGGACACTGCTAGGAGCCTCTTCGTTGGAGACACACGGGGAAGTCGATTGCATGAGCTCAGATCTCAGAGCTAGGTTTGCTTGGTTCCCCAAACTAAAAGAACTAGGCTGTTTTCTTGGGAAGATCATTCTGTGTCCTGATGGAGAAAGGGAGAGGGCTGGAAAGAGAACAGGGTCCAGTGCCCAAGGCTGACTAATTCTATAGGCTGCCTGTTCTGCAAGCAAAACTCCCCTGACCTGAGCAGGCTGGGACAAGTGGTTTGGCAGGAAACCGAAGCAGCAGAAAGGTAGCCGCGTGGCCAGAGGGAGGAACACTTCTGAGGCCAGCTGGAGGGAGAGCTAAAGGGTGGGGGCAGATGAGTAGGCTCCCTAAAAGCTAGATGCAATGGCACTATCACAGCAAACGGATGAAGAAGGAAATCGGAGCTCTTCCAACGGGGAAAGTATGGCTCTGTCACCAGAGCCTCATCTCCAGCCCCAGGAAACAGGCATCCCAGCCAGCTGTGTCCCAGGCAGGTGGGTTTCCCTAGCTAAGGTTGGAGGCTTGTCTTGGTTTCCTTTAGGTTGCAGTAGGGACAGCCTCCTGGCTGCAGAGGTGGTGAGTCTCAGGCAGGGTTTGACAGACCCTCTTGGAATCTTGGGGTAGATTTGGGTAGAAGTTGCTATCCCCAGCCCAGGGCCTGACCCCTTGTTCTTGCCCCTGCTGCAAGTCATTGTATAACATAATGTCTCCAAACTGATAGGGGCTTCAATCCCTTCCAGTCGTGGGGGAAGGGTGAAATGCACTGCACAGCAAAAACACCCTTGATGACAGCCATGACTCTTGTGCTTGTTTACATGTCTTCTGCGGTCCTGGCAAGGTACTTACAACCTTGCCTGTCTCTTCGTCCAGTCCTCTCCATGGAACACCATTGATCAGATGAAGAATCTAAGCTCAGAGTCCAAACACCCACACACAGAGCTAGCTTCCTTCCCTCCCTCCCTTCTTTCTTTTTTGACTTCATTCTTTCCACTAATACTTATTAGGCATTACTGTTTGCCTGGGTTTGAACACAAACCCAGCAGGCTGCTAAGTTGACAACATTCTCCCTGTGGTGTCCTATACCACCTGTGCTGAGCAGCAATGGCTTCACTCAGAGCCTTTTGACCCCAGCAGAAGCCCCTGGAGCCTCTGGCTACCTGAAGGCAGGCTGGAAGCAGAATGGAATGGGGTCCTTAACTGGAGTAAGCTGGAGAGTTCAGCCCCCCCCCCAAATCTTGAGAGAGTTCTGCAGTCCTCTCTCAAGCCACCCCAAAGCCAGCAGATAGCAGGATTGGCAAGATCTCAAGTCCCATCTCTAGAGACTGGGAGCCGCCAATCCTGGCTTTTGGAATTGTTGGTAAACAAGTCTATCCACCAGCCAGGCTTCAGCTCCCCACTCCCCCACGAGGCAGCCAGCACTGGATTTATGAGGCCTCCAAACCTCATTCAGACTAATGCAGCTTTTCATTCCCAAATAAAAGGGGCCGCTGTCTGAAAGGACAAGTGCTCCCGAATTTCATTAACATCCCCTAAAACGGCTGAGCTGGCCCAAGCCGCTGCCAGCTAGATTCATGCCTCCCACTGGCTCACAGGTGGGGGTGTGGATAAGGCTCAGAAGAAGGGGGTGATACTTTCAGGGCTCCCAAGCCCTCCAGCCCCTCCTTCTATTCCCTATTTCTGTGGTTAAGGAGGGGAAGCCCCCAGGGGTGGCCAAGCAAGCTCCTTTGGATGAGTCCCCTGTGTGTGTGTTTTGTTTAGGCTGATCCACTCAGCTCTCAGCCCGTCTACAATCACTGTGAGTGATGAGGCCCTAGGCTCGAGTTACTGAGATTCATGACTCCGGTTCCCCGGGAAGCCACTGAGCAGAGCGCGCAGTTCCTGAGAGTAGATTCCTAGGACTTGAGTGCCCTCTGCTGAAGCCTGCTTATTGTCAGTTCCTTCACAGGCTGGTGCTGATGGGCTGGACACCGCAGTGCAACCCTGACCTGGGGGCAGAGTGGGGTCAGATCCTTCCTCCAGGTCTCAGAATATGGTCTCCTGGGGTTGTGCTCTGCAATCCATTCTTCTGGTGCTTTAGTGAGGACGGGAGAAGAATGCCTCTCTCCTCTGGCCCCAGGGGTTCAGGCCAACATCCCAAACCCCAACCCCTGTGCACCTCGAGCCCCACACATGATCTCTGCTAACTGCTCAAGCAGGAGGCAAAGACATGGAGGCCTCCATGCCCAGACCTCACTCTATTGCCCAGTACCCTCTCAGTGAGCAAATGCATGCAAACCACAAAAGCCAAAGAAGACTCCTCCACCTTATACAGGACACTGTGACTTATTGGCTCAGAGACAGGAACACCAGCCTGGGCCTTATCCCTTCCCCCTGTCCCAAGAAGAGAAAAAACAACATAGCAACATCTGAGCAAGCCCTGAGCCAGTGAAAGTGGTGTCGCCTTCGAGTTTTGTCAACAGTCAAGCAAGTTCATTCCCACTGAAGTCAATTCTTGTGTTTATTGTCAGCTTAACCCGCTGCTGCAAGTTGTTTCTCATAGGCGAGGGAGACAGGTAGACAAGCCACTAGAGATACACTATTTTACTGACATCGCTTTTCAATGGTTTGGGCGGAGAAGTGAACGATACACATATACACACACGGAGAGCCTTATTATTTGTGTACATAATGAAACAGCTGCTAATGGCAAAGAGGCCCCAGGGTGGAGGATCCATTGCTGCGAGATGAGGGGAGGTGATGAGTTCCCGCAGGAACCAGCACCTCCTGGCTTCCTGACTCCAGCAATGGGGACCACAGCCACTCCATAATGATCATTCATAGTCCCTAATTTATTTATGCAATCATTCATTCATTAATTCATAAGACCGCCCATTCATTTTTATCCCCTTAGTCAGTTATTCACTCATTGATTCGTCTTTTTTCAATTCCTTACCAAATTCTCCCCTCACCCATTCATACAGTCAATCTCTAATTAATTCATCCAGTCCCCCCATTGATCCACTTAGACATCCACTTACATGAGGCTTTTGCTTGTTTATTTGCTCGCTGGAGCTCTCACTTGCTTCCTTATTCATTCTCTCACACTCACCAGTTCCCTCATTCATAGACTCGCTCAGCCATCTACCCCTTCACTCATTCATTTGTCCACTTACA
Source organism: Dicrostonyx torquatus (assembly GCA_028555095.1). Classification (NCBI taxonomy): domain Eukaryota; kingdom Metazoa; phylum Chordata; class Mammalia; order Rodentia; family Cricetidae; genus Dicrostonyx; species Dicrostonyx torquatus. The sequence goes on along the minus strand of JAQHUG010000031.1, from coordinate 2,878,044 downwards.
CACTCATTCACTAGCTCTTTGTTCCACTGCCCATTCACACACTCCTTCATCTGTCACCCTCACACTGCTTCCTCAGCAGACTCAGGAAAGACACCTGCCTGCTACTTATCCCAGTCACTCGGGGCTGAGCCTCCGACACTGTCCAACCACTATGCCTACCCAAGACACCCCCAAAATGTGCTGAGCTCCCCATCAAGGCATCCTTTAGAGCCCTGGTCCTCCTGCCTCCCGCTGTAGTTTGGAATTCAGCAACCTTCAGGATTCAGTCTGCATCTCAGCCTGGGAATGGTCTTAGCATCTGTCCTCCTCAAAAAGATGAAGAGGGTCCAGAAAGACCCAGTGCCTGTGTCTGGTGATGGATGGAACACTAGCGAGGTCACATAGTGCCGCCATATGGAGCCAGGAGTCACACTGGCTTCCAGTTGCAGCTCTCCCCTCTTGTCCTTGAAATAAGGAAAGCATACAGGGACAAAGAAACAGGCCCCAGGAGCCAAGGAGAGTCCCTCCTGGAACTTGCAGTGAAGAGTGGAAGCAGGCCATTCCATGGCTTGTGCCAGGGAGAGATCAATGAAGAATGAATTGATATGTAAACAGTGAACAAGCACATGAATGAACTAGTGCATGCATGACATCTGCCTCTCCCCATAAGTAATGGAACTGAACTTCCAACCGACATTTCTTTCTTTTTTTTTTAAATATTCTTTATGGTTTATTTAACTTTATTTTATGTGCATTGGTGTGAAGGTGTCAGATCTCCTGCAACTGGATCTTCAGACAGTTGTGAGCTGTCATGTGGGTGCTGGGAATTGAACCCGGGTCCTCTGGAAGAGCAGTCAGTGCTCTTAACCACTGAGCCATCTCTCCAGCCCCCAACCGACATTTCTAACCCTCAAGTCCAGTGCTGTCTCCGCTGCTTAAAGATTGCATCCTCTATTACCTCATGGGTTTGCAGGGTAAAGCCAGAGGCAGGCTCAGAGGGGGCAGGAGGCAGAACTAAAGCATAAGTTGGCCCACAGTAGATCTGGGTAGAGAAACACCATCCTGGAAGGCTGCAGAACCAGTTCTCGGCTGCACCTGTCCTCGTCATTGTCATCATCTCTCCTCTGTGTAGGCAGGAGACTGCCACCACCCCGCTCTAGAGAGAAAGAGACAAGAGAAGAGTGCACTGTGAAAATCCAATCACTGAGTGATAAGAAAATAAACAAGTGAACTTCTCCAAGTTTGCCAGACTTCCCTGCCCGAGGCCAGCTTAATTAAAGTTGATGTAGAATTTGAAAGTGGGAAAATAATTAGGGCAAGTGGTAGAAAAGAGAGAGGAAGGAAAACATTGTTTTGTTTTCTGTTTTGCTCCCGCTTAATTATGCCACAGACTGTCTCTCCCGTGGATCCCATCCCAAGCCCGCCTTCCGCCAAGATTCCAGCAGGTGGTACACTGTGTGTGTGGCGCGGGCACACCTGTGCCTCTCTGGCACACAGGTATGGTGCTTCTCTGCCCGCAAGACAGGCACAGAGGCAAGCAGCCAGGCTGCCAGTGGAGAGAAGCATGTGCCGTGAACACTTAGAAGGAGGAGAGAGGGACAGCAGGCTAAGGGGCATGACAGTGTCTGCCCACTGCAGTCCATGGAGGAGTAGGTACCAGGCTGCAGATCTAAACACCCCTGCCCACACACACACCTCACTGTCATGTGGCAGATTCCCCGGTGATACAACCATCCCATCCCACCTTGCTCCAGAGAAAGAAGGTATTTCTAGTAGTGGGTGGATGCTGGAGAAAGCACTTGGGGTTTGTGCCCAGAATGGGGCTGAAGGCAGCCAGAATTTCAACCACAGCAGATGATGGGAGTCGTGCCCACTCCACACACGAGAACCTCTGTATGCAGATGTGCCTCAGTTTTTGTTTGTTTGTTGCTAGGAAGCCAGAGAGCCTTGTAGACTTGACCAGAGGTGGAGAGGGAAAAGCTACAGTCTCACTGGGGGGAATGAGGGCAAAAGAAAATTCCTCAAGATTTCTTTAAAGTGAACAGACCTGCATGAGAAAGGAGAGACTCCATCCCCAGAACTGTGTTTTGCTATGCACAGCACACAGTTGCAGATGCACGCCCATGTTACTGCATACATGCGCATGTTACAAAGTTCTACTGCATACCTAGAATGAAAGGAACCACAAATTCTGAAAACAGATAGCATGGCTGCAGATGAGCCCTGTCCCTTCCTAGGTGAGCATCACTAGCCACTGATTGGTTTGCTGTGCTTCTGCCTTCTAGCTGTAAAATGGGAATACTAATATGATCTTTCCTGCAGAGCTGTGTGGAGGATTAAGTGAGCTGATAGTGCAGTGTGCTTAGGACTGTGTCTGGCACTCTGTGGAGGCGAGCAGCACTTGGCGGTCAACTGTCCTAGCTGCTTGGACCTGTCAGATTCCAGAGTTGGGTCCACAGTGAAATTTTTTTCTCTAACCTTTGGTAGGAAAAACAGTATTATTATGTGTGCTCCTATATGCTTATACACACCACACACACATACACATGCATACATATACATACTACATACACCACACATATAGATACACATAGTACATATACCACACATACTATACACATACATACTATACACACTACGTGCATACATTTCACATATCACATATTTACATGTACAGTACACACACATTAAACAATGTAGACTCACACACTATACATATATTTTACATATACATATACACACTGCACACAAACACAAACACACACAAGCTGTTGGGGGTTTTAGGTTTTGTTTTTGAAACAGAGTCTCACGATATAGCCTTAGTTAGCCTGGAGCTCAGTTTGTAGACCAGACTGGTCTCAATCTCATGAGCACTATGATTAAAGGCAAGTGCCACCACACCAGGTTGCCACCTTCGGACATCTCTCTGGCTCCCTCTATATGGAGCCCTCAGTCCCACCGACCAGGATTTCCTCTTGATCCCATTGTCACAATACTGCTGACCCTTCCCTGTGTCTCAGTCCAAGACTTACTCTTCCCTAGGGAAGCTTCCAGGCCTCTGAGCTGAAGGAACATTTCAGAAGAGTCATTTAGAAAGAGAAGTCCCTATTCCTAGAACGGAGTCCTGAAAGACCCCAAATCAGCCAACAGAAGGTCTGACTGCTTAATGCAATATACTTCAGTGTTTCTAGGGACAGAAGAAATGGAAGCAGCTGCAGAGGCAGTGGAGAGGAGCCTAGGGACAAATCTGGGACCATGATGGAGGAGGTAGGCCTGCTGGAGCCAGGTTCAGCTCCATTATCTCTGAGGCAGCAGGAAGACAGAGTCAGAGAACAGAGCTCTGCCAATCCGTTAATCTCACACTCTACCCTTTACCTGGGTTTGGTTGGGTTTGGCTGAGTACACAGGCTCATCTCTCTGATTTGGCTTCATTTCATTATACAGACTCTGCCAGTCAAGTCTCGTTCCTCTCGTATGTACACACCCATTCCTTCTAACCCCAAGGGTACTCAGAACTTGAGGACAGGTGGGGTCCAGGTAGGAGGACAGAGAACAGGCATCTTTTCTTCTTTCTTCAGGCATCCAGGGAACTCTGACACAGCCTGCTGACCTACCCTGCTGAAGTGGTTTGCTTTCAGCAGGCAACTTCCCTGACTCAGGGAGGAGAGGAGGATGGTTTCAGCCATCACTCTTCTGTTCGGTGTCCCTGAGAGAGCCTCAGGACGCCTGTCTCAGGGAATCAAGAGCCCCTGGCTAAAGGGGCTTGCTGACTCTTACTCCTTTGACCAGAGGCAAGAACTGAAAGGCAGAGGCATGGAGGAGAAAGACTCCTGAGGCCCATGTTGGGAAGCTTGGGGCTATGCCCACATCTGCACACACGCCACTGAGTAAAAATAGAAGCGAGTCTACAGATCATCCAAGGGAGAACACTTTAGCACCAATCACAGTACTGCCCAATTCCCAAACCTGCCCATCTGCTTCCCTCACCCATTCATTATTGTATCCTGAGCAACACTGGAAAAGCACTGTTCAGGTCGACTGAGTGATTACAGGAATGTGGGATGCAGAGTTGCAAGTGAGGCTTCAAGACATCAGTGTGGGCCGGGCGGTGGTGGCGCACGCCTTTAATCCCAGCACTCGGGAGACAGAGGCAGGCGGATCTCTGTGAGTTCGAGACCAGCCTGGTCTACAAGAGCTAGTTCCAGGACAGGCTCCAAAGCCACAGAGAAACCCTGTCTTGAAAAAACCAAAAAAAAAAAAAAAAAAAGACACCAGTGTGGGCAAGCCAACGTGACAGGCGATGACAGAAGAGAGGCCCGCAGAGTTCCTGGGAACAGAACAGAGGAAAGGACCAAGAGAGGATGTGCAGGGAGCAAACGAGGACTTGAGATCTCACAACGGAAGGCAAGCCTAAGGCTCTGAGGCAAAGCAGGAACCTCGGGGCGAGGCCAGTGTGGAAGGAAGGCAGGTGGGAGCTTGGCGCCCAAGAGAAGAGCAGAGGGAAAAAGACTTGGGCCTCTCCCCCATAAGCAGGCCTCAGCCCCCAGCAAGAGAAACACTGGTGTGAGTGGAGAAAGAAGGGGAGCTGGAGATGGTCCTTCCAAGAGTAGCTGCTACAAACAGCAGGAGTTGCAGGCCAAGCTTCTCGTCTTCTCTTAGGAAGATGCAGACAGGCAGGACTCTGGGATCCCGTGAAGCTTTGGTAGCGCCACCCATGCCCTACATGGGAAGAGGGGGCAGTATACAGCTAGGGCATCCAGTCTGTGGCCACCCACTCTGTGTACAGCTCTGGGTTCCCGTCCTTCAGAATCTCTCAGGACACCTGAAAAACCAGGCCTGGCAACAGAGCTTCTATATATTGGATCAAATACAACCAAGCTGGTGCTGTGGGAGCTGAAGGGAGGAGCCCCCAGCACATACCAGTGACTTCCTTGATTGATGGAGATCAGCCCGGGAAAGGTTTGTTGGAGGGATTTTTGTAAGATAGAGATGAGTGTTCTTGCTCCTAACGCTCCAGTTACTCCAGTTAGGTATGTCAGGAGAGTGAGCTTTACTCTACCTCTGTCTACCACGGCACTGCACCTGTGAGTCCTACAGTTAGGAACTAAGACTGCATGCATGTGCGTACATACACAGACACACACAGACACACACACACACACACACACACACACACACACCATACACACATGGATGACTTCCTTACTAGAACCATCTGGAAGATTTTTTTTTTAATGGCTTCATTTAGATGTCCTTTATGTAACAAAAACACCCTCTGTTCAATGTATCCAATTCAATGATTTCTAGTAATTCTACAGTTAGGCAGCTATCCCCACAATTCAGGTTTAAAGCACTTCCGTCATTCCTTTTGAGATCCCTTGGGACCCTTATCCAGGAGACTTTGGCTTGGCAGTTGGGGAGTGAGGTACTTAGGAAGGCATTCTAAGCTTATTTTCTAAGTGATTTGGGGACAGCAATGTTTGGAGACTGATGGCTTCCAAGCCACTGTTGGGAGGGGCTTCTCCAAAATACAAAAGAGAGATAACCTTCTGCTCCTAAGCATCAAACTACCCCCAGAGAGGAATCTCAAGGTGGGTTAATAAAAAGCAAATAATGATCAGGTCACAGTGGCACATACTTGCAATTCTAGGACTTGGGAGTCTGAGGCAGGAAGATCATGAGTTCAAAGCCAGCCTGAACTGTATAGAGAGACACCTCCCTACCCACCCACCCCCACACATTCCACACACAGAGGAGTAATCATAGGCTATGTCAGCTATAATTCTCAGCATTTAGCATAAATTAGTCATTAAATTCTCACAGTTCTCCTCTGGGGTGGGTCCTATTGAGAGTCTCAGGTGATGGGTGATACAGAGAGACCCAGCTAGGAAGTGATCATCCCAGATTTCACCCAGCAGCCAGTTCCCGTTGCTTAACCTGCAGACACACTACTTTCCACAGACTGCCCTGTGTCTTCTATGGCACTGTGTCCACTGCCCCTCCACCCGCTCCTCCCCTCTCTACTTTTACTCAAACAAGCCACCTACCCTTTCATGCCTTTGGGCCTTTGCACAAGCTTTTCCTCCTAGCCTCCCCCACACCCTTTCCTCCACAGGGAATTGCCATTGATGCTTCAAACTCCAGCTTCAATGTCAGTGCCTTTGTGATCCTTTCTTCAAGTTCCCCAGACAAAGTCAGTTCCCGCCTTTCCCCTGTGCTTTGCAGGCATCTCAGTTAAGGAGAGGATTTCCTTATATGACAATGAATGCTTTGCTACTGTCTGGCTCCCCGGTTTGACCATACTCTCTCCTCCAGATCAAGGGTAGTTATCGCTCAGTGTTCACAGCCCCCACAGTGCCTGGACCATAGGATAGGATTGGTGAAAAGCCATGGGCCAGACAGAAGCAGTGTGTGTGTGTGTGTGTGTGTGTGTGTGTGTGTGTTGGGGGAGGAGTTACACAGCAGATTACACATCCATCTCATTTTAGACCCACTGGAGAAAGTGTCTTTCTCCTCTCAAATGTAGCAGGCCCTCCCCTCCCCAGGGCCTGAGCTGCAATTTTTCAAATTGCAGAGGATCACACATTTCCAGCTGTAGAAGTCACGCTAATTTATCTCCTCATCTCCTCAGTATCCTGAGTGTGAACACAGGATCTGGTCCATAGTGGACACTGGGTAAAACGCTGGTGTATGTGAGTGAATGAGACCCCCATGCGGAGTTCCCTAAAAGGAGCCTGTCTGGCTCCCATCTTCTTCCCACTTAAAGACACTCGGATCTTTCCTAACTCCACTTATGCAGAAGGTTAATTCAAGTGCTTTCCAGCTTAGCAAGCAATAAACAACACGGTGTTAGGTTGAGTTGTTCAGCACGTCATATTGACGGATTGGGAGTGGGGGAGGGGCCGGGGGTGTTACTGGGTTCAGCATTACAGGGAATGTTACATGCCCTTCCTTAATTACTTTCCTCCATTTAATTAGATGTTGGAAGAGGGGTGCCCAGGGGAGAAAGACTGAAAGTCACAGCAGAGAGAAAGATTGTTGGCAGCATCCTGCTGTCTGATAGGACAGAAGTCATCAGTGGGTCATAGGGAGTGAGGAGGGGCCATCTCCTCTCTAGATGGGACACTAACAGTAGATAGTCCCAGAAGTAGCCACTCTCTGTGGTCCTTTCTGCCTTCCTTATTCCTTCCCAGTTTCTCTCTTTCTGCCTGCCAGGAACAATCCAGCCTCTTGCTTGCTGCCTCATGCCACTCATAGGTCTGTGACACACATGTCCTCTGCATTGGCACAGAATGGGGACCCTGAACAGCTCTTCACTTGGCTTGGGAGGGCAAGAGCTCTAAGTTAGTCTTCTTCCTGCTAGAGTCTATCAATCATTAGGCCCCATTCTCTATGCAAAACCCCAAAATGTCCTGACCAGGGTGTCTGAAACTGGAACCTCTTAGAGACTGACAAACAGCACCTATGACCCATGGTGAGTGGTGGGGTGCAGCGAGAAAAGCATGCCAGCCGTGTTTGATGCCCATGGATCTCTTCCCAACACCACTGCAGACTAAGCGTAGATTCTGTAAACCCGGAGCTCACGACCCTGCTTCGCAGATCGGATCCAAATCCACAGGGCAGCCAGCACAGCTGCTGCAGGCATCAGGCATCACAGGGTGGGGCAGCTTCCCCAAGTCACAGTGGATGGGCACCCTGTGAGAGGCCCACCATCCCTCACTCAAGCCAGCTTCCTGTGCCAAACCGCTTCCTCTTTTCCCCACTGCCTGTGGGGAGAAGAGCTCCAAGCCCAGCCCATCTGCCGCATTTTCCCCGAGACTCCCGAGACGATCCAATTCCGCACACCAGATGGGAAATAGCGTGTACATTTCGGATGGTGATTAGTGGTTTTGTCTTTTTTCCCAAACGCTCCTGTTAATGGAGCTCCTTCCTGAAAGTGAATTGGAGAGACTTCAGTTTGAGGAGCCTCATCAACCTCCACCTCCCATCCCCACCCAGGATGCGAGCCCTGCTTTTCTAGTTCTGCATGCAAGGGCCTCCCCATCTACTCCTCTCTGCCCCTTCTGTCCTCTCTGCCTTTCTCTGTCCATCTCTGCCCTTCTCTTCCCCTCTCTATCCCATGCCCCCTCTGCCTCCTTCTGCCTCTCTCTGCCTCCCTCTGCCTCTCTCTGCCTCTCTCTGCCTCCCTCTGCCTCTCTCTGCCCCCTATGCCTCTCATGCCTCTCTGCTTCTCTCTGCCCTTCTCTGCCCCATGCCCCCTCTGCCCCTCTCTGCCCCCCTCTACCCTCTCTGTCCTCTCTGTCCCCTCTGACTCCCTCTCTCTACCCCCTCTGCCTTTCTCTGCTCCCCTCTACCCCCTCTGCTCTCTCTCTCTGCACCTTATGCCCCTCTCTCTACCCCTCTCTGCCCCTCACCTGGGCCACCACCTGCACTAACTAGGGCTCATACACTGAAGAACCTTCCAGGTTGCCAAAGGACTATGAACTCTGATGACCCAGGTGGAAAAAAAAATCCAGAGAGCTTCCTCTGCAAAGAAGGACCAGGACCAAACAGGCCTCTTTGCATACATTATTAGCCTATGACCCCATGAACTCTAACCCAGGAAGGGGGTTAAGGAAATTACTGTATTTTTCTCTGGGTTTTAAGTTTGAGAGGCAGTTCATACTGGATGCCAAATGCTTAAGGCCAGAACTTTTATATCTTTGTCTGTATTTGAGCCACTACACAGGACATGGAGGTTGTCAGTAGATGCTGAACAGAGGAGCAAATGGCAGGTTTTCTGTGCATGCTGTTACGTGCAGAACTCATTTCCTTTACACGTCTGCCAATTCTCTCTCTCTCTCTCTCTCTCTCTCTCTCTCTCTCTCTCACACACACACACACACACACACACACTACACTGCTTCTCTCTCAAACCAAAGAACCGAAATTAAGAAAAATACATATTTTATGCGATGCACTTGCATATTTATACAATATATAAAACATGTTTACATAGCATATATATTGCATAAGACACTTGGTCGCACTTTCCCGTGTTGTTGTGCTGGGTTTTCATCACTCTGTAGCATTCTTAGAGGTCTCACCAGGAAGTCCTGCTCCCTCCCATAGGTCACCAGCAGCAGAGAGGGAGATTTGGGCCAAGCTACAGGAGCCCAGGAAATGGTATCAATGGGAAATAAGAGAACCCAGTTTTCGGTGTTTTTTAGAATTGAGATTAAAGCTGTATGCTAGGGAAGCTTTCTGTCCTGTAAGCTGCATCCCTGGCCTTCTGCTTATTTATTTCATTTCATTTTATGTTTTTGTTTTGAGACCAGGTCTTACTAAATTGCCCAGGTAGGCCTTGAACTTCTCACTTTCCTAGGTCAGCCTCCCAAGTAGCTGAGACACTTGTAATTTAAAAAGAGGTTTTGTTGGTCCCAGTTGAATGGATGGGTCAGGAGTCAGTGAGGTTGTGGTGAGAAGATCACAGGAAGAAGCCGGGCTTTCATGGAGATGAAGTGGAAGAACCTGGAAGGGTGGCGATGACAATGCAGGCACCATTGGGCTCCGAGTTTCAGATCTGTACAGACCATCCTTTGCGGGTGTGAGGGAATGCAAAGAAGTCTGTCCCGGAGGTACCTATTTGATTGGGTGCTTTGTTTTGCTTCCCGGAGAAAGGAAGCTGTGGACAAAAATGAGAGTCTTAGGAGAGAGCGTAGACTCTGGAGGGATGTAGAAGTTGGCCCAATTTGGGAAATAACCAGGCTAGCTAAAAGATAAAGCAATTATATTTTTATTTATTACAAGGGAAAAAAACTCACGAAACAGGAACGAGAAGTCCAAGCTCAGCTGTGCTGCATGGGAACCACAGAGAGAGAGCACCTGGGCTATGTGCCCCTTTTTTTCTCCGGGTCCCAGAAAGTCACACCCCAACTTGGTCCCACCTCTTGAAGATGATTGGTTAGCAAAGCTTCCCCATCAGAGGGAGGAAGCCAAGAATGGACCTTGGGAGCCCAGGTAGGGATGGGAGTCGGGAGGAGGCCTAGGAGTACACACATACACACACACACACACGCGCACACACACACACGTACGTTAGACACATGCACTCTTACATGTGTCGCATACAGCATGCTCATGTGAGTATATACACACACGTGTATAGATTCATACACTTGACAGAGCAGAGTCTCACAAAGGCTGGCGTGTAAAGTTGGTAGAGTGTTTACCTAACATGTGCAAAGCCTTGGTTTGGATAACCGGTGCCTTACAATCAGGGCTTGTTAGTGCATGCCAGTTGGGAGAAGAAGCTGGAGAATCAGAAATTCAAGGCCACTTTTGCCTATATAATGAGTTGGAGACCAGCTTGGACTACTAGAGATTGTATCTTGAAAACAAAGTAAACAAGTAAAAATGGTGAGAAGAAAGTTCTTCAGGTAAAGTGAGGCTGGGCATGAGGAGGTAAGTCCTTGCTCAATGGCTCTTGACCAGCCCCTGCTTGGGCCCTTCCCCAGTGCCCTGCACTCTGCTCACAGTGGCCTCCTGGCTGTGGACAAAGCACTCAGTGATCAACTTTGCATGGCTGTTCCTCAACATCTACCTTACTAGGAGTGCGTTCATCTCTGAGAGCCCACAACTGGAGTGTTCTAGAGTGTGGGAGGCAGCCTGACCAGTCAGATGCCCCATCAGCCCCTGCAGATGGTTGCAGCTTTGCCTGGAAGGATGGGGAGAGAGGGCAGATTCCAAATGGCAAGTCTGATGCCGCAGTCTTCCCAGGGCAGCTATACCTGATGGTTCTGTCCATCATGTGCCCAGTCCTTTGACATGCAGGACCAACCGCCACCTAGCGATCGTCCCCCATCTTCAGGGAACCTGCTTGGGTACTTACTCTCTGGTCTCTGGCTCAGGGAAAGGCACAGTTAATGTGTCGACTTAGGCCCTGAGGGGGGTGACTTGGAGCAGAGCCAACCAGACAAAGGGTGAAGAGGCTATGGGCCCCTGTTTCCTGGGTGAGAGCACGGCTCAGAGAGGCCAAGGTACAAGCTGTCAGGATCCTCTCCCCTCAAGTCTTCTTAGACCTTGCCAAAGATGGCACTATTTGCTTCGCCTCCATGTATCCCTTCCACTCTTTCTCATGAGCTAAAGAAAGTTTCTCAAGTTATCGGGCTCGGATTTTTGTGGTAAGAGTATCTGGAATGTTCTCCACTGAGAGCTCGCATAGTCTAATCCCAAGACTGAAAAGGAAAAAAAAATTAAGGCTTAGAAAGTTCGGTATGCCCATCTGTCTGTCTGTCTGTCTGAAGAGATGTGTGCAGCCAGCTTTCCTGCAATAGCTCTGTAGGAAAGAGAGGTAAGGTTGTTCACTTTGCGTCTGAGGAAACAGAATCTGAAGTCATGAGGTCAGTGGGCAGCTGCACGGAAGTACTGCCTCATGTTCAGGCTGGAATCCAGCACCTTGCCCTGAACTCTGGCTTCGTCTTTTGGTGGCATGATGTTTAAAAAATCTTCTAGCCTTAGTATCTCGTCAGTAGAATGGACTGGTGACACTGTCCTGAGCATTTTTTGGTGAGATTTGAGAACATTCTGCCCATGTTGGGTACACTATGGTGTCATAGGTATAGTAACTCGGGTGGTCCTTCCCTCTCAGCTTTACTTGTCCCTGACTCTTGACCTTGCTTCGTTGCTGTTGTCCGACATGCTGAGAACTAAACCCAGAGCCTTGTGCATGCGAGGCAGCTGTTGACTGAGCTATCTGGCATCCTCTGGCCTGGGCTGCACCTGACAGATCACTGAGAATCTTCAGCTGGGTCTGCTGCTACCTTCTCTGCTCAATCTTATTTGGGCATTGGGTCTGGATCCCGCCCACCATGCCTGTGTATGCCTCTTGAACAGATGTCAGTCTGTGTGGCCCTGTCAGACTCGGCCACTGTTAATCTGTACTCCTTTCACTACCAGTGGAAAGCCAATGGGTGATCTGAGAAAAGCACTGGAAGGTCATGCTGAGTCTTCAGGCCAGAGATGTGGTGTTGTGCCATTAGCTAAAGCCAGTCCCATGCATGCCATATGAGCCCCTGTGCATGCCATGAGAGTCAGCCCTATGCATGCCATGTGACCCCTGCACATGCCATGTGAGTTCCATGCATGCCATGTGAGCCAGCCCTGTGCATGCCATGAGAGTCAGCCCTATGCATGTCTTGTGACTGCATGCCATGTATGTTCCATACAATCCATGTGAGCACTACATAGATAGGCCACTTGGGCTGGAACATGTCTGGTTTTCACTGGGGGAGCAATTTCCTACCCAGGATGCACAGGAAATGGCTTCTTTCTGGCCCATTTTCCTCTGCTCTACTGCCTCTCCCAGTGTTCTCAGAGTCTTTGGTAGCTGTGGGGTCCTAGGTTTGGGACTGTTTAAAAGGAGGCTGTAAAGTGTTTCCCAACTGTGTGCACGCCCTCAGTGTCCCTCCCTCTACTACTCCCTACCTAACTTCAGGGAGGGGCTGGGTTATCCGCAGGCCAGTCCGGCTGCCTGTTCTAGGTCCGCCCCTGCTACCCCTTGCAGCTGTCACATCTCTGAGAGACACAGAATCAGGGCTGCCAGCCAGGCTGGCCTGGACAAAGGAGGGGAAAGGTTAAGGAGCTCAGAGAAGGGTTCTGTATGCTCTCTAATACCCAATACTGAGATCTCTGTTCGGCGATTTGGTGCTGTAGACGTTAGCAGTGGAGACAGGAAATATATCATAAGGCCCACAAGCCTGTCCCCTAGGACATCAGCCAGGGCCCAATACTTTCCTACCCAGAGGCCTTCCCTCCAAACATCAGAAAGGGCTTCCATGCAAGGGCTGGGGCAGTCTCCACTGCTCTACATCACTCCTTGGACTTAAATTTTTTATGGTTGGCCATTAAAATGCAAATAGCCTGAAGAATAAAATTCAGCGAAACCTCAGGGGCTCTGAGTGAATCAGATCATTTCCTGAACTCAGATGGCTTGAGTGACTAGATGGGGCACAAGGTCACACTATTCAGTGGGAAGAAAAGTAGGGCAGGATTGCAAAAACTGGAAAAAAGGGTCGGGCGGCATCCAGGAGCCCAGGCTCCCTCTTGTCCTTTGAAGCAATGTCCTGGACTGACAGAGGAGACCTACATTCTTTAATGAGGGATGAGATACTCCCCAGACCCCCAGAGGCAAAGACTCCCCCCTTTTCCTCCCTTGAACTGACACTTTGAGCTGTAAGGAACTAGCCACTTTCCTGGAAGGGAAAGTTGTTGCTTTCCCTTGTGTTCCCATTAGCTTAATTGTCAACTTGTCATAACCTAGAATCACATGAGAAGAGAACCTCAACTGAAAAAATTAATAGATCAGATTGTCTTGTGGCATGTCTGTGAGGCATTGTCTTGATTGTGAATTGATATGGGATATCCCAGTCCAGTATGGGCAGTGCCATTCCCTGGGCAAGATGGTCCCGGGCTGAATAAGAATGGCAGGTGAGCATGAGCCAGTATGGCCGGCAAGCATGAGCCTGTATGAGAGCCAGAAAACAGCATCCCTTATGATTTTTGCTTCAAGTTCCTGCCCTGAATTTCCTCCGTAATGGACTTTAACAGAGAAGCTGAAATAAAGCCACTCTTCCATAAGTTACCTTTGGGCTGAACAGTTCATAACAGGTGGGAACGAGAACAGAGGTGACGCTAGAATACCTTGTCCCTCTTCAGCTCTCCTTCCACCTATCGATTAACTGATAAATATGCCTGCAGAAGCCACCTCATGACAAACACATGGGTAAGAGCTGGAAATCAGAGGTGAAATAAGCCACCCATTGACCCTCAGCCTTGTGAGGCACACACCCAGGTAAAGAAGCTGGGCATAAACAAATGGGTGAGTACAAATGGTGAGAAGTATTCTCATTTTATCAATGCAGCATAAAGATACCGTGTGGCTTAAAGCTACTTCCCATCATGATTATTCATGCTAATAACAACGCTAATGTTTATTAATCACCTACTGTGCTCTATGTAAACGGATTACATTCCCCATAGATTATCTTGCAATTCAGTATGGTGGGTACGATTCACATCCACATTGCAGAAAGAAAATGCAGTTTCAGAGAACTAAGGGAGGGTGCCTAGGATGGCGCAGCTTCCAGGTGATAAAGCCTTACTAAAAGCTATCAGATTCCAACCCCCTTAGCTTGACACTGTGATCCTAGCTTTCATAGGCCCCCTAAGATCGTGTGCAAATCTGGGGTATTGGGGTGCCTGAGAAACTCTTGAGAGAGATCCTGAGCCTCTATCAGATTTTCAAAAATGGCCTAAGACCCCAAAAGACAGTTGAGGTTCAGTTGCTCAGTTGGTCCTGGAAGCTCAGTCAGACTGCTTGATTAGTCCCACAGGGAGGTGGCCACATGTTCTGTGTCTTACCAGCAGATTTCCAGGCTAAGGCAGAAAGAAACAAGAGAGACAAACAGAGACACAGAGAGAGACCGAGAAAGAAGATGCTCCACATGCCACGGCGAACATACAGAGCTCAGAGGACAACCTCAGGAGTCTATCTTCATGGTCCACCCTGACTGAGATCAGTCCCTTGCTGTTTGCTGCTGCAAAGCCTGGCTGGCTGACTCAGGGGCTTCCACAGGTCCTCTTGTCCTGGCCTTCCATCCAGCCATAGGATTGCAGATGCATGCTACTTCTGTGCCTGTTCTTTACATGGGTTCTGGGGAACCAAACTCAGGTCCTTGAGTTTGCATGGCAAGCTCTTCACCCACTGGACCATCTCCGCCATCCCTGCTGGCTTTTTATCCTCCCAGCTCAGTTCTCCATGTGACATGCTGTCACCTCTCCACAGTCTCATTGGAAGCCAGGGACACCTGGTCTTTGTAGCCCTTGCCGACCCTAACCTGGAGTCTCAGCCTCTTGCAACCTTCAAAGGCAGAGAGATAGATGATTTCATCAATAGAACCCTTCAACCCTGCTAATGGGTTTGAAAACTCGAGAAGTCGGAACACTGTGCTGAAGCATTCATAACTTCTCCATCCCAGTGGCTCCATTGATCGGAGAACTCTGTTCACTTCTGAGAGATCCTTGGTGAGGGTGCAGGAGCCAGCCCCTCCACAGCACCGCCCCCACCTCGGTAATAGCTCATGATTGCCGATCAGGCAGCCAGTGGCGGGAGCGAGCCTACAAGATAACTGATTGTTCATAATTGTCAACCAAATTGCATCCATCGTATTGAGCTTAAAAAACAGAACAGAAGGAGCATCTCTTATTGATCCCTTCGGGTTACAAACAAGATGCGACGGCTCCTCAGAGCGGGAGACGGGGTTCACATTGATTTTTATTCTTTTTCTCCTTTGAATAACCTACAATGGAATCTGAGAGCTGATTTTTAACCTGGGATTTCTTAAGGTTTTATCTTTCTGGAGGTTGTGGGAGAGGGGCTGTCGGGTATAGCCGTGGGTGTGGGTGTGAGCTGAGGGACTGGCTTTCTGGCCTAAAGGCAGGGAGGGTGGCCCACCTCCTCTGACCTCCACTGTTGTCACCCCCGTACCCCCGCACTCCTCTCCTGCCAGTACAGAGGTTTCTCTGTCAAGTGTAAACTCCTCCACAGATCTTAAATCCAAAGGACTGATGGACTGATGGACTGACCAAAAGTGGCCAGTTACTGAGTTGATACTTAGTCTCTATATGTTGACTGAATATCTGATCAAAACTAAAAGGTCTGTCCCTGTTCCAGGCCATTACCCCCCACCCCCAGGCTGTCTCCCTTTTCCATATCTGATAGCACACATCCACCCATTGTCCCATCTGCAAACACAGTTACCACAATACTTAGGCAGCATTGTACTTTAAGAACATGGTTTTAATTAGTACTCACACAAATAGATGCTTTCGATTCTTCCATTTCATAGATGAGCTATAGTACCCTAGGCCCACGAGAGCAAACAAAGCCAAGACCCAAGTGGCACACGTCACCAACCACTGTCACAAGGCAGTTCTTTTTTTTTGTTTTGTTTTGTTTTTGGTTTTTTGAGACAGGGTTTCTCTGTAGCTTTGGAGCCTGTCCTGGAACTAGCTCTTGTAGACCAGGCTGGTCTCGAACTCACAAAGATCTGCCTGCCTCCTGAGTGCTGGGATTAAAGGCATGTGCCACCACCACCTGGCCACAAGGCAGTTCTTGACATGAATCTTAGCATACCAGAAAGGTATGTGAGCTCCCTAGATGAGACTCAGGTTCATCAAACTCCTGTCTTCTGCACGTTCTTCCATGTCCTGGGTGTTCTACCCCCAGCAGTCCATGCGGTCCTTGGGTCTGGTGAAGCAGACACTAGGTCCTGTCCTTTGTGATGGACAGGTAGAAACTCAGAAAGACATACCTTGTCCAAGGCCACATAGGCAGTAAGTGGTGAGCTGTCATTTCAACCCTCCTAGCCTTAATACGTACCCAAGGACCCATGCTTTCGCTTTCCTCATTGGTCCAAGGTGGTAGCTCCCAGGGTAAACACCAATGATGTTAGAACTCTGTAACAGAAACAGATCCCTTACGACCTGAGTTGGTTGCCCTTTTCCAGGAGACAGCAGCCTTTGTCCCATTTCACAGGCAAGGAGACTGAGATGTGCCGGAAGCCGGAAGTGCTGGCAGATCTGGGAGATCTTTGCCAGCAGTCAGCCTGGGGAGCTGGCTGATGAGTTAGAACTGGCAGGCAGTCAGGACAGACTGGCCGCAGGATAGGGTCCTGCTGACAGAGCTCAATGTGGTCTTAAATAGGGGGTGTCTTCTGAGCCCCTGGGAAGGAATTGGGAGGAGTTTGAAAGCCTGCACTGGCCTTGGGCTAATGAGGATGCAGGCTGGTCTGGCAGCCATGAGGAGCTGTCCAAGCCCTCACAGCAGGCCGGCCAGCTGGGAGGCAAGTGGCAAGCCTGCCCTCCTGATCTTGTCTCTGCAGTTCCAGAGCCCTCTGCCCTCCCTCTGATGGGTGGGCCTGGACAGCAGCTGTCTTGTTAATAAACATCTCAGCTGTTAGCGCCAAGCTAGCTGAGGCCAACACTCACAGAAATGCTTGGAGACATGGAACCTCCAAGGACAGTGCTTGAACCATCCCCAAAGATGACTTGCAACGTTTCAGTCCTATTCCTCCTGGCCAGGAATGACAGTACTTTAGTCTAACCTAAAACCTCTTCTGCTTTTTCCTTTTAAACATCCCATTGGTGATGCGTGTGTTTGTTTTGATTGGTTTCGAAACCTGCTTTATTTGAAAACCTTTTTTTGGAATCTCACAGTTGTGAATAGATAAGGACGCTTAGTTCACCTTGAGTTTGATGGCCCAGACCTGAGAACAAGCCTCACCACGCCAAGTCCAGATTAGCTATGGAGAACACAGAACATCGCAAGATGCAGCCATCTAGAGGGCTCGTTAAGACCCAGCTTCCTGGACTCCATCCTCAGAATCTCTGATGCGAGAAGGACTGGGGTGGGAGCAGAGGGCTGAGAATTTGCATTCCGACAAGTTCCCAGATGACGCTGCGAGAAGCTTACCAGCCACTTGTCTAGACTGCAGAATCCTATGCAGACATTCAAAATAGTGCTCCAGAAGAATGTATGTTGATTTGAGCCAACGCACACTGGAGACGCTGCAAAGTAAAGCAGAACCCGGACGCTCAGCAGCCTGATGATGCCGTCAGCATAAGTATAAATATAAGTGCACACACTCGCAAAGAGAAGCAGGAGGCAAGGATGGAACCTGGGCAGGAAGCTGGATGGGACTTTAGGGAGTTCAGAGACAGGCTGGCTTAGGTGCACCACCGGCTCGGCCTCTGCTCCCCTAGTGCAAATGAACACGAGCAGCCTGGACCTGAACCTTCTCTATGTATGTGAGAATACTCTAAGAAAGCTCTGTGAACAATCCCATTTTACAGTTGAGGGATAGTCATCCCAAGACCTCAGCTGTCCAGTGACTCTGCTCGTTCCTTTTGGATGCTGCAATCATAATACCTGACCAAGACAACTGAAGCTGCAGGTTTTCTTCATAGTGGAGAAGGCACGGGAAGGCCTGTCATGGCAGCTGGAGTGTGAGGAGACTATTCACATCATAAAGACCAGGAAGCTTGAAGAGAGACAGGAACCTGGCATCAGATACAGCCTTCAAAAGCCTCTTCAATGACTCATGTCCCCCAGCCAGGCCTCTATCTCCTGTCCTAAGGATTTCACTGGTTCCCAAAGTAATGTGACTAACTGGGAAAATGGGCATACACACACACACACATATATATACACATGTACACACATATATATACACATATACACACACACATATACACATATACATATACACACATACTATAACACACAATTCACATGATTAATGTTAACAGTGGGAACTTATGATAATTGGGTCTTTTTTATTTTTATTTATTTTTTGGCTTATTTATTTATTTATTGCTTTTTTCTGGGTTTTACAAGTTTCCAGGTTGAACATATACTACTTTTATAATGAAGCAAAAGCCCATAAATATTACATGTGTACTAATGACCAATTCCCTAAGTTATTTTGATCACATTTCTTTACACACATTTAACCAAAAACCTCAAGCCTTTGGAATTGATGAGAGCATTTTAAATGCAGACTAAGAGCCCACAAGATGGCTTAGGAGATAAAGGTCCTTGCCAACAAGGCTAAGAATCCAAGTTCACTCCCTGGAACCAACACGGTAGAAGGAAAGAATATAGAGCCTGTAAGTTGTGCACTGACATGTGACATGTGGCACCCTGACACGGGTATATATACACACACACGTGATTTAAGAATTAAAGGCGGGGACACTAGCTGCTCTTCCAGAGGACCCGGGTTCAATTCCCTGAACCCACATGGCATCTCACAACTGTCTGTAACTCCAGTTCCAGGGGATTTGACTCCTTCATACCAATGCACATAAAATAAATTTTAAAAAATCCTACTGGTAATTAAAAAAAATAAAGGCAGACTGAAAGCCTGGGACTTTGAGGAACCTACGTACATGCAGCCTGTTCTCCTTGGCTCCCTTTTATGCTAACCTCAGCCACAGCTGATCTCCCCAGCTCCCTTGAAGTCTCCATCCATAGATTTCACATGTATGGCCCGAGAAGCCGGCCCCGGGTACACTGTTGAGAAGCTGGTTCTTTTTTCTCTAGTTCAAGCTCCAGAGTTGAGGTCCTTGCTGAGGCACTGAGCCCCAGGATGTCCCTGCTTCTACTTCCCTCTGGGGAGACACCAGCCACCAGCTCAACCATGGTTCCACCACTTGCTGAGCAGGTGAGCACAGACATGGGAGCTGAGGGCCCCGAATATGTTCTGCTCTGGTCATCCCCCACAACACCTGCTTTGCCTCTCACCAGCTGGACCCTCCCTTTCCCCAAATGTCAGCTTTGCTATGGTGCCCCCATCTGGGTCCCTAACCCTACTTCATGGTATAATACAATGGGAACTTCTGCTAAGGCCTTCCTGGGTGTTGTCTTGCTTAATCAATACTTTCACAAGGTAAAGTTGATCTCTCTTTTTATAGATGAGGATATTGAAGTCCAGAGGAGTCACAGACCCATCCTGAGGCTCAATGAACCAGAAAATGACAGAGAGATGGGAACCAAACAGGTGTGCTTATATCCAAATGTGGTTAGATGTATTAGTATCATTTTCTATCACACCCCTCTCCCCAGCCATGAGTCAAGGCTCCTGATTGTAATTGGAGGTTTCTCTCCCACCTGCCAGCTCCTGAATAACCACTCTGAGGCTTATATTAATTATTAAAGTTTGGCCAATGGCTCAGGCTTATTACTAACTAGCTCTTACTTTAAAATTAACCCATTTCTATTATTTTATATTTTACCATGAGGCTTGTGGCTTGTTATCTCACATCTTGCTTCTCTAGCAGCTGCTGGTGTCTCTCTCAACTCCGCCTTCTTTCTCTCTGTATTCAGTTTCGCCTTCCCACCTAGCTATATTCTGCCCTGTTATAGGCCAAAGCAACATTTTTATTAACCAATGGTAATAAAACATATTCACACTGGGCAGTGGTGGCACACACCTTTAATCCCAGCACTCAAGAGGCAGAGGCAGGAGGATCTATGTGAGTTCAAGTCAAACCTGGTCTACAGAGCTAGTTCCAGGACAGGCTTCAAAGCTACACAGAGAAAAACACTGTCTTGAGAACCAAAAAAACAAAACCACCCTCCCATAAAACAACAAAACAAAAACAAAAACCATATTCACAGTATACAGAAAAACATCCCACATCACCTGACCTTATTGATGGGCTAGTCTCCTGCTCTCTACAGCCCACAGATTCCAAGTCTCAACTCTACCTCTGTCTGCCACTTCTGTCTACTGAATCCATGTGGGTTCATGTGGTCTGGCCATTCCTCTCTTCCCAAGCACATCTCCTACCATGTTTCCCGAATTGTTCCTGTACTAGTTAGGTTGGACTAAAGCCCACAGATGCAAATCAGTTCCTTCTACCTCAGGACCTTTGCACATGCTGTTTTCTCTGCTTGTCTTCCTCAATTTCCTTTCTGTGCAATTAACTGAACTTCAGATGCCAGCCCCAAGTGTCATCCTTAGGGAAGCCTTTTCTAGTTTCTCAGATTCATTCCAACACCTCCATTGGCAACCTCACAACACCATATCCCTATTCTTCATAGTGCCTGTCAGATTTCATTAGCTATAGGCTTACGTGTTCATTTGCTTCATATTTTGCTAACTGGCCCTGAAGCCCAGGAGGCAGGAGGCAGATCTATCTCATTCTATCACACTCTTGGCTCCTTGTTCATTACCAGGAGATGGAAGATTTGGAGAGAGCGAAAATGCAAGAATGAATTACATTCTTCCTTCTGTTCCTAAGCAACCCTTGGGTCTGCTCCTGGAGCCCTGAAGGCCTCCTTCTCTGTCTGTGTTTCTTGGAGTCCCTTTCTGACCAACCCTCTTTGATCTGTTTAATGGGCTCTCTGGGCTCCTCCCCTGGAGCACTGCTGCCTCCCTAGGTGTCCTAGACCAGTGAGCAGCGGGTGGCTAAGGAGAGGTCAGCACCTCCCAAGAGTTGCCTGAGCTCCCTCCTGGACTGAGTTCCTTGCCAAGGTAGGGGTGGTTATTGTTGGAGCCTGTAGATGTAGGACCCACAGGAGGTTCTGAGCTCGAAATCAAGGCCATCAGCTTTTGATATAGATCTAGGTCAGAGACTAGCCCACTGCAGTCCATGGATCCCTTCCCAAATGACTCCTTTGGCCATGTGATAAATGCCTTTGGGTTTGAAGACGTGCAGGGGACAGAATGGTGGCATGGCAAGGGACTGGGGATGTCTTTGTGTCCCTCTTTCCTTAACTCTCTGGCTGAGCAGTTTCTGATGAAAATGCTTTCTGAGCCCAACCAGGTCTAGTCCAGGGTGGAGATGGACCCTGTCAGCATTGCCTTTTTACACAATGACACCCACTTCTGGCCGAGGAAGCTTGGGAACCCTGGAGCAGAGGAAGGAGGGTCTTGAAAACAGTTGCAAGCTGTCTTTTGCTTCAGCAATAGCATTATTTGGAGGAGCACCCCAAGGTGGTCCTTCTAAGGTAGGCCTGCCCATGAAAACCAGCACAGCCATGCTTCAAGCTTCAGAGACATTGAAGGTTTCCCATTTTCCATTATTGTTTTGGGGTTTCCAGAGATAAGGTCTTCCCTATGTCTTCCAGGCTGGCCTCAGACTCACAGGGATCCTCCTGCTTCAGCCTCCTGGAATTATAGGTTGGCACAACCATGTAAAACCAGTTTCTATGTTTCAAGAAACATTTTTTGAAATAAAAAGGAATAGAAGAAACAAGGCAAATCGGTCTGAACCCTAGAATTGATTCATCCCACTTGAAGTTTTATCGTTTCAATGTGTAATCAATGTGAACATGTGTGTGAGATCATTTTGCACACTCGTTTTCACAATCTACTATTGGAAACTGGTGCAAGTTTACACCCACCTCTCACCTCAGCCTAGGCCGGCCTCGTTCTGAGTGCTTGGGCACACTGGGTTGATGACCGCTGTCTGGACAGCAAAGGCGCTTCCTTGACAAGTCAACAGGGGCCCCTCCTGGCTTCTGCTGGGGCTGTGCAGACTCAGGAGACCCAACTCTGCACCCCTCCCTAGCATCTTTTAGTTTGTTTCTACTTGATGTTTCCAGTATCTGGTGTGAAGCCTTGCACGGCCCGCTCGTAGCTTCCCCAGTCAGGCCTATGCAGTCCTGGCTTTCTCTCTCTCCATCCCAGATTTACACCAGCTCCAACCTTCTCCAGCTTAGCTCCTCCAGCACCCTCACCAAGGCACACAAAGGTTACCTTTCCCAAGTCACCTGTATCTTAACCCTGTTTCCAGTGACCTATAACGTTCATCCCTGGTCCTACTGTAGGTGGTTCCACCGCGGTGACCCCATTCATTCCCTCACGTGTGGCTCAGCTTGTCCCACTGACCCCTTGTATCCCTTCTCCATACATGATAGCGGCAAGTTTACACCCACCTCTCACCTCAGCCTAGGCCAGCCTCGTTTCACCAGCCCCAATTCTCTCAGCTGCCCCGTGAGCGAAGCTCAAGCTCCAGCTCCGTAGTGAGTGTGTTAGACACAGTCGTCTGTGCTCTGCCCTTCCACTCTGCACCCCCACTTCACTCTTTCTGCCTCTGCCTTCCCTCCAGCCACATGCAGCCCCTTCATGCTCCTGGGGTTCTCCGTGTTCAGTACTGCCTCTGGGCCCTTGAATGTGCTGGGCTCTTTCTACATTTGCCCACCTCTTTATACCTCTAGGATGATGTAATCTCTTTGGATACCCTTTTCCCTCTTCTTATAAACCACCCCTCCCCTCATTCTCAGCTATGAACTTATCATCCTATCTCCTCTTCCTCCTCCTCCTCCTCCTTCTTTTGATACAGGAGCTCATATAGCCCAGGCTAGCCTCAGCCCCCCCCCAATAGCTGAAAATGACCTTGAACTTCTGACCTTCACTTCCCCAGTGTTAAGGATATACCATGCATGATTTAAGCATTGCTGGGGTTTGAGTCCAGGGCCCTGAACATGCTAGGCAAACACTCTACCAACTGAGCCACACACTTGGCCCTTGTCACCCATCCTGTTTCATATCCTTCACCCCTTTCTATGCCTGCCTGGCATTTTCTTGTCTGTTTTCTAGGTACCTTGCTGTCTTTGTTTCTTCCATGCAGAGATACGATCCCTGAGAGTGGGCCTTCAG
Organism: Dicrostonyx torquatus; assembly: GCA_028555095.1. Lineage (NCBI taxonomy): Eukaryota > Metazoa > Chordata > Mammalia > Rodentia > Cricetidae > Dicrostonyx > Dicrostonyx torquatus. The sequence continues at coordinate 2,854,855 of JAQHUG010000031.1, read as the reverse complement.
CCTTTACAGCAACTCCCACCTCCACCCCCCGTAGGGTAGCTGCCATAATAGCTGCTGAGTGAATGAGATGGTTGCATCCTTGCTACTTAATCACTGTAACTATGAGCAAGTCCTTCAGCCATTCAGACGGCCATTCTCCCCATCCATAAAATGGAGAAATGACCACTTGAGTCCGCTGGTCCACACTTGCAGCAGCAGCAGTCCTGGGATCTTATAGCTTATGGTGAGAAACATCTCTCCCCTTGCTCTCGTGACATGAGGGCTACAGCTCACCTGCACTTGGCTGCACTTGGTTGGACCGCACACATCTTTTCATCCCAGGTCCCTGGATGAGGGAGCCGCTGTGGCTTAGCCCACAGGGCTTTTCTGGCAGTGGCTGGAGGAAGAGAACCAGTAGGGGACGTTTTTAAAAGCTCTTTCACCCACAGTCAGTAGCCAAAAGGAGTCACAGTCACGTGGCCAAGTTCAAGGTCAATGAGGTGAGGTCACACAATTGTCTTGCAGAACAAGAAAGGAAGGGCTGGCGAGGTGAGAGCTGACATTTACACACAGCTCGCTCTGTCCAGGTGCTGTTCCAAGCATTTTGGTAGATGCTGTTACTGGACCACATAGACAGAGAGACAGAGGTAGGCTAGTTAAAACACGTGGCCGAGGTCACAAGCCAGCAGTTATTTTCTGCTTTTGTCCTGGCCCTGCAGCAGAGTCAGTTTTCTGGTTCTCCATAGTCAGTGGTTATAGCTGGCACCATGCTTGAAACCCACTGAGCCCATTGGTCTCCTGTGCCAGTATCCCACTGGTGGCTCTTCCCAGAAAATCCTCCTTCTCGTCTGGAGGATTTCTACCTACGTGACCTGGATCACATGATACCAGACAGTCACCAGAAGCAAGGGCAATTATGGAGGACACAGGGATGTGATAGACCCCAGGGGATACTGGTGCTCCCATTGCCTTGCTCCAAAGCCTATAGATGCCCTGGCCTAAAGACTCACCCTCCTTAATGGCCCTAAGAACCAGTATTAAATCAGTGCCATCTTGTTAGATTCCCCACAGGCCCTGCAAACCCACAAAGGATGCTCATGCCCATGAAGGATGCAAACTCACGAAGGATGTGCATGCCCATGAAGGATGCAAACCCACGAAGGATGCGCATGCCCATGAAGGATGAGTGCACCATCTTACAAAGAAACTGAGGCTCAGAGAAGCAAAGCTACTGGTTCAGGGACATAAGCCAAGAACTGAAAAAGGCAGGAGCAAAACCTAGCTGTATGGTTCATGTTTCAAAATTAGAACTCTGTGGATGACGGCAGAGCTCCTGTCACTAAGGATGAGCAAACACAACCGCCCTTTGCAGTGAAGTGTTCCACTGAGACTCGTTCCACACAATTTCCCATTTATTGGCCTCACCTCCAATGACAGTGCAAATGCTATGTCCTCAGGCACAGGCACAGGGCTGGGCTCATTTTCTGGTATCCCCCATTTGGTGGCTCATCCATTTACTCACATGTTCCCTGATCCCCACCCCTTTCTGTTTATTAAGTTATTTATTTGAGTTCATTCTGCAGGTCCCATACCCGACAGAAATGACCTCTCTTGGGGTTCTTGCTTCTGCTCCGGAGATCTGTGTGTTAAATAAATTAAAGGTTTGACACAAATAAACCATTCCCAGTGGACATGAGTGTCCACAGAGGACAAGAGGAGAGTGTGAGGCAACTTTAGAGGGGGAGATGGCAATGGGGGAAAGAAGCTCAGACCCAGTGGAGGTGGAGTCCAAAGCAGGGAGCTGGCAACACTCCTTTCATGAAGCCTGAGAACTTGGAAACCAGAGGCTCTAGACATTGGGTGGAGCAAGTAGGTGGCGTCTTCCTCAGAGGAATGGTGGGGTCAGGAAGGAATAGACAGATGCTGCCATTAAACATAGAGCACGGGGAGGGGACTACTGTCCCCTGCCCCTGGATGGCGGTGCAGGGTCCCCTCATCAAGGTCTACTTGACCTCTTAACCAGAGCTTAATGGAGGACCTGAAGAGGATTGGAGGAGGCAGAAACTGGGAAAGATTATGTGTGAACTCCTGTCTGTATAAAAATCTGATGCATTCATGCACACCTGTAATCCCAGCACTCAGGAGGCTGAGGCAGGAGAAAGAAGAGAGGCCAGCCAGGGCTACGGAGTAAGACAAAGTCCCAGTCATTCAGTCAAACATTCGTATACACCATCTTACAAAGCAATGTTCTCACACAGATGGGATTTCATCTGCACACAGTCCAGCATATGTGGGTTAGAGACACCTTAGGACCCACCGAACCTTCCTCCCTGCCCAGATGTTGGATGTCGCAGAGACCCAGCCAGAAGCAGAGAGAGCTAGAGGGAGGCCAGGAACAGAAGGGTGAGGGGAGGGAGGAGGAGATGTTTGCCAAATGATTAAAAAATTAAAGGGATTTTTATGCAGAGAAAAATATTTAGCTTGGCATTGTCTTCTCAACCAAACGTTGGCTTCCAAGAGAAAACACTGGTGTTGGCAGCGAGTGCTTGCTGAATGGAAACAATTGTCGCCTTCCCAGCAGCAAATGCCTTTGTTTGGACTGGTGGTGCCAGGGCCAAAAAAAAAAAAGCTGTGTCTTCAGAAGCTGTCACCAATTTCTGAGAGTCCCCAGGAAGCAGGGCTTGCCTCAAGTTCACTGTCCCCCAGGCACCTGGCTAGTCTCACAAGTGATTCTGAACAGAATGGCCGGCCATGAACCTCTCTCAGGATCTGGGGAGAGGAGGCAGGTGAGAGACAGAGGGAGGGGAGGAGGGGGCTGAGTGATGGGAGGTGTGCATAGCTGCCCAGGAAGTGTTTGAGCAGAAGGTGGTGGCAGAGCTGAGTGGAATCCCACAACAATGCAGTGTTCAGGGTGGTGGTGACCACCCTGCTACTGTGTCAAAACCGGGCTGAGCCTCAGGACCGCCTACCTGCAGAGGGCGGTGACAGTCACAACAGGGACCAGCATGGCTTTGCAGGCTTTGGCTAACCATGTCTTTATCTATACTGGAATCCTTTTAACCCCTGTTTTGCAGGAGATGGAAACTGAGGCCCAGTGAGGGACAGTGCATAGCCCCAACTATAGTACAAAGGATGACACAGGGTTAGAAATAAGAAGTCACAGGCTTACCTCAGTGAACAAGCCCCCTGGTTGAGAACCCTGGACTGGAGACAAGAGACTGACCTTGTTTAGCTTCCTCAGAAAATTTTATGACATTTTAATTTATTGTGTGTGTGTATTTGTGTATATGTGTGTGCATGTGCGCATGCATATGTGTGTGTGTGTATGCGTGCACATGTGTGTGTGTTACAGCACATATGTGGTGTTCAGAGGACAACTTTGTAAGCGTCATCTCTCTTTTTCTCCCACGTGAGTCCCGGCTATCATGAGGCAGTGAGCCATCACCCCTAATATGACAGTATTGAGAGGTGGGACCTTTAGGACGTCAGTGGGTAGGTCTCACGCTGTTATCAGGGTGTGGGTTTGCTACTGCCAAGACTCAGTTCTCACTGCTCTCTCAAATGTGTACCCTCACCTTCTGCCTTCCTCCATGGCACGGTGGAGCAAGAAGCCCTCCGGGACAGGAGTGCATGATACCAAGCCTAAGGAGCTGAGTTTGAGCCTTGGGACCCACACCCCCAACACACATCGTGACTCCTGTGTCACTCAGTTAAAGCCACAATCCTTACAAACTAGTCTGGTGTGTCTTCTTCCTCCCTGGTCCCTGAATCTCCTCTGCTGGGCTCTTTTTGCCATTCTCTGAACCCCAAGAGCTGCCACACACCTCAGCACTGCTGTTCCCACTGTCCCTTCTGACTCTCACTGCCCTGGTTACCTTCCAGGTTAGCCCCCTAAAGGATTCACCTCAGTGACTCTCTGTTTAGACCTGCTCTGAGTCCAGGCTTTCTCCCCATCCTCACCCTGCCTCCACCGCCCCCTTTTCTTGCACAACACTTTGCAGGCTACACTGGGGTTTGTCAGACTGATCATGTTTCTCGTCTATCTTCTTACTTTGTCTCTTCTCCACCAAGGGCAAGGGTGTGGTTCCCTTTGCCAGACACTGGAACCAATGCCAGGCACAGGCAGCTCTTTAGCCAATACACTTGACAGAGGGATGGGCCAGGGAGCTATGGATACAGCTCGGAAAGGTAGGAGAGACAGTGACATGATTTCTGAGCCTCTAGGTGTTAGTTTCCTATGTGCAGAAAGTTGTGGTGAAGGGAGCTAGAAGGGGCTGAGACCCCAGGTGCAGAGGCCACATCCAGGTGTGGAACAGCTGTGGGACAGCTGACCTTCTCCCATTCTGGTTAAGTATCTCATAGCCTCCCTGAGCTGGAGCCTGGGGACAAGTTAACCACAATAAGTGGTGGCTCCTCTGCTCGGGGACCTTCTTCTCGTGCTGTTACATCTTTTCGTTTGTTTTCATTTTGAGACAGGGTCACACATAGCTTAGGATGGCCTTGAACTTCTTCTGATCCTCCTGTTTCCACCTCCCAAGTGCTGGAATGACAGGCATGCGCTATCATGGCTGTGGTAAGTGGTGTTGGAATGGAACCTGGGACGTTGTGACTTCAGAGACTGCTCTGCCAACTGAACAGCATCCCTGAGGGTCAACATTTGCTAAATGTCCCTCCAAGCTGAGCACAGATAGGCGCTGCTGAGATGAGTGTGAGAGATGGGGTGACTGTAGGAAGGGAGCAGTCTGGGGCAGAGGACACTTGAGTCAGGCTGGAGAAGGGGGTCCCAGAGGAAGCTTTTTATACCCCTGACCACAAAATTGGATTAGTAGAAAGTTTTATTTGGGATATTCAGTCTTCAATCACAGCCCTCTTTTTAAGTATTTGTTTTTGTTTTGATTTAATTACAATAACCAGGAACCCAGGACACTGCCCTGCCAGTTAGAGCATGGCCAGACCCCTGGGGCTCCTCATCCTACACTGGCCCTCCCTGCAGCTGCTTCTAGGGTTAGCTTGCCTTGTTCTCTTTCTCCCTCGCCTCTTCCTTCTGTCTCTCTCCCCTGCCCTCCCTCCTCCTTTCTCCTTTCCCTGCCCTCCCTTCTCTCTCTCCTGCCTGCCCCCTCCCTTCTCTCTCTCCTGCTCTACCTCTCCTCTTCATTTTCTCCCTGTTCCATCCCTTCCTTTTCCTCTCCCCATCTTACCACGAGCATGTTTGCACATCTTTAAGTTTTACTTCTTTTGGTTGTGGTCTTTGGAGACTTCCCTTTCTTCTCCATCCTGTTTCTGGGATTTATGAAGGTTATTGTGTATGGTCTCAATGCTTCCATTTTTCATTGCTTTGTGTGGGTCTATTGTGGGAGCTTCACCACAATTCACCCAACCATTTCTCCAGCGTTGGCCATTTGGGCTGTTTCCAGATGCCCGTGTTTTATGTTTAAGAACAGATTTTGTGAGGTGCAGATGTGTTTACCCTGACAGTGGGGAGCAAGACTGCTCTGTGCCCCTGAGCATGTGTCCCCCGGGGCATGGGTGACAGGATCTCTATGCATCCCTATCTGGGAGAGAAGCCACCAGGGCACAGGGCATTTAGGCTGCTTGGTTTTACAAGACAGGAAAGAAGTGTGCTCTGGGAGAGTGCTGCCAGTAGCCCCCTCAGCCTTGGCTCCCCACCCTCTTCTGCACAGTTATCGCTGTGGCTATGTTTCTTTATTCTTACCAGTTGACTGGACAAAATCAGGACCAAACTGTGATTTTTCCCCCAAAGTCTTCACAGTTTTCTGCACCTTCAAATTTTAGATTTCTTTTTCCTAACAACTCAACAGTGACTGCCTGGCGTGGCCTAAAATTCTTGACCAGAACCAGTCCAGGTCCTACATCCCAGGACAGGCTGCCCTGAAAAGACACCTTCCCTAAGGCTCTTTCTATCCCCCTCCCCATATTCCCTGGCCACCACACAACCCTAAGCTCAAATGAATGTTGCCATGACAACTAACCAAAGCCTAAGCCAGTGGGAGGGATGTACCTGGCCCCTGGGCCTTCTAAAGGGTATCTTGGGGGAGGCCCATCCTACTCTGCGTTTTCTCTCCTGGCTGCATTTCTCTGCCTGGTTAGCCTGGCTTTCCACTGACCTTTCTGTTCACTTTCCTGGCTCCTGGCTCCATAGTGAGGCTGACCCCTGGAGCAAGGAGCAAGGAGCCAAGTCCCAGTTAGGGGCAAAGCTATGTGCTTAGCTAGGTGCTGCCTGCTGGGCCTAAGCCAGTGACTCTACGCTGCTTATTGGAGCCCCTCCAAATGTTTAGAGGAAGCAGGCCACACCACCCCTAGTCCCATGTGTCTGGCAGACACTGACCCAGACCCCTCCACTGTGTGTAAACCCTGGCTTCATTTTGCAATCCCCACACAAGGCAAAGCTTCAGCCCCTCAACCTCTCACTCCTCTTCAGTCTTCCCTGCCCAAGATCTTCAGCACACACCCAGTCCCACTCAGTTGGTCAGAGTGCAGAAAGCCTCCATCACTGTCTGCAGAGGTGGCTGGTGCCAGCCCTCAGGCACAGGTGGATCCACTGGGCTGGCACTGAAGATTCATTAGTCAGGCCGTTGCTGACACTTCCAAGTTCATTTCCTACTTCCACCTCTGGCTTCTCTCCCTGTCCCCACCTCCCTGTCAAGTCAAGGATGCTTCCTCCAACTTCTCTTGATTAAGAGGAAATAAAAGCACTTGAACTTGGGGCTTTAAGTTCACATTCAGGTCTCTGAGCTTTGTTTTGACATCCGCTTTCCAACCTAATTGCTCTGCAGAAACTCTCCCTCAAAGGCCAGGCACACTGGCTCAGAGCAGGTTCCTCTGCTCTGCCTGCGGAACAAATAAAGAAAAGTGTTTTGCTCTCTTCCCTGGGAGTGCAGGCTCTGGGGAGACTCCTAAGCTGCCTCATGTGGTATACCCACCCTACGCTGTCCTTGCAAACCAACCAGCACCAACTCCTCCTGCTCTAGCCCTTGTTTTTGGTGTTCCCTCACCGTCTTCATCTGAGAGCTCATCCCGAGTCACTGCGGGCCACAGAGCCCCACATTAGGTTCAGTCCACTCCCTCAGCACTCAGGGAAGCAGGGCAGCCTGGTGTTGGGGAGCATGGCTTTGCTGGCAGTGTGTAAGGCTTTGCAGAGCGACTGGAGCCTCCAATCACACCCTCTTCTCTGACTTGCCTGCCTCCCTCTCCATCATTCTGCCTTGAAACCCAGGGTAATTGCTCAATTTAATTTAATAGACACACCGAATGGCTGCCAGTGGAGTGAACTCCACGAGGCTTCCCCAGGGGCAGGAGTGATAGGCATGTTTGGAGCCTCCTTGTGTTTTGCGGGTCCTCAGCAGTTAGGAGGGCCTGAGGCAAAGGGTCTGCAGCAGTGCCACCCCCGCCCCCGGGTCAGAATGACCTCAATGAAGCCTCTGTCCCTCATTGGCCAGAGAGCAGATGTGGACCGGTCCCTATGGGTTGTCTCACTCTGGGATCTGCCAGGGGTGGAACAGGTATCTCCCGAGAAGTCCCCTCCTTTAGCTACAGAGTCACTATGATTGGCCATCCCTTGTGGTGTCCACCCTCAGGAAATGCTTGTGTATCTCTTCCCACCACACTCACACTCCAGGCCTGGGATCCAGCCATGTCACTGTTATTCACCTCGTCCTGCCAATTCTTGGGTAGGCCCTGCTTCTAGGTTCCTGCCTAACAATCGGCAGGGCCAGGTGGATTACAGTGGTTTCCAGGGGTTCCCCCTTCTGCTCCCATTCTGGACTTGGGTACAACTTGTACCGATTCCTTATGGATCACTCCACTGCATACTGTTGCTCTTGGTGACCAGAAGCATCACCAACTCAACAGTTCATAGACTGCCATTAGGCCCATCTTACAGATGGCAAAATAGAGGCTTTGTAGGCGACTCAGTTGATACTCATGTGGTTTCTACTTTAATGTTTATTTTACGTCTTTCTTTATGTTGACTAAATCTCTCTTCCCCTTGGTTGGATCACATCTTCTTAGAGAGTAGGGTTCCCCGCTGCTTCTATCCCACCCAGTGCAGACAGCTTCCCAGTCCTCCAAGAATCCCCCTCTGACTGTGGACAGTCCCTTCAGGCCCCAGACAGCTCAGGCAGGCTCTAATGGCCAGCGGGAAACATGTCTAATCTCCAAAGAAAAGCAAAAGAAACGGATTACCGAGTAAAGATCCCTCTACAGCCAGAGATCTGGAGCTGCCCGCAGCCCAGGGGAGCAGAAACCCCTGTCAGAGGAGGCTTAGCGCTGGCGAGGACCCTAACAAGACTCCAATCTCCTGCTGCCTGTCCTCACTCTCTGGAATCCTTTCAAAGCCCCCCAGCAATGGAGGAGGCCAAGGATTATGCCCCTAAATGTTCAGAGACCTGAATGAGGGATTAGCTACTTAACAGCCATTGACTTCAATGATCTCCAGCTCAGGGATCTTCAGGCTTTCAGAAGCTTGTGTTTCCCCCTGCATGGAGCGTGTGTACACATGAGTGAATGCCACCTTGGAGGGAGGGGGACAGATCCATGCAGATGTGGAGTACACTTATGTGGTGTCTCCGTCCACAAGGGAAAGGGACATCTGTGTGGTCAAACACTAAGTCGTGTGTCTAAGCAGCTGTACCAGGTCAGTATATTCTCCTGAGGGGTGTATTTGTCTTTGCTACACCCACGCTTGTGCACAGCTCTGTGTTGCGCGCTCACATGCATGCACTATGTGTATGCTTGCTCACATAGACACACTGTGAGACTCCGCGCCTCTGCATGTACTTGGCCTGCTAGCTTGTATAAGTGTTGAGTCTCCACACAGTTGCCAGTGCAGGGGCTATACTCCCTAGGAACACTGGCTTCCATCTTTCAGTCCTTGAACGTGTCACATGTTTTTCCCCTCTGGGCTTCTGCACGACTGTGCCCCACGCTTAAAGCCACCCCTGCTGTTTGACTCTGAGTCTGACATTCAAGTACACACTCCCCGCTATTATTTCTCGTAGAGTCCTGTTGATTTCCTGCAATGCACCCTTTCCATTTGATGTTGTCTGTTTATTTTGTTGTTGTTGTGGCTAAATTGTCTTTTCCTTGTCTCCCCAGAACTAAGCTCCTTGACTTAGGGACTTTGTCTCTTTGCACTTCCACCATCCTCCATGTCTTGACTGAATGCTCTCGCTCTCTCTCCGTGTGTGTGTGTGTGTGTGTGTGTGTGTGTGTGTGTGTGTTCAGGCACCAATTAGTGGGTAAATATGTCTTTCTGCATGCCTGCCTACCTGTTTGCATAAGTCTCTGTGCAGATATGTGAAGTAGGCACCTGTACATGTGTGTGTATATGCACACATACATGTGGATTATAAATGGAAAATTTTATTCTGTTCATTTCTGTCCCAGGTCTTGGAGAGACTCCTGGGAAGAAAACCTGCCCTAAACAAATAACACTTGGTGACAGCAAAAGGGACCAGGACCCTATCTGGCCAGGTCCGTATCATCAATGAGGAAGGGGTAGCTATGGGCAGGCAGGGTTGGAAACCACGTGGTCATGAGAAAAGACTGGGCACGTGTGTGGTAAGCAGGTGCTTCAACCATGTCGGATCCTGTTCCTGTCTTAGGGACACTCCTTCATCAGACCCTACAGCGACTGCCTCTGAGATGTGTTCATGGTGCTCCCATGAGTAGAGAGGACCCACACCTTTCCTACAGATCAGTAAGTGAGGGTTCTCCTATTGGACTCGGAGCTCAAAGAAGGCAGAAATCTTTCTACTTTGTTGCCACTGTACTTTCTGGGTAGACAAGACCTTGAAGAATCCTCATTAAATAAGAATAAAAGAGTATGGGAATGAATGAAGAATGAAAAAATAAATCAATCAATCAATGAATGATGAATGAATTTCTCTTCTGTGTCCAAAGTAAGAATGGCTTCTTCTTCTGGACTCTGAAAGCCAACAGCAGTGCCACCCCCACCCTTGGACTCCCCACTTCTACCCCTGCAAGGACCTGGAAACCTTTCAGCACTAGGAGAAGAGTCGAAAGCAAAACAAAACCCAAGCCAGCAAAAGCATGGCTGATAAACAGGCATAGAAGGCTGTGGACGCAAGCTTGGTCAGGCCAGCAGAGCCTAAATAAAGCCTGCTAATGAGACATTCTGGGAGCAAACAGATAACGTGGCTTAAAGAGCTGCTAATAGCTGGGTTGAGAGCCTGCAAGCCTGCAGAGTCCTTTCGGCTAGAATGGTTGAGGAGGCTCCTGCCAGCAGGTGCCTGATACGGGGAAGGTGGGCCAGGACCACAGTGGGAGGCTTCAAGGTCACTCTGCCACTCCTGCAGCTTCCATTCCAGCAAAAGGCAGATTGGAAGACACCCCCCACCACCACTTCATCCACCCTCCCCATGTGCTGCAAAGGCGAAATGGCAGTTCCATTCATTTCTGCTTCTCCTTTCCCTATTGTCCGAGTCTGTTACAGGATGGTTTGCCCTGCTCATCCCTGTGGCTTAGCACACCCATATTACTGACATTAGCTCAAGATCTCCGACACACTGAATGTGTATTATGTGCAGATCCCGAGACGTGCACTTCGTATATTACCTCCTTTACCACGCAGGACAGGTTCCATTTAACAGATGAAGAAATGGAGGCCAAGAGGGTTAAGAAGCTGGAGCTTACAATTACACACAAGCAAGTTAATGAACGAAGCTGGGTTAAGGGCTCTACTCCCAAGTCCACATTTCTAACTCACAGGCTTGCAGCAAAATGATTCAGTACCTCAGTCAATCATCAATCACTTTGAAATGCCCAAGTGCCAAGTCACAGGGTTAGATGGGACCAGGATTTCTAGAGTTTTGTTAGTATGTACTAACACCAGCAGAAGCCAGATTGCGAAATAGAGAGAGAGCTACCTGGACTGACAGGCGGGAGAAGTCTCATACCTTTCTTTGCCCCTCAGCGGTGGGCTCTGCCTTCCTGGGATTCCGGAAGTTGTGGAGAGTAACTCTATAGGAAAGGAGGAGAAATCACCATCACCCCTTGCTTTCATCTATAAGTGGAGAAATCTACTAAATCCAAAATAGAGAGAAAAGGCTGCCTGGGGAAGTCTTGTAAAACCCCCTAGCAGGAGTCAGCCCTGAGCTGAGGTCCTGCACTGGGGGCTGGGGATAGAAGCTCAACTCTGCATCCGCTGCTTGCTGGTTTCCCCAGCTTTTCTCCTGGGAGGGACTAGCAAGCCCCTGGCCTGGATGGAGAGCCTTTGTTTGAAATCCTGATTTATGCGGCTTCTCCTGGCAAACTATGCATTAAGTTGCCAGGGAAGATTCAAAATTGTAAAATAATTGTGGTGGTGAAATTATTCACAAATCCATCCAGGCCCAGCGCGTCAGAAAGGCGGTCAGATTTACACTGAGCACATGGTGACATAACTCAGGCTAACAGATAAGCTTGTTATGCCCCTGACAGAAGCAATTCCCCAGAGACCACTGGGGAACACCAGGCCAATTATGTACCCAGCCCAGGGAAGCGCGCACAGGGGGAGGGGGGGCGGGCTGCTTACTACCAATAGTAAGCAGTGATGAGAGGGGCAAGTCAGTCCTACTGGGAGGGGTCTAGGTGGCTCCTGAGCACACACTGGGGGCTAAGAGTTGGTGAGAAGGCCATGTGGGCAGACAGGGGCATTTGAGGGGAGCACGAAGTCAGTCTTCAGGTCAGAGCTTCTATGATGGGACCATGGAGGAGGCTATAGGACACTTCCAGGGCAGAAATGGACCATGACCCTTCTTGGCAGCTACATTCTTTTAGACAAGATCAGGTGAAACCTGTAGATTTTGTTAAGATCTCCCCTGACAAATTTTACCTAATGTCATCACCATCACCACCATCACCATCATTTTGCCAGTAGGGCACTTTACCACGGAAGTGGGCATCTTTCCACCCCTTGAGAAGTAGACTGGTCATAGCAAAAACTAGCATCTTGTGAAGTCATTGCCGAGACTTTCAGAAATGTCTTCCTGGAACCCGCTAACGGGGTGATAGGGTGCTTTTCAAGCTTTACAATGGCAATGACCCCCTTGAGAAATCTGAAAACCACAGACCACTGAGTCCCAGCCCCAGAGTTTCTGATTTACATATCCCAAATGGGACTCGAAAATGAGTGTTCTGTTTCCTAAGTGGCCCGGAGGCTTCGGGTCTGTGAGTGACTGAGAACACAAGTAGACACAATGAAGAAAAGAGGCAGCGATGAGGGCTGGGAGACCCTCAGTTGGCAAAGCACCTACTCACAAAATGCGTGAAGTCCTGAATTCAATCGCTAGAACCCAGGAACAGCAACTGGGGAGGCAAAGAAAGAAGGCTCTCTGGTCAGCCTCGTCTATCCAAATCAGTAAACTCCATCTTCAGTGAGAGACCCCGCCTAAAATATAAATAAATAGATGGTGGTCACTGATGGAGGAAGACACCAAGCGTTGAGCCCATCCCTGCACACATACACTCATGCACCACTGCCCCCATATACACTACCAAACACAAAAACGAAGTGAAGTCTTGTTCTCCAGCCAGAAGACCCATGCTTAAACCCTGAATTCCTATAGTTCCAGACTGTTTGACCCTAGACAAGTTGCTTAACTATTCCGTGCTTTAGTTTCTTTGTCTGTAAAATGGGTACAATAATAGCAATGAGCTATCAGGGACAAATAAACAGACATACGGAGTTCTTAGAAGAGTGCGTGGCCTATGGAAATCACGGTGTCTGGACACGGTCTGCAGAAGTCTTGTCTAGTTCCTGCAGCCCGTATCTTGCACCATGCCACCAATTCATCTTGGGTTCCTAATACTTTTCAATGATCCTGAGGATCACAACCCCCAAGTTGGGAACCATTGCTCTAGAGCCTCCCAGGGAGCTGGGCAGGTCTGAAGCAACCCTGTTGAAGGGCTAAGCTGAGGTCCAGGCCATGAAGCTGGTTCTCACCTTTGAATCACCTGGAAATCTGGCAACCGTAAGTATCAGGTAGTTTTTTTTTTTTTTTTTTTTTTTGGTCATCAATCAGCTCCCAAATCATGACACAGAGACTTATTATCAGTTTTGAAAGCTCGGCCTAGTTTAGGCTCATTTCTGGCTAGCTCTTTTAAATTAACCGGTTTCTCTTTATCTACCTTTTGCCTTGAGGCTTTTTACTTTTCTTTTTTCTGCATATCTTACTTTCACTGCTTCTTGTGTCTGTCTTGTGACTGGCTCATGGCTGCCTGGCTTTTTGTCCCGGGCATGTCCCTCTCTCTCTTCTCATTCTCTTCTCCTTTGTTCTTCCCTTCTCTCTTCTCTCCTGTTTATTCTCTCTGCCTGACAGCCTCACCTCTCTCTCTTTGGCCTAGCTATTGGACATTCAGCTTTTTATTAGACCAATCAGGTAACTTAGGAAGGCAAAGTGAAACAAATACAACACATCTTTCATTATTAAACAAATACAGCATAAACAAATGGAACACATCTTTTCCCAGTAAAAGTAATGTTCTATAACACATAAGTGAGTCTGGGTGGGACCCCTCACTGCTACTGCTGGTTCAGGAGCCATGCCCTGGTCAGACTGGAAATAGGAAGACACTCAGGGACCAGCAGTACAGACACACAAACAAGAGGACTGAGCTGGGAGAGACCAAAGCCCATGTGAAAACTACAGACTCCAGCCCTGGGGTCCTGAACTCTCCATTCCAAGCCACATGTATCACTGCTCAATACCACTCTCTGATGAAAGCCTAGAGTGGCCTCTGGGTCACCTAGGAAGTGAGGCCAGGATAGCAGCCTTAATGCCACTGCCCTTCCAGGCAGGGCAATGAGATGTCTGGTATTAACCCCGCAGCTTCAGCTTCCCACTGCTGACCCCCAGAAACTCTAGTTGATGACTATTGTCCCTGTGATCCCTTGCAGGATCTGTGGCAGCCCGCACACGGGCAGGGACACAGAGACAGAAGGTCATGAAGTCTGTCCTTTGCAAAGCGTTTAGGCCTAGTACTTGGTTCCTGGCAAGCTGAATCCCGGCCTTGTAACACTTCACCCAGGGAGGACCGAGCCGGTGAGGGTCTTAAAGCATTCCAGGAGGATCTGTGGGGAGACAGTGACCTCTGGTCTGAGAGAGAGCTAGAAACCAGAGATAGCTTCTGTCACCGCACAGCACTTGTGACTTCAGACGTTGATTTTATCACAGTCCTGCACCAAGTGCTGTTACCTTACATGTAAACAAGCATGACAGCATCACTGGCTAGAACACAAAGTGTCTGTACACCTTTAAGATGAAGGGGGTGGTGGTGGTTCAAGCCGGGAGGTGGCTCAATGGGTAGCAGTACTGAAGGCGCAGGCATAAAAACTTCAGTTCAAACCCTTAGCACCAATCTAAAAACTAGGCATGGATGCATGATATACCTGTAACCCCAATGCAGGAGGTCAGAAGCAGGCAGATCCTGGGAGCTTGCTGACCAACCAGCCTAGGCAAAATGGCAAGCTCCAGATTCACCAAGACACCCTGTCTCCAGGGACTAAGTAGAGATTGGTAGAGGAAGAAACACAATGTCATCTTCTGGCTTCCCCATGTGTACTTATGAGCACAGGCACCTCTCTCTCTCTCTCTCTCTCTCTCTCTCTCTCTCTCACACACACACACACACACACACACACACACACACACACTTTCAAAGCCCTGACTGCGAGCCTCACTCCCCCTAGCTGGCCTATGTAGTAGTAAATTTGCTCAGTACCTCTCTGCAGCTTCGGGTTCAAATCACCAAGCTCTCCCTTCCTCTCTTCTTCCCTCCTTCCCTCCCTCCCTCCCATCCTTGAGACAAGGTCTCAAGTGTCCCAGGCTGGGCCTGAACTTCCGACACTCCCATCTCCACCTTTTAAGTACTGGCTGAGATTCAGTACTGTGCCTAGTTTACGCTGAGCCGGAAACTGAAGCCAGGGCCTTAGGCAAGCAAACATTCTACTAACTGAGCCATATGCCCAGCTTGCATTAGTGGCTTCATCCAAAGAAGAAGAGAAATCTGAGCTGGTTCCCCTGCTCTGCCTCTTCATGTCCTCCACTCCACCATACTATGGTGCCGCAAGGAGGCCCTCCCCCAATGCCAAGAAGATGCTGGCATTCTGGAACCAAGAACCTAATCAACACCGAATGGCTAAATGGCCCAGGCTCTAGTTGTTAATGTTACAGCCACAACCACAGACAGGTACAGGTAGAAGTCAAACTCCTCTTCCTATCTCCATCTCACATATCCATCTCAATATATCAATCCGCTATTAAGTGCCAAGGATCAACAATACAAACACAGGTCAGGTCCCTGCTTCAGAGAGCTCTCTTCTGAATGAAGGAGACTGACATCTAGCCAGAAAAGAAGGTTCGTCTTGGAAGAGAGATGGAGATGTGGTAGGGGCTGCAGAGAGGAGGCATGGATTCTGCTAGGGGAGTTGGGGGAGGCTGCTCACAGACAAGGTGTGCTTGGTTCCTGGTTAAAGGAATGAATAGAAGAAAAGGAAGTGAAAGGTTGGGCACAACAGAGGCCTGAAGAGGTTTCCCTGGACTGGGCTGGCATGGAGCTCAGGGCTCAGAAGGATGTTTGCGAACTCTCCTGCTCTCGATTGTCTACTTTGCCCAAAGTCCCCTTGGTGTGGGTGTAAGAGGCACCATGGTGGGGCCCCAGTCTCTGAGACTGCACTCAAGAAGCTTGCATGCCAGGCAGGTGGCCTTTTCACCCCAGCAATGGAGTCAGGTTGTAAAGGATTTTAAATGCCTTACAGGAGAACTAGGGTTTAGAGTCAGCGTCCAGGCTGCTCCAATGCTCCTGTCAAAGAGCCTCTGCCGGAGAGGACGGCTGGCCGCAATCAGGCAGCGTCTCTGAAATCTCGAGTTCTCATCTGAAATACACACCTTGGATATCCTTTGTATGCTACTCCCTGATATTTCCACGTTTGTTTGTGCATGAAGATAATAACAGTTTTCTCCTCAATCATCTGAATTCCATTGTTCAAAACAAATAACAAAGCAGGCACCTGGGAGCTGAGGATCATGCTTGTCAGGGGCTCACTCCTCATCCCCCAGACAGGTGTGGGAACCCACTTCACTGTCCTAAGCCCAGGAGAAGCTTTGAGTTCTATAGGGTCCCCATTCACACTCTGCTTCTCCCAGCACCATTCACTGAAGAGCAGTGTTTAGGCCATGTAGAAGTGAACTGTGTTCCTTCCACATAGGAAACATGCCAGCAGCCCTTCTGACTGTGGCTCCTGAGCGTGGAGAGATTTTACATGGAGTGCCTTTCATTCTGAATTGGAAGCTTTAATATGTTTTACAGGAAGCCCTTTTATGTGCCAATAAAAAAGGAGCGACGATAGCAGGTGATGAAAAGCAGTCACTGCCTCGGAGACACCATGTGTTTAGAAGAAGTAGGTATGTTTCCCCCAAGAATGACACAATCGGGGCCTTTCTTGTTCATTCTAGAATCTGATGGAGAAGAGCTTTTGTTAAAGACATGCGGAGCCTCTCACAATTGCTGCGTGTGTGTGTGTGTGTGTGTGTGTGTGTCTGTGTGTCTGTGTGTCTGCGTGCAAGAGAGGTGGGGGTTTTCTTTCTTCTCTGTGGAAGAGGAGGTGGACATGAGCCAGGGCAGGAAGCCATGGCCACTGGGACAATTAACCCAGTGTTTAATTGTCTTCTCCATAGACGCCAAAACACTTGCCTTTTCTAGAGCTGGCACAGGCCACAGTCCAAGAATGTTGAGAGGCGTCCCCTCCCCTACTCCGTGAGCTCAGTGAGAATCTCACATGTCCTTAAGGAGATGGGCTTGGTCCTTTTGATGTTCCCAACACATCTTTAGTTGGTAAGACCCCTTCTCCTGTTCTGAGATGGGCATGTGAGGAACCATGGCAGAAGCTAGGGATCAGCTGGAGAAGCCATGCTCACGATACACACAAGGTTGTTATCTGAGTCTAGTCACAGCCAGAAAGAAGAGAGGCAAGTGGGCAGGTCCGAAAAGCAAGTGCCCTCCTCTGCGGTCCCAGCACTGGTGGCTTAGAGGGCTGCTAAGTGGCAGACGGGGTGGACTCTAAAGCAAGTGGGGTTCAATTTTGGATGTCACTGGCAGTGCAGACTCAGGCAAAGGCTCAGACAGATGGAAGCATGCAGCTGTGGAGTTCTGGCTTTGCCACTCATTAGCTATGACCTCCAAACAGTGGCTCTCGACTGAGGGGTGACTTTGCTCTCTCTGCCCTGGAGACCTTTGGCAAGCTCTGGAGAGCTTCTGATTGTCATGGCTGAGGGTTGCAAAGGGTTCTGTCATGGCAGGCACCAAATGACCGCAGCCAAGGCTGCTGCTGGACATTCGACTAGGCACGGAGACATGTCACCCCACATTGTCAGTGCTGTGAGGTCTAGAGAAACCCCGCCTTAAACAAATTAGTAAAACTTTCTGTGCCTCAATTTCTTTGTGTAGAAGACAGAGGTGACAGTTATCAGTGTCTTCCCCATGAAGTTTAAATGAATGAATATATGCTTTTAAGGCAGTACCTGGGACAAAGAAAATGTGACAGGGATTGGCTTTTAACCCTGTGGTTGTCATCTTAGTCAACAGAGGAAATCAGGGCTGGGGAAGCTTATCAGGTCACTGGGAGAAGAGGACAATACCCAACACACCGGCCAGGATGAAGGCTGTTTGGGGTTGAGAATTTAGAACTGGGCAGACAAGATGAAGAGAAGGGGGACAGAGAGCAGTGAGGTCTTGAACAGCCCCCACCGGCTCTGGGTGGCATCTGAGGGCTTCCTGCTTGCAGGGTAGACAGCAGGGGAGCAGGCCACAGGAGCCACCTGCTTCACCTGCTGCTGGAGTATCTCCTACTCCGTATTCTTCCACTCTACCGTGAGTCTCTGATGTCAGATGGCAGCCACGAGGTGCCCTGGACAATGGTTATCCCCAGAACTGGGCAGAGGGTGAAGACTGGAGACAGCCCAGGATCTGAGTTCCAAGGAACACAAAAGTTACAATGGATGAAGGAGTTTTTTCCAGCCTTAAAAGTGAATGAGGCTACGCCATCTGCAGGAAAATGAATGAAATGGGGACAGATTGATCATATTAAATGAATTAAGCCAGTCTCAGAAAGAAAACGACCATCTATTCCCTTTTCACATGTGACTCCTAGATTTCACATAAGCACATGCTGTCTGGATGCATAAATGGCACCAAAGTAGACATGAAGCTGTCTAGGGAAACAGAGAAGACTAATGCAGAGCAAAGGGAAGAGGAAGGGAAGGGATCTACTTAACATACATCATACTTATAGGAAAGTGGTTTCTATGCGGTTTCGTATCATATACAAGGAATACATACAAGAGAAGCATTTCGAGTTGTGTTTGGTCCTGGAACTGTTCAATCATGTCCCCCAGAGATAGGTCCACCTGGAACCTCAAAATGTGGCTTTCTTTGGAATTAAGAGTTTTTGCAGAGGTGCTTAAGGTCATGACCTGGAGATGGGTCATCAATCTGGGTAGAGTTGCTCTTAAATCTAGCAACAGGCATGCTGAGAGTAGACAAAACAAGTGAATACCCAAGATAAAGAGCGTAAGGTAATACTAATAATACAATAAAATTAAATTTTAAAAAATGGAGTCTGTAGTTGTAGCCAGTAGCAAGGCAATGAAGCCTGGGGATAGCTGGCAGTGGAACAGGTCCTTTCTCAGACACTCCTTAAAGTGGGTATCTTGATTTTTCATCCAGATAGGAAAGGACAAATTTTGGGTGCAGTCATTTTTATACAGACCCCACGCCCCCAACCAATGCAGTGAAGTGCTTCTAATCTGAAAGTCCCAAACCCGGTACAGTTCAGCGCATAGCCTGTGAGAATGTTCTAGAAGCTAAACAACAGGACCAAAACTCTGCAAAATCTGAACTCTTTTGGTTCTAAGTCGTTCCAATACAGTTTCTAAGACAGAAAACCCTCATCACCAAAAGGCACCATTGTGAGCAGCAGCAGCACAGGCTTGGGAGCTGGCCCTGGCCCAGGACACTTTTCAGTTATGGGGCCAAACTTTCAACATCTTGTCCTCAGATAACACCCTTGAGCATGGACCTTTTCTTCCTTGCATCCAGAGCACTCCACACTTGGCAAGATCAAAGTCTCTGGGCCAGTTAGCAAGGTCACTGGATGGTCAGTCAGGCTAAGGCAGCGTAAACAAGCGAGTGGACAGGAAGCAAAGAAGAAACGAGAAAATGAAAGAACAACCGAAGCTTTATCCATTGTCCGAGCTATTTAGTAGAAGGGGTTGAAAAGAAAGTGGTTATTCATTGAAGGTGGGGGGCCCGGAAAACCCCAATCCTTCATTAATCTTTCTGTGTTGGTGTCAAACAACCATCGTCCGGGTGGGCACAAAGCCTGGTTTTCAGTGGAGAGGCAAGGACCAGGCAGGTGGGAGTACACAGGCTGGGGAGAGAACAGTTCAATATGGAAAGTGTTTTCCGCACAGCCAGGGGTGCCCATTTCCAGCCCTTTTCAATTTGCACACTTTCCCTCCAATGACTCCTTGAGGGTAATTACGGTTCTTTTCACAAATGAAGTATGGAAGATGGGAGAGAGGCAAGGGCTGTCGATAGCCGGTTCTGCAGGAATGCACGGGTCTGTCTCCAGGAGACACAGAAAGCATCGATCTCTCTTCCTAGGGGAGGCAGAGCATGAATGGAAGGTTACTTGGGCAGGGAGGTGGGGGAGGTACGTACATCACCTCCACCTCCCAGAGGGGCTCCTAGAACAAGGACAGGTGGCTGAAGCCCAGAGAGGCGCCAGAGCAAAGAGGTGGGGTCCTCCCACCCTCAACAAGTGTTTGAAGACCCACGGGGAGTGGTTTTGTAGTTTTCTCCTTGGATAAACACTAGGGTTCCAGCTGCAGGCAATGGAGGTGTTCTGGTGGTCCAGGAGCCTGTATTAGATCTACCAGAGACTCAAGGCAGCTGCTTACAGATGTGCACAGTGAGCAGCTACAGGAGGCTGTGGAGCCGCTGCTAGAGATCTGGGGTCAAACAGACATCCTCAGGCTGGACCAAGAGGCTGAAGTTTGCCAGACTGGAAGCGAAGCATCTTAAGTACAAATGTACAGTTTTGCTGTTGAGTCCCAAACTCAACTGCTGGCTTACAACAGCCTGTGTCCTCCAGCTCTAGGGCCACGTTCAGGGTCAGTATCAGTCAACACTCTGCCACCTGGGTGCTGATGCCCCAGCATGCTCTTCAGCCCTACACCCTATTCAGAGCTCTGCAGTAATGCCCATCAAATCCCCGTGCCAGCCTGAAGAGATCAATGCTGTTTTCTGAAGAGGAAATTAATGCTGAAAGTAGAGAAGATTGGTGCTCAGGAGTGATGGGCATGGGATCTGACATATGGACAGACAAACTGGCTACAAAAATCGTGCTCTTAGACTCTGCCCCAAGCTGCCAAAAAACTACTGAAAGCTGGTGGCTCTAGCAGAGTACCTAAGGAAGGTGGCCATCGGCTCTGCCTTTCTCGGGTATGGTGAGGTTCCAGAATGGCATGCAAAATTGAGGGCAAGAACAGCAAAGGGACCGACGTGCATCATGTTCCCTTTTGATTGTACCTCAAGCCCCTGCCACTGGGCTCAGCCCTGACATGGAGAGCTCATTGAAGGGCATAGAGGCTCTCCAGTCCCGGACATCACTTCCGTCCCTGCTCTCTAGAGATGTAACCGCTCTCAGAGTGGCTCTGTTCTTGCCAACAAAACACCCTCAACCTTTTTGTCTTTTCTCCCCCACCTTGTTCAGTTAAATGCCAAGTCTGCTTTAATCTAACTGATCCCTTCTTTATTTATTCTTCCTGCCGCGGTATTGGCTTTCGGAGGGGAGCAGGATTAGAGAATGCTAGACTGTCCACAGTTCAGTCTCCACCCGGGTCAAACCTCAGCTCTGTTGGCGTGACCTTCCCTCTGTCAACTCCATCTGCAGCTCTGCCAGCCCCACCTTTTGGGTCTTCATTCTTCTCCATAGCCCTCATCCCCACCACACTGCTCACCCTCAGTGCCTGGTCTCTGGGAGAGGAAGAGGCTGATTTCAGGGGAGGAGGTGCTCTGACAACTTATTGCCCAAATTTTTCTGCTTCTACAGCTGCGTTATGAATTGTCATTTACATGCAGTAAAACCTGCTTGTCTGACACATACAATTCGGTGGTTCTTGGTGGGTTGATGGAGTTGCACAGCCATCGTTGCATTCCGTCCCAAACCATTCGCATCACCTCAGGAAGGAGCTCCTGCCACTTGCAATCACTCTGCTCCCCACCCCCAGCCCAGAGCCATCACTAATCTGCTTTCTGTCTCTCTGGATTTGTCTGTTCTGGACATTTCATATAAATGGAGTCGTGCGATATGGGGCCTTTTGTGTCTGACTTCCTTTATTTAGCATAATGGCTTTGAAGTCCTCCGAGGAGCACCTACCAATAGTTAGTCCCTCTTTGTTGTGGCATTGTGTGGCTCTAACACACGTGCTTAGGAATCTGCCACGGAGAGATGTTTGGGTTCTGTCTATTTTTTGTCTGTGAAGAATAATATCACCTTAACAATATGTAGCTCTCTGTGTTTACACATCTCCTTCAGTCTTGGGTGGACACCTAGGATGGTACCAATCTTGTAAGCTCATCTACATCTTTCTATTCTCCATCCCCAGCATCACAGACTGCGGTGTCTACTCGAGTTATAGATTTTTTCCTGCTCTGTGTACACCTTCCTCCCCTGTTGCTTTGGGGGTTTTGTGCACTCAGCTCTCTCTCTCTCTCTCTCTCTCTCTCTCTCTCTCTCTCTCTCTCACACACACACACACACACACACACACACACACAGCATGAGGTTACTAACAAGACTTACCTGTAGTGTTGCTGTGAGGACCAAGTGATGAAGTCAGATGGACAGACTCTAAGATGGCCTCATGGCCCCCACCTTCCTGCTGTCCCAGCCTTTCCCTTGCATGAGAGAGTGAGATCTGTGACATACTTCTCACAGAAGGGAGTAGGATGCCACTCTGATGTTTTTTACTTTATAGAAACTTCCATCTTAGCGACCTGGAGATAAAGACTACAAGCTTGATGAGGTAAGTGGTCTTTTTGGAGAGGCTGAAGTGTCAAGAAGCTTTGGCACCCTCTATGGGTTCAGATGGTCATCAGCAGCTTCAAGTAGCCTCTGGAGGGGCTATCAATGGTCTCTAGGGCCTATAGAGAAACCCTGGCAGATAGCTAGCAAGGAGCCAAAGCTCTCGGCACTGTAACCACAGGAAACTTAGTTGCATCAGTTCCCAGAGTAAGGCCTTTGCCAGAATTCTCCAGATAAGATGTGCCCCAGCTCCATGTTTGGAGCCCGTGAGACCCTATGCAGGGGACCTGGCAGCCATATCAGGACTCATGGAGACTGTAAATAAAGAAGTGTGTGCTGCTTAACTCATTGTCTGTGGTAACTGATCAATGAGCAATGAGCTCAGATGAAGAGCACAGAGGACCTGGCCCAACCAGCAGCCCTTGCCTGTCGGTTGGTGCTGATGGCCACAGTTCAGCACCTTCCCTTAGCTACCAGCTAAACCCATCACAAGAAAGGGGCAGAAAGAGACAAACCCTCTTCTCTTGCTGCCCAGCTAGTGTCTTCCCAGGTTCCCATATTTGCTTCCCATCACCCCACTTTGCTGAGGCTTCACCCCTCCGACTCTTCCTCCCCAGAAGCTCTTCTTGGCAAGGTCACCATTCACCCTTAGTGACTACACCTGACAGATGGCTTGGGCCTTGTCTATGTTTGGTTTCTCTGTGGCCTTTGATGTCTTTGACTAGAGTAGCTTAGCTCTTTGTCCAAAGGAGAGCTGGAACCTAGGCCCCTTTCAGGACTCCAGGCTGATCAGACCCTTCAGGGTGGCTCCTAGTAACTTCTATTCATGTTTTGTATCCATTCTTTTTGTTTGTTTGTTTGTTTTTGGAGACAGGGTTTCTCTGTGTAACAGTCCTGGATGTTCTGGAACTGACTTTATAGACCAGACTAGCCTCTCACAGAGATCTACTTGCTTTTGCCTCCTGAGTGCTAGGATTAAAGGCATGCGCCATCACCACCTGGCTTGCATCCATTTTTATCAATCCACTCAGCCATCAATTTATCCATCCGTACATACACTTGCACACTTTGGATGCTGCAGAGGTAGTCTGAAACTCTCAGTAATAGAGACATGGTCCTTATCGTCAGGGGAGAGTTTGTTCCAGGTACAGAGGGAGCTAAGTTGGTGACTAAGCGAACAACGAGATTTCAGAGTGCTGTGTATTATGAAGAAAGCCAGGCTGAAAGAAGAAATAGAGACTGCAACAAGACAGGCTAGCTTAGACTTCGTGGTTGGAGAAGGCCTTCTCTGTGGAGGTGGCATGGGAGCTGACTTCTAAAACAAAGCAGGAGCCAGGCAGCAGATGATTCGGTCTGGTTGAATGTAAGCTGGGGAAAAAGACACTACCAAGGTCATAGTGTGCAGAAAATCATAAAGTTCAAGGACGCACAGAAGGCTGGGAAGAGGAGCAGGGCTGTGAGAAAAAGCAAGAGGAGAGCCCTGAGCTCAGGTAAGTCACCCCAGGGCCGAGGACAGGCATGGATGGTGTTCTCAGGGCAAAGGGGAAGCAGCAGAGCTGGAAGCAGGGAAGTCATTGACCTGATTTCTACTTTATAAAAAGTCACTCTGGTGGCTGCATGACGAATAGATTATTTTGCAAGAGCAAAATTGGAAGATGAGTTGGATGGTGATTATAGGGGTATGAGGGAGAAATCAAGATGGCTTTGACTAGCCATGTGGGTCAGGTTTCAAACCAGGAGACGGACCTTGCAATCCAGGGCTTTGTGTGTAGGTCATCTTCTGGGGAGTGCCTGTGAGAAAAACACCTGGGGAGCGGTTGTCAGGACAGCAGGGCTGAGCAGAGCAGGACATGTCTGCAAAGTTGCAACAGAGCCTCAGCAGGAAGCTCTGAACTGCTTGAGCCCTGGGAGCTGTTCTGCGTTAGAAAAGAGAGTCTGGGTCTCATCCACCAGGACAAGTCCTGGATGTGGATTACAGGCTTGGGGAAGGATAGAGCTTCAGGTACAGGCTTCACTTTTGCTGAAGGGACACACCTGAGAAGGATGTAACAGTTGTGGGGTGGGTTCAGCACCCACCAAGGGCCCGCATGGAGGAGGAGAGAACCAGCAGTCAGAACATGAATCTCAGCGCATTCCACTACTTGCCCAGTTGTAGGTGAGAACCAAGGGGATCGAAAATGTATCTGGTTGTGTGGCCTGAGCCATGGCGAGATTGGTGGCAGGGTGAGGGCATTGCCTGAAAGGTGGTGGCTGCAGAGGGGCAGTGTTTGGAGGACATACAGTTCAGTTTTGATCATGTGTTCCCTAAGTTGCCAGTAGGCACCTTGACATACCATCAGTCCTGCACTGTGTCAGGTGAGTCTGGGACTAGAAGAAGGTCAAAGGTCAAGACACAATTTGGTGGAGTCATTGGTTCCTCCGAGCAATAGAGGAAGAGTCTGCAAAGATACTGGAAAGTAGCCAAGAAAGGAGGGGGAATGCGGGAGAGGGGATGCCCAGAAACACAGTGAGCAACTACTTTGCAAAGAAGCAGCAAGCTGATTGCCAACAATTACTGTGATCACCAAATTTGGTAAAGTAAGGATCACAAAGCTCTTTTTATTTTTATCTAATTTATTAATGTATCTGTTAATTTTAAGACACAGTCTCATGAAATTCAGCCTGGTTTTATATTCCCTGTGCAGTCAAGGATGACCCTGAACTTCGGATCTTCCTGCTTCCACCCGCTGAGTACTAGGATAACAGGTGTGTGGCAACAAGACCAGTTTATTTGGTGCTGGGGATTAAGCCAAGGGCTTTGTGCATGCTAGGCAATCCTTCTACTGAGCTACATCTCCATCTTTTTTCAATAACTTTTTTTTTTATAAAGGGTCACACTCATTAACCCCGACTTACCTCAGACTCACAGCAATCCTTCTGCTTTAGTTCTCCTAGTACTGGGATCGCAGGCTATTCATGTCTGTGTCCAGCTACTGCAAAGTCTTCCCCCATGCAATTAGGGTGTAGTGGTGGCTACGGAAACCTGGGTGGAAAGGTCAAGGGGAGAGTTCAGGGTGGAGACGTGGTCAGAGTTACTGCAGACAGTGTTTTGCTATGTGTTGTTGCTGTGGGGGTAAGGAAGCCAGATCTGCCAGCGGATATCCGCCCAAAGGAGTTTAAAAGCTAGGCTTGCCCGCAGCCTCCTCTGAGTGAGAGGATGATGAGGGGTGAAGGAGAAAGTATTTGAGAGGGTGAGCGTGGGGTCCAGGATATAGATGGAAAGTTTGGACATGGTGGCCACAGGGGACCTGCACCCATGTAGCCAGGTGTCAGCAAATGAGCTGGTAAGGGAGACTTTTCCTTTTCTATTTAAGTAAAAGGCCAGGGGAGGGGCATGCAGAGGATATGATAAGCAGCTAAAATAAACAGTGGTGCCCCTCATTCCCAGCTTCCACAGGGCTGGAAGGCTACTTGGTGGGCACACTAACCTCAAAGACACAGAGACAGGAGACCTTGAGCTGTCACGTCCACCCCTCTTGTCTTGAGATGGCCTTGGGACATGAAAGTTCAAAGCTTTATGGCTTGAGATCTTTCCATCTAACCTAAGAATGGAACCCCCTAAACCAAACCTTGGGTCAGACCCTGCCCATCTTTTCCTCAGCGACACCATCTGTTCCACCCTGAGACCAGCTCCCTTCCTACCCGCCCATCTGCATTTCAGGTTTACTAGATGAAACAAAACCAGTCATAGTTCAGTGGTCCTGACTCCAAACTGGCTTTCCTTTTCAGATGACCCAGCAGAACTTCACGCCAATTTATTGATTCCTATTCATTCTAATAAGCGGAGGTGGATCAATCACTCTCATTTCTGTGTTCTGTCCTGAGGACTGAAGCTGTCTCTATATCCAGCAGTCACCTTCGTTCAGTGTCTCTTCCTGTCCCTTCTCCTTTTCAGCCCCAGGCTCCTCAGCTGCCCCAGCTCTCCCATCTCTCAGGCCCTATTGCAGCCCTAGCCTCCTTATATATAGAAGCAAGCTTCCCCTGAGCGCCCTTATCTGTTGTCACGGCCACCTCTGCTGTCTTGACCTCCAAGTCACTGTCATCCACTATCCTGGTTAGTTTGTATCAACTTAGGGTCACCTGGAAGGTGGGAACCTCAGCTGAGAAAATGCCTTCATCCGATTGGTC
This sequence comes from Dicrostonyx torquatus, assembly GCA_028555095.1. NCBI lineage: Eukaryota > Metazoa > Chordata > Mammalia > Rodentia > Cricetidae > Dicrostonyx > Dicrostonyx torquatus. The sequence continues at coordinate 2,828,601 of JAQHUG010000031.1, read as the reverse complement.
TGTAGGCATGTTTGCTGGACATTTTCCTAATGAATGATGTGGGAGGGCCAAGCCTACTCTTACCAGTCTATGGCATTGTCTCCATCATCCCTGGGCCTGTGGTGAGTCAGAACACCACGCTGGAAGAAAACTGGTGGTCAGGAGGAAAAGGGCAGGGGGAGGGGCCAGGAACAAGATATACGCTTCAAACACATTCCCCTCCAGTGGCTCAGTCCCTCTAACTAGGCCTCACCTGATATCCCGTCCAGTATGAGCTCACGGACGAATGAACCCACTGAGGAAGTTGATCTTTTCATGATCCACTTTCCTCGACAGCACCACAAACTGGAAACCAAGCTTCCAATACATGTTCCTGTTTGTGTCATATCTGAGCCCCTGCACCGGTTCCAGTCTTGCCATCTTACAATGCTCACTGTAGTGAGCTTTGTTTTTAATAGCAATTTCAGCTTCACGGCTAAATTGAGCAGAAGGCGCATAGAGTTTCCATCTGTCCTGGCCCCTCTGCACATTATTAATGTCCCCCTGCCAGAGTGGCATGTTGGCTGCGCTTGATGAAGCCACACTGGCGTCATTACCACTGGAGCTCCACGTTCTTTCTTGATATGGGGTAATTTGTGGAATTTGACAGATATGCAATAGGATGTGCCCACCATGACGGCAAATCACACAAAGCCATTTCAGACTCCGCTGTCTGGCCAGCACTCACTTCCCCTTCATTTCTAGAAACCCATGATCTTTGGGTTGTCTCTTAGCTTTGCTTTTCCATGACATTGTGTATCTGCAATCTCATAAGAAATAACCTCTTCACGTTGCCTTTTCCGGTTTAGCAATGTGGATTTTAGTCACCTCCATGTCTTCTCATGTTTGATAGCTTATTCCTCTTATCATTTAAATAATACTCCATTGCATGGATGGATATACCACAGTTTACATATCATCTATGTTCTGAGTGAAGAACACACATGTAATTGATAGGACTGTCAATTTATATCTGTCCTCCTCTCTAGAAATTAGAGATGACTGAGTCTGTGCAACTCTACATACCTATCTGGTATGTAGATGGTTCTCAATAAGGGCTTGTTTGGTCCTACAGTGATGGTTTAGCCATTAAGAGCACACTGCACTTACAGAAGACTCAAGTTCAGTTCCTGACACCCATGTCAGACAGCTCACAACCACTGATAACTCAATAAAGTCTTGTTGAATGAATGAATGAATGGATGGACAAACTAACAAGTGAGTGAATGGCATTCCAGGACGTCTGCCACTGTTGCGGGATATTTGTGCATTGAGTGAAGGTGTATTGCTGTGATTGGTGTAATAAAAAGCAGAATGGCCAGTAGTTAGGCAGGAAGTATAGGTGGGACTTCCAGACACAGAGAGAGGAAGTAGGAGGAGATAACTGAGGCGCGGGAGGTGCTGACTAGACATGGAGGGAGTCGGACCTACAGAATAAAAGAAAAGTAAAAAAGTCACATAGTATGATGTAGAATAATAAAGACAGGGTTAGTGTAAGTTGTAAGAGCTAATGGGAAAAGCCTAAATTAAGGCTGAGCTTTCATAATTAATAAGTCTCCGTGTCATTATTTGGGAGCTGACTGATGGGACAAAAAGGAATCTTTACCTCCAGGCAATGGTGTCACACACCTTTAATCCCAGCACTTGGGAGGCAGAGGCAGGAGGACTTTTGTGAGTTTGAGGCCAGCCTGGTCTACAGAGTGAGTTCTAGTACAGCCAGGGCTACACAGATAAATCCTGTCTCGGAAAATTAAAACAGAACAAAACAAAACAAAAACAAAAAAGACTCCTTACATACCACTTCAACACGCAAAAAGCTAAATGTGACTTCTCTTTCTAGCCCTATCTGCTGGCCAGCTGCTGAGTGACCCAGGTACTCCTTACAGACCTTCGTCTGAGACAAAAATCTAACAATGTTTTGGTGTAGGAGGTCCTTCTGATTATGTGTTGCTTTCATTGGTTGAATAAAGAAACTGCCTTGGCCTTTTGATAGGGCAGAACTTAGATAGGTGGAGTAGACCCAACTGGATGCTGGGAAGAAGGGCAGTGTGGCAGACACCATGAAGCTCCTGCCTGAGACTGACGCTGGTTAGAATCTTTCCCAGTATGCCACGACCTCGTGGTAATACATAAATTGCTAGAAATGGGTTAAAGCAAGATGTGAGTGTTAGCCAAGAAGAGGCTAGAGATAATTGGCCAGGCCGTAATTTAATTAATACAATTTCTGTATGGTTATTTTGGGTGTAAGCTAACCGGGTGGCGGGACGCAGCCAGCTCCTCTTTTAACAGTGTTTGTACCCTTCTCTCCTCTCCCTTTTCTTCCACACCCAACTACTCCCCAGCTTTTATAGTTCTCATCTTGGGTCACTTCCCCAGCTTCTCTAGTCTTCCTTTTTCTACCACGCTCTTTACCCCCACTGAATTTCACCTAAATTATTTCAACAACACCCCAGGCCTCATCATTATTTCTACCAGGACACTTTAAACATCAGCCATCTAAGTGGGTTTCCCAAAATGTCCCCTGACTCCTGCTTAAAATTCTGCAATAACCTCCACTCCCTTAGGATGATAATAGACCACCTTATAGAGACATTTCAAAGAAGTTTATGGGCCAGCCCCCTGAGCAGCATTTGTGAAGCTCTGGGGAGAGTTTCTAAAACAGGGAAGCCAGATAAACATCCACATTATGACCATTACTGCCTTATAACCTGGAGACAGGAAGAGGTTGTGAAGCCATGAGAGTTGTCATCGAGTGTCTGATGACCAGACACATGTCAATTGAAGCAGATCCTTTTGCTTTGTCCCAGGCAAGGGGAGGAGGCTGCTGAGAGTGTTTATTTCAATGATAGAGTTGTGTTTAACAAGAGGGGCATGAATGCCCTTAGGTGGAGGAGTCCAAATGGGGTGGAGATGGCTTTGAGTCCTGGATGAGAGTGATGCACTTGATCCCCAAAGTCCAGCAAGTTTCTAAGAGGCTTCAAGCATCAGGAATCATGGCAGGGGTCAGAGGGTCTCATGAATGCCCCCCAAGGCTTGACAGGGGTCAGAGGATTCCATGAGTGCCCCAGCCAAAGCATCAGTTCTGTGAGATGAAGAGGCCTGCTTTGGGACAACTCCAAAGTCATCCTATCCCAAACACGTTAGCTGCTAAGTCTGGTGCTCAATGCCCAGCACCTCTTCCACCCCACTGCCATGACTCCTCTCCAACCTCAGCTGTTGGATGACCCACCATTGGCTCTTAGAGCTGGTCCATGTCTCATCCATTCCTTTTCTCAGAAACCACCCATATCCCCAGTCCCCAAATTACTACTCCATCAATAACTCCAGCACTCCCAAGGAGCCACTGCAGGCTGCAGGGTCCCTGGTGTCACACAGCCTCAAGTTTGTACCTCTACTCTGCTACTTACATGTGACCAACATCCAGCAAGCCACATGTCCCCTCTGAGTCTCAGTTTTCTTATCTGTGACTTGGAGACAATTACACTGGCCGTAAAGCACAGCCGCCACTGCACATGAGGCCAGCAGTGACCCTAGTAAGATGCTAAGCCAGTGGTGGCCTCAGAACAGCACATTTGGTGTCCACTTCCATTCCAGCTTGTTGATTTCTACACCACTCCTACATGCTGGTCCAGCCTGTCCTGTTCCCTCTCCAAGCCATACCCAGTCTGGGCTCTTCCTCACTGGAATTGGCAGCTGTAAAACCCTGAATATCTTCTGGGAACATTCTGGAGCCCATGTCCCCATGAACCCTCTCCCTATGGGTCTGCATCAGAGTATCTGCTTGTGGTACAAATGTTTGAATAGACGGGGTGTTTCAGCTTCATCAGATTAGTTTTTTGTCCAGTTTTCATCGGATTAGTTTTTTTTGTCCAGTTCTCTTTGGGCCATTATCTCCTTGAGGACAGGGACCTGATTCTCCCACAGGGCATCCTTCAACTGGAAGGCAAATGGATTGGTCTCAGGAAACTCTAAAGCAGCGTGGGACTGCAGGATCCTCCATAAATGTTAGTTACATAAGCAGATGGGTGGAGATGAAGCAGTCACCCAAGCACAGACTCTGAGCTCAGCAATCCTGTTTGTGTTCTCTGATGCCCCGGACTGGTGGTCTTCTGGAAGTAAACTCTAAGGATGGGCTGTACCTCTACCTCTCAAAGCTTCCCCACAGAGCTCCCCTCTTGTCTCAAATCTTCACAGACACCCTTGAAAGGCCCCGTTTCACTGAAAATGCAACAGAAGGAGACCAGGACTGACCTCTCTCTGGTTAGCGTCAGCCCTGTGTTAGAAGCCCCACTTGGTTTCTGCTTACTCTCTCTGGAACAAGCCATCCTTGGCACTCAGGTCTTGGAGACATCTGGGGAAGTTGGAGGTCCCTGTTGACTGCTGGAAAGAGTAATGAGAGAACACAGACCAGCGAGGTGGCAGCTGTGACAGGAAAGAAAGGAGGTAGCCAGATCCAGACTAGCAGGGTTGAGCCTAAAGTCACCCAACCCGAATCAGAGGCCTATGCCTGGGCTATGTCCATCCAAGACATAGGTCACTGAGCCTGACTTGGCTCAAGTGTCCAAAGACGTGGACACTGACCATCTTACAGACAGATGTAGAGTTCATGGATGACCTCAACACATATAAAATTCACATGTGTAAACATACCCCACCCCCACACACCAGTAATGAGCTCAATTTCTTGCTCCCTCCTTCTCCCTGGGATGGGATTGGAAGACACAGTTCAGTGATCATTTCAGGTAAACCCTGGGCCTCTAAAGTCCCACAGTCTGGGCTGCAGGTGTGTCATGTGTCTTGGGAGTTGGCTGTGGCTCAGGGTATTGTTTATTCATGATTGGACCAAAAGGGTGGGAATGTGAAGCCCTTACCACCCATCCCTGCTCTCGTTTTAATGAAATGACGCCACCCCACCCCAAATCTTCCTAAGGTAAGAGTGAAATTGATTTTCCCTTTTAACTCGAAAGCAAGATAAACACATGGCACCCTTAGGGGTGGAGGGGAAGGCACTTAAAATAGCTCATCTCTGGGAGCAGGCTGCTGCATGCAGAGTTCTGCACAGACAAGGGCTGAATGTAAATCGGAGAGAGGCAGCTGGGCCCCTCCTGCCCCCGGGGAACAGGTGAGAGTATGCCCCTATCACCACCCTCTGCATCAAGCTAGCCAGAGCATCAAGACTGACCCTGTTCTCCAAAGCGGGCCTGTGGAGAGCTCTCTCCTAAGCCATCTCTATACCTACCTCTACCACAGCTCTACACAGTCAGGGGCTTATTGCCCCCCAGGCGCCCTGGCAGCTCTCATATGTTTACCCTTATTGAACGCATAGGGGGCCCAGCAACCTCCCCTGCTAATGGAGGTGCCCTCCAACTCCTCAGCAACCTGTGCCTGACCAGAGAGGATTGGAACGCCAAGTTTGACTTCCACCCCGCCCTCTGAACCTTCTGCTGTTCCTGACAAAGTCCCATCCCCACACCAAGTGGTACTCTCTACCCTGTGCCCATTTAGCTGAAGTCACTGCAAGTCTCCAGGAAGGATGAACCACCGTGCAGTCTTATGTGAGGTCACGGGCTTGATGGTGGAGAGCTGGGTTCAAGTCACAGTCTGTTCACAGTGTGTGTGTGTGTGTGTGTGTGTGTGTGTGTGTGTCCAGGACACACCCTCACTTCCTCCCCCCAGGCCCCACCTCTGACTCTCCACCATCTCCCAGTAACACCGTCAAGCTATGAACCCATCAATAGATTGATCCATCCATGAAGGCAGAAACTTAGGGCTGGCTCCAGCATCTGGAGACCAAGATTTTAACTCAGGAAAACACTTGTGTTGGAGGACACTTCATAGGCAAACCAAAACAAATGCAAATTTTTTAAGATAATGAAATAAAGAAGAAGCGACAGAGACTACGTGTGGCCCCTGTGGTCTAAGATTTTCACAGGGATGGTTAGGGGCGGGTGAAGACAAGGCACAGCACACACTTTGCTGATAAAGTCCCAGACTTAAAGGTGGGGCTTTGGCCATCAGGGACCCTTAGGACGGAACAGCTATGAGGACATGTGCCCATTTCTCAGGGATAACTCTTCTCCAAAATGTGCTGAGGGCAGAGGAGGATGGTCAAGGCCAAAGTCATGCCCCAGTGAGTCAGTAGTAAGTCAGCTAGTCACTCTGCAAACTGCCTGAGCCCCTCTGTTTGCTTAGCTGTGGACCAGAGAAAGGGTCACAAAGCTAGTCTCAATATTCCTCTTGGACCAAAATAGTCTAGAAGCTGGCAGGGGGCAGGGCTGCCAGGACAAGCACCCTCCTTGTGAATGGAGTGGTTACCTGGGAATACGAAGTGGCCTTCTCCAGTAGGTGGAGCCTGCAACCCTGCCCTCCTCCCTTCCTTTGACTTTGGGCTTTGTGATGCAACTTGACTGACTTTACTGGGTGGATATGGGAGGAGGCTCCAGCACAGCAGAGCTGAAGGAAGGTTCTGGGAGCTGCCTGCTTCCACCATCGTGTATTGAACATCTACCAACCCGACTCGAGGAGCGCGATTTGAGTTCCAGAATGAAGACAAATCAAGTAATTAGACAACCTAGCTGAAGCCAATACCCCAGCCTTATCCAGGATCAGACAAACCATAGCCAAAACAGACCCTTAAGTGTGCATCAGTAGATGCTAGTGTGTAAGTCACTCGCATCTGGGGACTGCTTGTTATGTAGATGAAGCCTGACTGATACTCTGGAGGACCGGAGTAAACAGTGAGAAAGGGAGAGAGCCCCAGGTAGCAACAGCAGCAGCAGTAGCAAAAGAAGGGAGAAGGGATTCAGCCTCAGGATGGAGGCCAAATCCACGAGTCCAGGACATAACGACACAGGAGGGCCCTGGGTGTCCATCCTCAGATGGCGACAAGAAGTGGCTGGAGTGCCACACCTGAGCATTGGCCAGGGCATGACAAGCAGTGAGCAACAGGGTCCTGAGAAGGACCCTCTGCTGAGCAGAGCAGAAGCAAGAAGCCATAAGGACTCATTCCACAAGTCAAGGCCAGAAACTTGGGGGAAGCAAATGTGATCCAGAAAGAGAACTTGGGACTGGGAGAGCGAAGGACCACTTGCTCGCAGGGCTTGAGGCAGGGGAAGGGTCAGGGTCCCATCAATGCCTGAGAGAGAACACCTGCCATGCCTTGCTGGGCACTTCCAAAGAAACCAGGAAAGCCAGGACTATAGGAAGGGTAATGGCTTCCCACGGGGTGAGTCAGGTGTTTCTGTACTCCTCCACAGCCACAGGCAAGGCTGCTTCCTGGAGGTTACTGTGAGCAGGGCTCTAATGGAGTGAGTCAGGTTGGTTGTGGCCCAGGTTCCCAAACTGCTGTCTGAGCATCACCAAATGCCCGCCACTTCAGAGTCGAGTGGAGCCAACGCCTCCTTGGCATTTAAAATTTCTATTTGTGTGCACAACCGGATATAGCACTGCCGTTTAACACACCGCCGCCGATCTATATTTATTGACATGGAAAGATGTCCACAACATATTGTCGAGAAGAAAAAACCATTTTCTACAACAGCATGTGGAGTCTGCTCCTGCTCATTTAAGCCTGCGTGCATATGTGTTTACGACCAGACAGAGGAGCCCACAGAATCTTTCCCAGAGTGGCAGGCGCGGCTGTTTCTGAAGGAGTTGAGGGGTAGGATTTCTTATTTTTCTTGGTTCATTTCCGTGACTGATTTTTATAATGGACAAAAAAAAATACAAAACATTCTTTTAAAAAAAAATCCATTATGCTATTTAGGCAATTTTGTAATGTAGGACACGGGCTGAAAGAGGTCTGGCTGTGTTCTCTGCCTCCCACTGCCCTCCTCCCTCCCTTCCCTGGGTCTCCTCTAAACAGTGCTGTGTAACTGCAGCTCTGGGGCCCAAGGGCTAAGTTTAGTCCATGTGGAGAGGCACCTGGTGCTCGGAAAATGCTGTGGCTGGTGGCACCCTCACCTCAAGGTCCACACAGGTGACTAGATGGAGGTTACTGTGGTGGCCCGGCCATGCAGGCTCAGCAGTGTTAGGCTCCTGTACAACTCAGAGTCCTGGTAGCTTCAGTTACAGTGTTTTAACTTGTACATTTACCTGCCTGTCTCCCCAGGGGTGACCAGTCACACCCCATGGGTCCTACCACATCTAGCTGGTGTCTACACAGCTGTTGAGCTGAGAATGTAAGTTGGGTTTTTTTTGTTTATTTGTTGATGCTTGGAGCAACAGGTTTTATTATTTACTACCACCCGAGAGAAAATTAAAAAAAAATTTTTGTGTGTGTCTGTGTGTGTGTGTGTGTGTGTGTGTGCGCGCGCGCGCGCAGTACATGTGTGGTGGTCAGTGGACAACTTTGAGGAGTTGGTTCTTTCTTCCCATCCTCTGTGTCCCAGGGATTGAACTCAGGTTGTCAGCATGGTGACAAGTGTCAAGGATCCATCTTATGGCCCAAGAACAATTTAAAAGAAGGAATGATTATTTTAGCTCTCAGTTCCAGAGGTTCTCGTGGTCAGCTGGCTCCCTGCTTTGAACCTAGAGTGTGTCAGAACATCACAGAAGGAATGTGTGGAAGAAGCAGAGGCCTCAGTCTATGAGCAAGTAGACAGATGGGGAGAGAGAGCCAGCAATGGGGTGTCTTTCCAGGGCACACCCTCACTTCCTCCCACCAGGCATCACCCCTGACTCTCCACCATCTCTCAGTAACACCATCAAGCTATGAACCCATCAACAGATTGGTCCATTCATGAAGGCAGAACCTTAGGACTGGCTCCAGCATCTGGAAACCAAGGTTTTAAACTCAGGAAACATTTTTGGGAACACTTCATAGGCAAACCAAACAAATGCATATTTTTTTTTTAAGAGAATGAAATAAAGAGGAAGCGACAGAGACTACGTGTGGCCCATGTTGTCTAAGATTTTCACAGAAATGGCGAGGGGCAGGTGGGAACAAGGCACAGCAGCACCCCAGTGGCACTGTGACTACTTTGGAAAGTGGCAGCTAATGAGAGGGAGAAATGATGCTTCTGGAGGCCCAAAGCTGTTCTGTAACTCTTGGTTGGCACAAGGGTCGGCAGTGAGAGACTCCTGTTGAGTCCTCCTGGGAAGCGAGGCAGGGGCATGGGTAAGATTCATGGGGCAACTCCCTCCTAGAAGGCATGCAGGAGGTGCAAGGCAGAAGGGAAGAGCTTGCACCTTGACTACTGTTACCCCGTCAAAGAGATGCAAAGTTTAGGACAGGGTCCTAGCATCTGTGCACACAGAACACAAGCATGACGGTACCAGGTCCCAGTTTTGCCTGCCAGTTTGTCCCTGAGCAGGGCTGGGTGTGCTAGAGGGTCTCCAGCTTCCCCCTGGAGCATCAGTGACTTACCAGAATCAAGTGGGGAGCCACAGCTGCCACCAGTTTGTTGTTCAGCCCTGCTAATGAGGGCCTGAGCCCTGTGCACAGTGATCAGAGGGAGGACCAAGTCAGGAGGGCCATGCACAATGCTGGAAGCCCCGTACACCATCCCCTTCCAGTCTTATCCTTCCCACAACATCCACGAAAGTGGCCCCTTCTTGCAGTAGCTTGTAGGGGTGACCCAGTCGGCAAATGGCAGGTTGTGGCTACCAGCTTTTTGTAGTCCCAAATTCACTCCCTTCCTGTTCCATGATGCTGCCTCTTGTAGCATGTGGTGGTCCTCTCTTGTCTCTCTCCGGGTCACCCTCTTCCACACTTGGGCATATATCAGCAAGTGAGCTGTGGGCCCAGCTCTGTCCAGAGAATCTGAGCCAGTCAAGTGTGGCAGGATCCAGTCTGCTGAGACAGACTAATGAAGCAATTTTAAAACAATTATTTGGAACACACAGACATCTGGGTAATAATAGACTACAAGACAACTGGCCAGTGAATTTTCTCGGGCCACTAACAGAGCAAGATCCACCTCAGCACATGCAGATGGCATGCAACTCATTGGGGCTGCAGGTGTCTTTACATGGGATAAAGAAAGACTCACTACACAGGCTCAGTCTGTATGCCTCTGCAGTGGTGTGTGTGTGTGTGTGTGTGTGTGTGTGTGTGTTACTACTAGATACATATACAGAAATATAGGCACATGCTTAGCTTAGCATCTTCTTCCACATACACAGTACATGTGTGAAAGGGCATCTATGCACTTGTACACTCAGGCACACCCAGTACATGTGGAAAAGGGCATCTATGTGCTTGTACCCTCAGGCACACCCACATAGACACATACATGCAGATGGTGGCAGAATATGGCCCATTCTTCACCAATCACTTTCTCCCTGGGGGAGCAGACTCTACTTCCCTGCCCTGGACTTTTACAGCTGTGTGTTTTACTTTGGTCCATACGATAGGGTCAATGTGTCGGAGTGACAGTTCCAGGGCTAGGTCTTCAGAGGCTTGTTGACCACAGAAAGTCACTGGTCTGGGCAGGTAACTGAGGCAGACACGGAAGAGAGCTGCTCCCAGAGGCCAGCCAGTACAGAAATGTGTGGGCACAGAGGTGGGTCATATCTTAGGAAGCAAAGGTCAACCAGTTAGCACCCAGACCCGTGTGCCCAGAGACTCGTGAGCACGCATCCAACAGCTCCTGACTGTACATAGATGAATAGCTGCATCAGCAGGCATTGTCTTGCGCATGCACATTCTTAGGGCCATGCCAGCTTCCATGCCCGGGTTAAGGCTGGCAGGAGACACAACGAGAGTATGATTCTCACCTTAACTCCCGCAACTTCTCTACTACACTACTGCAGAGGCCTAGAGTGAAAGGCATTTGCCCCAAAGTGACTTTATGGCTTCAGGGTGTCAGAGTTTTGCCAAAACCTCTTTGGAGCAGCTCTCTCCAGGACCCAGAGTTCATTCCCATCACAGCTTCCTCAGGAGGGAGGAACGGCCTGTCACCTGTGACTTACAGCAAGAACAAAGGGAACTGCAGAAGTGGCGTGGGTGGGGCGGGGTGGGGTGTTCTACTCATGGGGGCACCTGCAGGGCATGAGCAGAGTCATTCTTACATCCTGGGCAGTTCCTCCAGGTGATCAGGTCCAAGTTCCCAGTGAGGCTGGCATCAAGAAACCCCACCGTGGGAGCCGCCCCTGGACTGCCTTTGCCCTTCACATGCCGAAGTCATGTTTGCTTCCCCTTGGGATGAGATGACATGAGTTCTGGGCAGATGTCACAGATTCTTTAACATTAGCAACTGAGTGTGAAATGGACCCTCTAAGAGGCTGTAGGTAAACCGGATGTGTAGGGGTGGAAGAACGTTGCTGCTCCTGACCCAAACGGCCCAGCGTTTTATTCTGTGGCCACCATTCACAGCAGACATAAACCTTAATACGTACATCTACAAAACAGAGCCTATAGCCACACCTCTGTAGGGTCGGGAGAGGCTGAAGGGGTACGGCCAGTATCAACAGCCCTCCCTTAGAGCCCGGCAGGCCACCAGCAATAGACCGTCATCACTGCTATGACCATTCCAGACAATTAGTTCCTGAGGACTAGAGCTCTGCTCGGTGTTGTGTGTGCGCTGTGCCAGAGTTGGTACAGCGTGTGTTCTGCAAATGTGTGGAATGGACAGACTAATGAGTGAAGGTATGGACGCCGACGGAGGGTGGGAATGAAAGGCCTCCAGGGTCTGTTGCAACAAGTTTCAGGGTTGAATTACCAGAGAGTAGTTTCTAAGAGTCACAGGTGACACTGGCATGTGGCAGCTTGATTTACGGCCCCTTCATGGGTGTGACTTCTGCACCTTTCCAAGTGCATCTACCTCTGATAGTGACTAAGTCTGTTATGGGGTGTTTTTGTTCCTGATCCCTGCCTTCTGGAAGAAAATAATTTGGTCAAAAGACAGTTTGAGCAAAGGTTTATTTTGCAAAGCTAAGCAAAGCCAACACTCCAAAGAGAGATAGGAGTCAACTGACTCAAGACCAGGGAGCTCAGTGGGCTGTACACTGTGGGTTATAAGTAAGTTTTGAGAGTATTTATGAGCTAAGTGACACATCCATGGGATAAGGTCACCCCTTCCCTTCCCAAAGCACTGTAGACAGGGCCTCCCTTTTAGGAGTTTCTCCTACAATCCTCTGGAAACCCCACAAAGCAGGGGACAGGTGACCAAGCCAGAGTGCAGATGATACTATATGAAAGTGATGCCAGGTCTTTTGAGGGTGCGACTGTTTGTGACTGCACACCCATGAGAGGATGCCCTGTTGCGTTTATTTCTGCGCCGATGGGAACAGCCTCCGGGCAACTTCAAGAATGCTCAACCACAAAGGAGTCGTCTGACCAGCAGCAGAGAGAGCTACCAAGATGCGGCTGTAGTTTCCTCAGTTACCTCAAATCTAGCTCCCTGCCTACCTGGTACCAAATCATCATCCCTGCCCATTTCAGGCACGGGGAAACTGAGGCCAGTAGAGGGTGAGCTGCTCCTTGGAGTTTGACTCCTGGGCACTCTCTACCCTTTCTAGAGCTTCCCTCTGTGTAAACGTGTTTGAGACCATCTTCTTTACTGGAAGGTGGAACTAAGAAGAGCGGTCACCTCAAGATCACACAGGGAGGAAGATGTCACTGGGAACAGGACCCTGTATTTACTAAGCTCAAGCCCAAGATACCTGGACACCCTGCAGCAGGGGCATGGCATAATGTGCATTGGTAAAATGCCATGTGTTGCTTGAGCTCACAGAGAAGATGCCTCTGAACGTGAGGTTGACCCTTCCATCCATTTCTAACCTAGACATTTTTGTCTCAATGTGTCTTCCAAGCTCCTACCCCACGGAGACTAGACAGGCCTCCATAACTCTGTGACAAGGAATGAAGAGATCTCAAAATAGCCCAAGAGTAAAATCGGTGTGTTCTTGAGAACAGCTAGAAGGTAAAGCCATTTCCAGAAGAGATTACTATCATTTGCCCTGGGATAGCAAATTGCTTATGGTGTTAGGAGAAACCTGAAGTTCAGCTCTTCTGCAGAGGGCGCCTTATAATCAAGCCCTTCAGTGGGCTGCCTCTACTTCCCCAGTGAATTTCTGCCAGATATTTGTAACCCTCAGTTTGATGAGTTACCTTACTGCTGCTATCGGCTCCCCTCACAGAAGCCACGTGGGGAGACCCTCTGCTCTGCCTGCACTTTTCCTATAAGGAACTGCACTGGCTATTGACTGACCAGCTCAGCGGGGTTTCCTCGGCTGGTCCCTGCTGGCTGTTTTCAGCACCAGCTCTGATGACGGTTCCACTATCTGCTTCTGTCTACCACTCACTTGCTAGTCATTCTTTCATTTTTGGCTTGCTATATACTCAATAAACCCACTCATTCGCAACAGAAAGGTTAGCTACTGCAGAACATTCTCGGCACTGTCCAGAACACCTATCTCAAGGCAGATGCTACTAACAGCTGAAGAGGTCCATGCACACGCAAGCCTGAAATACCTGGGTGAAAAAGAAAGGGACATCCGTCCAATCAGCAAGCATGCATTAGGCTCCCACTGCTTGCTGGCCTCTTGTGTTAATAGCTAGGTTCATAAAGATAGGGTTGCAAACCTTAAACTGTAAGCGGATCCTACTTCTCAGTCCTGGCAGACCAAAAAACCAAGAGCTCAAGCCTATAGCGGAGTGGTCTGTAGCCCTCAAAGGCCAGTCCCCAGTGACCTTCCTCTTCCAGACATGTCTCCTGCTACGAAGGTTTTACAGTGTCCCAAAGAAGCATCATCAGGAGTAGGCTGTGTTCAAATATGTGATCCTGCAGGGGACCTTTCAGACCTAAGCCAGAACAGAAAGGAAAGGTTTATTCTGCTCATAGTTATCGGGGTTCTGTCTACTGTGGCGAAGAAGGTGAGACATATCAGCTCACAGTATGGTTAACAGAAAGTAGAGGAGCCTGGGGCAAGATAGAGGCCCTTCAAGACGCCCCCAGTGACCTATGCCTTCTAGCTAGGTCCCAGCTTTCATAGTTTGGGCACCTCGAAAAACTCAGATTTTGACTCCATCAATGGCTTCTCCTCCTTCGATCAGGGCCCTTTTGATTGCTGGAAAATACCTTCAGAAACAGCCCCCAAAGTGTGCTTCAGGAACCCACCAAGCATTTCTCCATCTGGGCAGTCGGGCAGTCAAGTTTGTCCATCGCAGGCTGAGAACTGACATGTGGAGCAGAAGGTCTATGCGATTCTCAAGTCCTGAGCATCCCTGATAATCAAGAATCCGGAGGTTATAGTAAATCTACAAAAGAGGCCAGGGGACAGCAAGAAGAGGGGATCCAGAAGGTGGCTACAGCCAAGCCCTGTAGCCCCTGAAGCTTGGACTGACGACAGATTTAGCATCAGGTAGGTGGAGGGTGACACAGACCTTCACCTGGGGAGAGCATCGAAGCATGAAGGCCAGGTTTGAGAAGGAAGAGTGGGAGGAGGCTGTGCTGGTTCCGGCAGTGAGTCCTGTCTTTCTCCCTCTGCCCTCGGGTTTTGCTGCAAGGGGAAGCAGAAAAACAGACTGGGCCTGGGCAAGTGAGGGCCAGAGAGAGGCATTTTTAAGAGGCTATATAGTGACCATTGTGTTCGTGATGGAATGAGCCACCTAATCCCAGTGGAGGAGACAGGACATTTAACATTGTGGGCATAGAGGTAGGAGGACTGGGTGTGAGGAGTGGGGTTAGGGAAGCTCACTTCTGAGAGCTTTGGTCTTTCAGGGAAAGAAAAACCAAGGTCATCAACTGACCAGAGAGCCACCAACGAGGGACTGCAGGCTGATCATCCTTCGGTTCAGGCAGATCTGTGGGCTGCAGCTCGCTGTAGCTCTCCTACTTACTGGGAGCAATGGGTTTCTGCTCTGAGGTTGTCTAGAGCATTCCCACAGCAGCCCAAGCTGCTCAGCACTTTCTTGGAAGGGCTTTCCAGAACCAAACTCTGAGAGTCCAGAGACCTGGCCAGGTCTAACTGGAGCAGGCAGGAGGCAGCAGGTGCGGGATCCAGCAGCAATCTCCTGCAGGGATCTTCTGGAGACAGTGCCTGCAGCCAGCCCCGCTCACAGCCAGTAACAAATCCTGTACCCAGGGCCACTTTGTCGTCCCTGCTAAACTATATGACTACACTTGTTAGTCCCCTCAGAACAAGAAAGCCTGTATTCTGGTGCCCTCAGGTGCCTGTGCTGTGGGAAAGAAGCCTCGGCTGTTAGCTCAGGCCCTTGTTCCCTCCCAGACCCTGGCTTCCAAGCACCATTTCCTACAGCCAGTAACAGTGAGATGGGGCAACATGGAGACACACATTCCAACCTCAGCAACTATAGCCTGTGTTTAGGGAGCTGGCTGTGCCAGTTGCTCCCCCTCCCCCCACCACACACTCGTTCACAGAATCCTAAAAACATCCGCAAGCTGGCTTTGATGTTGTCTGCATTTCACAATGACAGCTGGCCCTGTGGCTCAGAGAAGTGAAGCAAGTGGTTCAAAGTCACCCAGCTGGGAAGGGCAGAGCTTGAGTTGGATGCCTGTGCCATCTGCTGACTGAGCCTGTATCTTAAACCCTGATGGAACCTTCTTCCGAGGAGGCCAATGTCCTTATCTACAAACTACCTAGACACTCAGAGGCCCCAGGGAGTAGGCTCTCGGTTCTCCCGCTGCCCCAGAGGATCTTCAGAAGCAGATTAGCACTACTGTGCCACCCACAACGCTCACCCCAATCAATGTGGCCAATCTCAGACTGCCTGGGTCTGAATCTTACTTAGGATGCTTACTGCCTTCACAAGCTCAGACCTGGTGCACAAACCTCCCTCTGTCCATCTCTATAAAATGGGGCTGGGACACCACCTCTCTCCCAAGGTCTTGTCACGCTGAACTGTACCCTTACCCTCTCTTCATTCCCTAACAAGGTCAAGGCCAGGGCCTGCCATCTCCTCCTTTGTCCCAGACACACGACTATTACTGATGCAGTTCCCAAGTGTATCACTATTCCTGGTTCACCTCTGTCTCTACATCTGTGTAACACAAATATCAAGAAGCTAACAGGTTTCACCTTGAAGAAAAGCTTGCCAGGAGCTGGGAGTGAGGCGCAAAGCCTCCTCCTCATCCTGGGTAGCAGTATGCACCTGCTCCTGTTGGAAGCCGCGAGCTCTGTGCTGATGAGGTTGGAGTAAATGCAAATTGGAAGTGGGCGGAGACTGTCTGCCAGGAAGCAGAGAACTAGAGTGGGAAGCCCGTGCTAGTGGGAGAGGAGGTGGTACCAGGCCACGAGCCAAGACTACGACCAGGGTTAGAGCACACAGGTGAGATGTCCTTGAAGACAGAGACAGCAAGGAGCCACCCTGAAATCCCAATATTGGGAAGTGGAGGCAGGAGGGTCAGAAATTCAAATCTATCCTTAGCTACAAGGAGAGTTGAACCATCCTGGCCTAAGGAAGTCCCTGACTCAAAGGACAAAGAAAATCTATAGCAGGAAGAACCAGAGGGACTGTGGAAGCCTGACAAGTTAGAATCAGGGTGAAGGTGATTGAAGATGGTGGTGGCCAGAAGAAGCCACCACCAGCTTCTGCAAAGACCAAAGGACCCAATGTACCTAGAGCAAAGTTCACTTGGGAGGCCAAGTGTCTGATGCTGTCTAGACACGGAAGACTAACAGGCCATTTGGCTCTGTACCCAGAAAACAATTTGCCAGGACTTCTTGCAGTTTGCAATGATCCAGTGACAGGGAGGTCAGAGCTATAGGAGACTATGGTTATTGTAAAGCAGGCCTAGGCTCTCACATAGGTGAGCCTGCCTAACAGCCATGGTGCAGAGGATTCTGAGGACTCCCAACAGGCCTCCAGAACCAAGCTTCCTGTAAAATGTCCCCAGTGCCACACCATGGTTCCCCCATGCCTCCTATCCCAGAGGACAGTTCAGAATCCTGGGTGCTAAAGTTGGGGGGAAATATCTGTAGTCTGCCCACCTAGAGGTAGAAAAAGTGCCTGGGGTGAAACAGTGAGATGATGGGAGACAAAAGGAGAGAGAGAGAGAGAGAAAAAAAAAGACGGAGAGACAGAGAGAGAGAAAGAGAGAGAATCTCATAGATATCTTTGACTGGACTGTCCCACAGAACCCAAGAACAGGTGAGTTCTTTACCCAAGAGCAGAAAAATGTGAGGTCCCCTCAATACAGGACTCCTGGAAGACAAGGGAGAGAACAAGTGGAGATAGCACTAGTGAGCTTGGGACCAAGAAGCTGGTCCCAGTATACTCACCAATCCTCCATACTGTCTGCGGCAGACACCACTCATCAATCACGGCATTCCTTTCTTGGCAAGGGTTGGTGGTAGTTTAAACAATGCATGCTCTGAAGAAGATCTTGTGACCCCAGTAGATGCAGCCCCCAGCAGTAGGAAATTGTAGAGACCCTTAGGAGACCAGTTTGAACTTGGAGGTCAAGCACAAATTCTAACTCAGTCAAAAAATAATCACTGCCACTGCTCGTTAGCTCAGGAGCCTATTAGGTCACCTGGCCATTTGAGATCAGGCTTCCGGTGTGTCTTTCCCCTGGCTCTGATCTCAGGTAGCCAAGGCTGGAGGCAGGAGCCCATAGAAGATGGGGCAGACAGAGACCATATCTGTGCATCCTGTCTTCTCTCACCCTGGACCCGGCACAATGTTCTAGTACTCTGGTGCTCTGCCTTCCAGCCTCCCTAGATCATTCTATCCAACAACTGAGAACTATGTGTAATCAATGAGAGGGAAGCTGGCACCAGGTTTCTGTTTTAATAGCTATGCTGCCAACCAGGGGCTAATTCAAATAACTGCAATTGTTCTAGAACATTCAGAGTAAGTAACCCGACAAGAAGCATGATCACTGGAGTGAACGAGGGCAATAGGAGAGATGATCATCTGCTAGGGACATCTCTAAGGTCTGAGCTGGCGCTGTGAGCCACTGTGTCTCAGTATCATTCACAAGACAGCGAGTCCCGTGGCAGCGTGGTCAGATGATTGGCTGGCTTTAGATAGTGAGGAGCCACATGCATGTAGACTTGAGCCTTAATCAAGCCTGGGAAACACCCAGGAGTATAGGGAGACTTGAGAAGAGGAATTTTTCATTTCCTGAAAAAGGAACTGTGACCAGATAGATACTCGAAGACGAACTGTAGGGGCAAAGGTTAACCATAAGCCCCGTCCCCAGCTATGCTTCTCCAGTTGGGCACATTTTGGAACTCCAGCCTTTTCTTCCATTGGAGGGAGTTTTTAGGTGCAGTGGCAGACAGACTGCATTCTCTCCCAGCCTCTGCCTGCAGCAAACATAACTAATGGAGCACAGCAAGTCTTTATTGTTTAGGCTACTACCCAGAACTCCTGCCAGCCACCCCCAGTTGAACATGAAAGAAAACTTTGTTGCCAGTTTTACTTTTAAAATATCTTTAAAGGCTGAGGAGAAGGCTCAGTGGATAGGAGCCCTTGCTAGTCAGGCATGAGGACCTGAGTTAGAATCCACACAGCCCATGTAAACAGCCGTGTATAGCTGTGTGCCTGTAACTCTAGCACTGGAGGGAGGAGATAAGGATTGTGAAAGTTTGCTAGTCAGCCAGCCTAGCCAAAATGGTGAGCTTCTGGCTCAGTGAGAGACCCTGTCTCAAGGCAACAAGGGAGAAAAAGTGGCAGAGGAAGACACTCTGTGTCTTTCTCTGGCTTCTGTTGCTCTCTGTCTTAACACCTTGAAATGGGCACATGCACCTATACACATATGTGCATGCAACACACACACAACACATACACACACCACACAGATATACACACACACCATACACACACCACATGCAATACACACATCACGTCACATATACCACATAGACATGCACACCATGTGCTCACCACATGCAACACACACACATACACACACACATGCACACACCACAATAAAATAAATTAAATAAAGGCATCTTTATAAGGATTGAGGGGAAGAAAAAGGAGGAAGAAAGGAGCATAGGGAATAGAATAGGAACCCCCTTTTCAAAGGAGACTGGACAAGGTGGGGTTCTTGCCTCTGGAGACTAGCCACGCAGGGGCACCTTGGCATTTGCTGTGTGCATTTTTCTGTGTTGGTGCAGAACCCTGAAGAGAACTGCTAGGGTTCCAAACAGCATGACTGAGGCCAGAAGGCCAGGTTCGCCTGCTCCCGACAGGACCCTGTGGCACTCTGGCTGCACAGCCACAGTGTTCATCCAAGTCTGCAAGCTTCCGCCTACATTCTGAGACCAGCCCACCTTTCCTTCAGTGTTAGAGGGCCTCTCCTTCCTACTGCATGGCTCCAATCGAAGCCCCTGTCCCCTGGCACTTCTGACTGGCTTGGGCATATGTTCTTCACAAACCAGAGCTCTGGCCCCTTGAGGTTAAGCTGTAGACACAGCATAGGAAGGAACCATTGGGTGTTCTTAGGCACTTATTCTTTTTTTTTTTTTTTGGCACTTATTCTTGGAAGAAGTGTTTCCGCGGGGTAGTGCTGACACAGATAAACAAAATGGAGTCAGGAAGGATGAGAAAGATCAAGACAGAGAAGGGAGGGAGGAATGGGGGAAAGGAGAAGAGAGAGAGAGAATCCAATTCTAAGTGGATACCACATCCCTTCAACTGACATGAGTTTTCTATTAATGCCCCTTTGGTTACATTTTGAAGCATATTTCTGTTGCTTATAACCCAAGGACCCAGATAGATGCCAATGCAGAACAAAGACCTTCCCTCCCCAGGAGGAAGATGCACTTATGGGTGGGTTCTAGAGGCCAGCATGGGAAGGTCCCGAGGGGAATGGTGTAGACCAAACCATCCATAGTGGGATGCTAGAAGTCATGGGTGGGAGTGGGGCTAACATGGCAGGGAGCCACATGAAGAACCACATACAAGCACACACATGTCACAGGGGCATCAGGTCTCTCCTTCTACCACACAGACCTTGGAATCAAATACATGGCATCAGGCATGGCAGCAGGCACCTTCACCTGTTGAGCCATCTTCCCCCAATCCATCCACTTTCCTTACTGGGGGCTAATCCTAGGAAGCCATATTGCCTTGACCCCCAGGCCTCTTCTGCCCATGCGATCAGAGGTTCTGAAAGGGAGGTGAGCTCTGTATTCTCTCCTTTGCTTCATGCCTGGGACAGGATCCTGGTCCAGTGAGGAATAAACTCACCCATTGGAAGAAGGCCCTCATCTTGGCACAGTCCTCCAGCCCAGGTTCCAGCCCTTGATGCCCTGCCCCATGCAGGATGCCCTCTCTGAAGAGACTCACACGCTGCTGCTCCACGCTGGGTGCCTCAAAAGCTGATAAATCCAAAGCTCTGGCCAGGGGCCGAAAACTATTTTCAGAGATAGGTTTAAAGGATTCCAGAAGACTATCATGTCACAGCAGATATCCTCAAGGAAGAGGCCAGTTACCCGAGTAAGGGCTCTACATCCAGGATTCTAGGATGTTAGGGCAAGCTGGGCAAGCATCACACCACCCTCCCACTGTGTCTTTCTGAAAGAGACTAGGAAGCTAAGTGCTTCATTGTCGTGACACCTCAGCAGGGAAGGTTTTGCATGTGACCTGGTTTCCTGGGGGTAGAGGGTGGAAGAGTCACAGAAGATGTTAGCCAGGGCTCTCTTAGACAAGCTTGGCCAAAGCCAGAAGGCAGGCATGAGCTGAACACTGAGCATCCTTAGACACAGGCGCTGTGCACTGGCAGGATGGTTCAATTGGGGCTTGGATGCCTTTCTTCCCCCTGGTAGTGCATTGACCCTCCCAGCAGTTCTGTGAGCAACCTGATCCTATAATAAATTATGTCCTACTTAAGCCAACTGGAGCGGGTTTGCCCTGTGATGGGCAGCTTCAAATCTGGCCTTGGCTTCCCTCCCTCTGACCGTGTGGGGCTGTGGCCAGCCGTATTAATGCTGGTGTCAGTCAGAAAGGCATCGAGTTTAATTCCTGCTGAATTATATCTTGCCTCGGAGTCCCAGGGACTGGGACTAGGGAGGCTTCTCCACTTGCACATGCGATTGGGGTCTGTCTGGTCTCAGGTATCACTCTGAAGCTCAAGCGGGGTCCCGTATGCAAAGCGCACTGCACTAGCGAGAGCCAGCACAGCGTGAGGATGATGATTGCAATGCTCACTGCTCCAACCCAGGCTTCTCGGCGGGCTGTGAAAAGTCAATTTAGGAGCAGACAAAAGAGCATTCAAGGCATAAAAAAGGGGACCTTGGCAGTCTTGAAGGTGAACCACACAAGATGAAATAAAACAGGAGTTAATGCAAGGTCTCAATCTTCAGTAAGGAGAATCTGAACAAAGGCAGGGAGGCTGAGACACCGACTTGATTGTAATGTGGAGGAGACAGACTCACGGGCTTTGGAGAGCTGATCAATGTGTATCGTTAGTGTCTGTGTCACTGAGGGGCTAATACAGTCTGCGGCTGTGTTCATAGAGACTGGGTGCGTAAAAAGGAGGAGGTGTAAGAATGGTTCTAATTTGCATTGGTCAACTCACATAATAAACACTGAGTTTAATTCTAGGAAGCCTCACCACGATGGTCACAGGAGCCAACAAGATGGGAAGATCAAGATGACAGCTTCCATTCATGGCTCCCTTATTATGCACCAGAAGCTGCTCCCAACCTCTTCTTCACTCTTGAACTTGTAGGAAATGGGACAGAATGTGGAGGACCAGGTTCGAGGACAAGCTGTGGAAGGCCACGCATGTCCTCTTCACAGGCATGGTGAGAGGTACATCTGTAGGGCGCTCATTCCAACACCAGCCCCTCCCCTGCTGCGGCAGACATCACTACTTGATCACAGTGTTTATTCACCAAGGCCAAAACACTCTATTCAACTGACATAATGATCAGTCTAAAGCAACCCCATAAGCCAGTCTATCTCCGACCGGACAAGATGGGGACAACAGTCACATGTGAGTAATGATCACACACACACACACACACACACACACACACACACACACACACACACACCCAAAAAAGTAGAACCTTTTCCTAAATGAACTGAGAGACCCAAGAGTGACCAGCATGGCCTCCCAGGAGCAGACACAGCTCAGTCATTTGTCCTTAGCCCCAAGGTGCAGGAAGCACTAATCCAGAATGAATTTATCTCCATGACAGAAAGCAAGCTATTTGATCTTCTGCTCTTGTGTCAGTTTAGTTCTCTTGAATAGAAGACTACATTTCCCAGTTTTCCTTGCAGTCAGATTGGGATCTTGTGGCTGAGTTTAGGCCAATGGGTTGTAAGCAGAATGGAAAACCATCCTTTTTAGCCCAGCTACTAAAACCACTGTGAGGTGAGTATCCCTGGGCTTTCCTCTCCTATCTCAGTAACTTAGAAGACTTAGAAGTGAGTTAGGAAAGTGACTTAGAAGATATGAGTTAGGAAAGGTGAAATCCCTGGATGGGAGGAGCCTGGGCCTCTGAGTCACGAGTACCAGACACTAGCTGCTGAAGTTCTGGGAATGCTAAGGAGACTAAATTGGAGGCTAGCCTGATCTGCACAGTGAGTCTCAGGCCAGCCAGGATTACACAGTTAGACCCTGTCTCAGAAAAAGCAAGCAAATCTAGGCTCTGTGATGCTGAGGGAGACAGATGTCCAAGCACGGCAGACCCTCACCCAGCATGGTCCGGAGCAATCTAAGTTAGAATTGCCTGATAAGCCCATTAGGGCCGCCTCTTCTCAGCTTCATATCAGGGTCCTGGAATCACAGACCTAAGGAAGGCACAGGAACTGCAGACTCAGCAAGCCATCTAGTGACTCCTGTCTCCCTACGGCATCACAGCTTAGTGCCTGACCTCCATCCCAGAAGCCAATGTATCACCTAGAGTGAGAAATAGACCTGCCAGGCAAAGTGGAGCCAGGTTAGCTGGCCACGGATCGTCTCCAGCGGATGGCTTTGTGCAAAATGCAAATGGCAAGATGACGAATTCCCACCAAAAGGTCCTTTGGGGCCTGGCATCTTCCTCAGAGAGTTGCAAGGGAGCGTCTTAAAGAGTTTCTTCAGGAGCTTTAGTGGCCTGAGACTGGGCCCCTTCCTCCCTGGTTGGCATTGGAAGCTAGCTAGTACCTACTCTTTGCCCTCCCAGGGCAGAGATCAGGTGGTGTTCTTGTAGCCACAGATGGAATGTCACTTAGTATCTGGCTACTGGTTACAATCCAGCTCTAGTGTGGGACTGGTGGGGGAGGGGCACGTGCAAGCACCTGCTGTGCCTGCTGGCTCTTTCCACCTCTGCTCAGTGGTCTGACCACAGTTCAGTGCACAGTTCAGCGACTTACTGAGTGGGTAAGCCCGTGTTGACCATATTAACCTCTAAAGTTTAGTTTCTCCACGGCTGGTGCTGAGGTGGGGGTCAGGTACCGGCTGCTAACTCAGTAGCAACCTTCGGATGCATCTGTCTACCCCCCGGGGACCGACCCTGTGTATCTCAGGACTACAGTGTATTGTGTGAGTGTGAGAGAGGAGTGGCTCAGGGCAGGAACACAAAGAGTTGGGTTGCTTCCACTTGACCCCTGAGAGACCTGAGCTATCCTTGGTCCCTGCCTGCTCCTTGACCTCCACTGCCCTAGGTCTGACCTGGTCTGGTCTGATGTCACTGTGTTTTTAGGACACATCTGGAGACTGGATGTAGTTACAGGGAGCTAAGCCATGGTGCCTGCCCCTTGTGTCTGTTGCACCTTGTGACTGTCCTGGGCACACTGAGTTGCTGAAGGCACAATGGGAATGTTCCCTGCAGTATGACTTAGACCCTTCCCTGGATTTACAGCAGGGATTTCCACCACACTGCCATGCTGAAGAGCCCTGGGAGTGAGTCCCCTGCAGGTACACAGAGGAAGTAAACCTACAGACCAAAAAGGGGAAAGTTGCAAAATAAATACCTGTTTTATGTACACAGACACAAAATCCGCAGACTTTGTGTTTTTAAAGAAAGTGAGTCAGTGTCAAATCCAATTTTGGCATGGAATCCCCAGGGCTGGAGTAAGAATCAGAATGAGGGGGACCCCCCACTAGGGCTTCCGTGCCTAGTGAATGTTCTAGTCTTAGAACAGATGAGAATATTGGTCTTCATTTTATTGTCTTCATAACATACATACCTTATATATTATGCATGTGCTTTTATAGGACTCAGATGAAATGAACAGGGGAAGCCACCACCTTCTTCCTACACAATGTCACACAAGAAATTTCACATTCAGCCACAACCCTGACGCCATCCCTGTCACAAGGACCACAGCTAGGCCTCAAAGGGTCCTGGCACCAATTTTTGCTTTGAACACTCATTAGCCTGTATTAGCATAGTTCCCACCTGGGCAGATGATAAGACAAAGGACTATTTCTTATCTGCATTTGGAGGATGGGGAAATTGATTCAATGTGGTTACCTTGCCAGAAGACAGGCACCATCGACATGGAGGAGCCTGTGTTCAAATCCAGTATGCCTAACCCCTAAAGCTATGTTCCTAACCACTGAGTAGCATAGCCCCTCAGCCCACAGTTCACTGGCTTCTCTTCCTGGCTCTCAGGAGGTGATGGTTCCCATCCTTCAGATAAGGAACCGAGAATGAGCTCAGCCACAGACCCACTCTGTGCAGCCTAGCTTCAGACCTCCAGGAGCCAATTCAACAGTAACTCCCCCAGCCCTGCTGTGTTGGGTCCATCTAGCCAAATGCCAGGGTCCATCTCCAGCCTACAGCCTGGAAGCTTCCATTTGGCATTCTGAGTGTCACATGAACTCAGCCTCAGCAGGTTTTCAAAGGCAACCCCAGGGCATGAAAGCTCAGCCCAGCCTCTCATCTCCCACTTTGACTGGTCCTCTGTGGGTGGGGCTCCTGCCTCACACTGTCCCATTCTGCCAACAAATCATTACCACCTTTTAATGCCCTGTGCCTCAGTTTCCCCAACATGAGTGCCACAGAAGACTGCACAGGCAAGGCTACTAGATCCTACAAGGCAACAGCTGTTATTTATGTCCTCTGTCCTCCTCAGACTTGAAGCCAGCTAAAGACCAGGACCCTCCAGGCCCTCACTTCTGGAGAACGGAGACTTAGGGACCCTGCCAGCCGCCCCCACCCCCATGAGCCCTCCATTCCATGCCAAGCAGCTGTGACGGCACCACATTGCAATAGATATTAATTGCTACATTAAATTCTATGATATTGCTTAAGAGAATGTTCATTTAATTTCCCTGCAACTGTGGTCAACCTGATCTTTAATCGAAACTGACAGGCACAATTTAAATCAGGTAGCAAACTCCCCCCCCCCTTTAAAGGAGCTGAGAATGGCATGAATATTAAACGGGTCAGGACAGTTAGCAACACTAATACAGCTTAAGTCGGAACAAGCCTGGCTGCAGCTTTTAATTATTCATGCTCCCCTGGTAAGTCAGGCCCTGACAGCAGTGTCACACAGAGTTCAGGAAACTTCCTCGATGTGACACAGAAAGACTAGGGGGGCTGAGGGTGGGGGCAGTGTGGCCCAAGGTCCTTCCTGAGTTAGGGCCCGACTGTCTAGGAGTAATTTGGCTTGGAGAACATGCTTCAGAGCTCAGGCGCTGGCGTCACTTAAGGCTGGATACTAAGTGGCAGAGGGACAGAGACAGAAAAGCATCAAAGGTCTGGGGGTGGGGTGGGCATAGACCCACCTCAGAACTGCAAGCACAAATAGGATAGACAGGGACGTGCAGAGACGGACGTATCTGGAAGCAACATACAGAGGCAGAAGCAGAATCCCATAGTAGACATTGAGAGACAGTGCAGGGACAGACAGACAGACAGCCCGGTTCTGGAGCCTGTCTCTGGGCCATGAAAACTAATACAAGTACACCTAAACTGGTGTGTGGTGTGTGTTTGTGTGCGTGTGTGTGTGTGTGTGTGTGTTTAGACCTCACTTTATGACCCAGGCTGCCTCTAAACTTATGGCGATCGACCTTCCTGCCTCAGCGTCCCAAGTGTGGAGATTACAGACGTGCATCACCACACCCAAACCATGCAGAGAAAGCAGAACCTGCCAGGCATACCCAGACCTGCACCTGGAGATGGAGGGTAGGGCTTACCTCCAAGACACCAGGTTCTGCAACAACACGAGATCCCACGATGTGTCACGGACTATGTGTCAGGTCTCTAAGTCGCTAGGGTACTGGAAAATCAAAACCACCTGCAGCTTGGGTAACAACCAAAGGTGTCGGTGAAAAGAGTCATGAGGGCTCAGGAGGGGCCATGGAGTAGCCAAAGACAGGTCAAGTTTAAACCCTGCCAGAGAGGAGGCAGGGCCCCAGCAAGAGAGGAAATTCATAGGTGGAAGATTCAGGAAGAAAGCTCAGGAGACACAGCCAATAGGGAGTTTGCACAGAGCCAACAGGGATGGCATATGTGAAGACAGAAGGACAAACTGCCTGTCCACACTGACCATGAGGGTCTGTGGGCCCTTCTGGCCATCTAGGTGTGGCTCCTTAGTGTAGCCCTTGTGGCGGGATTTGTCTCTGGTCTCCTGGCCTGATCTGATTGGAGGGGAAAGGTAAAACTCACCTACCCTCTTCCTTCTTCCCTAGATCTAGTAGGTGTGTGTCTTAGTTAGGGTTTCTATTGCTGTGAAGAGACACCATGATGGCCACGGCAACTCTTACAAAGAAAAACATTTAATTGGAGGGGCTTACAGTTTCAGAGGTTTAGTCCATTATCATCATGGCTGGACGTGGTGGCTTGTAGGCAGACATGGTGCTGGAGAAGGAGCTGAGAATTCTATATCTTTATCTGAATGTCACAGGAAGTGCACTGAGTGTCAAAGGAGACCTCAAAGCTGACCTCCACAGTGCACATTTCCTTCTACAAGGCCATAGCTACTTCGACAAAGCCCCACCTGCTTATAGTGCCAGTCCCTCTGACCTTATGGAGGCCAATCCAGTCAAGCTGCCACAGTGTGTTCACATCCATTCTGCTCCCTTCCCGCCCCCTCCTTAGAACCCCCAACTCCAGAGGAGTCTTCTAGCACATTCCTTCCTGAGAGCCCATCTCTGATAGTAACCCCCTCTGCCTCTCCAGCATGCCCAGAAGGCCAGGCACCAGTCACTCAACCACTCTTGTGTGCCGTATTCTCAAACTCAACTGTGGTTCCCAGAACATTCAGGAGGAACCACTCCCCAGTCTCGACACTTCATCCTCCAGTGTAGCGTGAAGACCCTGAGGAAGGTAGCAAGATGCAGCTGAGTTAACCTGTGCTACAGAAAGATGACACACCTGGCCCCGGTAGAAGGGCACCCCTGTGCAGGGGCTTCGTATAACTTGACGAAGGGCCCCAGGATTCAAGCGTATATCCAAGCATGGTCTTTCCACAAGGTTGGTCCAGGCAGGCTTCCCTCCTGCGCCTGCAGGGCAGAACCTGTTCTCACCCCTCCTCCTGGTCACCCAGGCTCCAATCCCTTGGGTAGCTCTTGTGGTTGGAGTTTGCCTACAGTCTCCTGGCCTGCTCTGACTGGAGAGGAAAGTAAACGGAAAAGAGGGCACGGCAGCCCGAGTGTGTTTGCCCTCTGCTGTGTGTGACATTTACAATCCTAGAAACAGCGATCTGGGCATGGAAGCTGGCGAACCAGCCAAGCAGAGGAGCATATGTCCCCAGTGCTAGGGCAGAGGGCCTTGACATCTCCATCTTCCTGGGACACCAACGTCCCTGTCCCCTCCCAGGACCAGCAAGTATTTCAGATGTGCCTGGGGATGAGGTTAGGAATGTGGGGGGGAAGACCTACTTGGGCCCTTGTCTGCAGAGGCCAGGCTGCCAAGGGAGGATGGAAACAGTCCCTGCCCGGTTCAGCAACTAGCAAGGGTTTCAACATGGTGACAGCAGGGTGGAGAGCCAAGAGTGGGTATCTTCTGAGCATGAAGGTGTGTGTGGCTATTGACCAGATCACAAGCTCACCCAGCTTCTCGTCCCTATGTCTTCAGGCAAGGGACAACTGCAGTGATGAAGGAGTGTGGCCGTGTCTGCGGAGGACCAGGGACAAGAGTCTAGACACAAAATCAAACTGATCTGAAAGGCTGAACCTCTGGCAAGTTACCGAACCTCTCTGAGCCTCAGCCAGGATGCTCACTGACAGTAACAGTACTCAGTGCCCGGTGAGACCCCCTTCAAGTGGGGGTCTCTGTTCTTTATTTCATAAAAAGACTGATAACCAAGGGCAATATTAAACATGGCCTCTTCTGGCCCCCTGCCTCTCAGAGGTGAATGACGTAGTGGCTGGGCAACTTGGCAAACAGCTCCGTGGTACAAAAGGGCATTGCACGCTGAGCAAGGCTTCTAGAACGTGAATGATATAAGGCGGTAGGCAGAACCTACAGGCTGCCGGATCAATCAGCAAATCTGTTTCCCTGAGCACCAGGCACAGTGATAGACCCTCGAGGTGAGACCAAGAAGCAGCCAGCAAGGTCCTTGACTCTATCAGAACTCAAGCTGGGTCCTGTCACAGCAGAGGCCAGATCTCATTAATGAGATGATGGCTACTGATGGGGTTGTGTGTTGATTGTGTCAGGCTGTATGCCGAGCCAGGCAATGGGCTTCACTTGTAGGAACCATATCCTCGTGACGTGCCTATGAGGAGGATACTCTCAATTAACCACATCACCAAATGGGGAAACTGAGGCAGAGAGGTCAAGGGCAAGTCCCTTGGTCAAGGTCACAAGACTAAGCAATGGCTTTCATTCTTTATTTTCTTTTTAATGTTTTCATTTCTGCAACAAGCACTTCCTCCGGGTTGGCGCATGCACTCTTCGTGCCCATAGGGAAAAGGAAAAGAAAGCAGGAAAGCAAAGGGGTGCAAAAGTAGAGAGCAAGAAGAGCTGTATTCTGACATGCTTGGCATGTAGTAGGTGCACAGCAAATGTTTGCTGGCCGCAAGAGGGAAGTCCTGTGCTGTGATTTTGTTTTGGCTGTCTCCTTAAGACTGACAGCAAGGAGCGTCAGTGCCAGTAAGTGCAAAGGGCCTGGGAAGAGTTGGGTATGATAGAGGGTTTGGAGGGGCTGTGGGCTGAAGAACAGCAAAGACACAGTGTGGCATGAGGTAGGTGCAGAGTGGTAGACAGGGATCCTGTCCCTGGAGACCACTAGGGGTTGGAATCTATTCCAGAGGCAAAGGAAAACCAGAGAGAAGATGAGTATTGTTAAAGATGGCTGCCAGGTCCTAACCACTCCCCCCAGGCTAGGTGGAATCTATTTTTGTTCCCCTCCAATCTGACCATCTATCTATTTGGACCAATAGGATGCCGCAGAACTGATATTGTGCATCTCTTCTCCCAAGCCCTCAAAGGTCCACATTCACCAAAGGAACTGCAGCTCCCTTTGGATGCTCAGTGCTGGCTGGGAAGAACTCCCAACCAGAAAAGTGAGGCTTTCCCAAATCCAGCAGTGCTTCCGGTAGCAGGCAAGAGGCATGTCCACTTACTGTCACCCGGTGGTCACCATATGGAAGAGAAGAACCTCTCAGCTGAGCCCAGTCACTCAAGATCCTTAGGAGAGAATGGGTATTACCACTGTTTCAAGGTGGCCCGGTCCACATTCTCAGGTGGAATTCTGACACAGCAGGAATAGATCGAGGGTAAAAGTGGCCTCAGATGCGTACTTAGGACCAGAACTTGGTTGCTCTAAGGCACATGCAGGCATGGCGTTAGACAATACTGTCTCTCCAGTTGCCGGTGCCAGTGTGTAAGTCTTCTGTCCTCCAGACTCCCGGCCATTTTCCTGACACCCTCTGACCTTGGTGACCCTGCTCGCTGAGTCTGTACAGTCAGGCATCCATGCAGCTTCCTTTCATGTTGCCCTCACTGCCCCTAGAGCACTCTAGTCCAAGCCCCAGAGTCCATGCCAGCCTGCAGGGGGCTTCTCTCACCGCCACTTCCAGGGAACAGCTACCCCTCCACCTCCCCTTTGCACTCAGACGTGACTCACTGACCTTTACGAGTTGAAGACTTGATGGGTCTGGTGTTTTATTAACCTAATAAAAAGGCAGCCGGGTGCAGGGGCTTAACATTTCTAGAGAGGAAGGCTCTGCCCCCCGGGCATTGGGAGGAAGAAATACTGTCTGGGGCTGAGCTCCCCCAGCTCCACTTTCAGGGACTTCTCACAGGGAGGCAAAGAGCAATTCATTGTATTCCCCATCAAACAGCGGCAGCGAGCCCCAGAGCTTAATTTAATTTTGTAATCAGTGCAGGAGCAGGCAGAGGAAGACTGCTCACTGTTTTTTTCACTTTGCTTTTTAATAGGATATCTGACAGCACACATAATACAGTGGCTTTATGCAATAAAGAACGTACATGTACATACACACACACACGCACACACACGCACAAATGCACAGCCAACCAGCTGCAGGAGAAAAGAAAAAGAAATCCCAGATCTGGAGTCCAGAGACCTCCTCCATGCTCACTTTGTGGCTTTGGTAAAGTCTCTTCTCTTCCCCTGCGCCTCTTAAGTTAATGAGAACATTGTTTTTATATTTTCTTATTTTTGATGAAAATAATAACTAGCTAATATTTATTGCGTTCTTCACACAGCTGCTGGGGAGTGTGTAAATCATTTCGTGGATCTTTGCAACCAGCCTACTGTGAGCATCCCATTTCTAGAAGAGAGAGCAGAGGCACAGAACAGCTGGGTAACTTGCCAGAGGACACACAGCTCGGAAGTGATGGAGCTGATCCTCAGTAGGGTCTTGGGTTTGAAGCAACAATTTTGGAACATAGATGTTTCTGCAGAAGCTAGTTGTTGAAAGGGTGGCAAGTGGCTAAGGAACCCTGCCTGAGGCTGAGCCTCTGAAACCATGGTACAGACGCAGGCCCACGAGGAAGTCACCTCTGCCCCCAGCACCCAGTGTCAGTTGTGTGTGCACGATGGCCAGGATTTGCCTTCTTTGTTGCTGCCCTGGTCTTGCCACCCCTGCCCAGGAACCTCAGTTGTGCCCTTGTGATGATCTAGGACCGTGAACAGCCTTCTGTGGGAAGCTTCACCCCATTGTCTTTCAGTCCAGAAAGGGTGTGAGCTGGGAGAGCGGGCTGTAAAGCAAGGCTTGCAGGGGCTGGGAAGCATTGCTCTCCCCTTGGGGTCATGGCACCACACTGGAAACGTTCCAGAAGGAAATGGTTCAGAAAGTCTCTGCAGTCATAGGAAATGATGCAGTTCCAGAAGGAAGATGGCCGGCTGCCAGACCTGAGCTTCAGCGGGGCCAGAGGAGCCCAAACTGAGAAAGAAAGACCCTGGGTTTAAACGATGGTGTCTGTAGGAGACTTGGCTGGGGAGATAGGTCAGCTGGTAAAGTGCTTGACTCACAGACATGAGGATCTGAGTTTGAGTCCCCAGAAGCCACAGAAATAAGCTGAGTGTGATTGTGCATGCTCCACACTCCCAGTGATGGGGAAGCAGAGCCAGACAGATCCCTGTGGCGCTTTAACCAGCCAGCCCCAAGCCAATGAAAACTCCATTGCAAACAAACAAGGTAGGGTCAGCAACATGGCTCAGCGTGTAAAAGTGTTTGCATGCAAGTTTTGCAGCCTGAGTTGGGGCCCACATAAAAGTGGAAAGAGGGAACCAACTCCCCCAAATTGTCCCCGACCTTCACCTTCAGACATGCACTGTGGAATGCCCCTCAACACACACATATCACATAATAATAATAATAAAGTTTGAAACAATAACAATAAAATAAAATGTTGTGAGGAATGCCACTCAAGATTGACTATGGCTTGTGCACACACACACACACACACACACACACACACACACACACGGACTGGCTCAGCTTCCAGCACAGAGGGAGCCTCTGAGTGGGGTTTGCTAGGGATGAAGGGACACAGGGGTCAAAACACAGAGCTGTCAAGTATTCACAGGCACCTGCTAGAACTTGCCAGGGCTGAGGATGGGTCCCCGCCCTAAGTGTGCAACCTCCCTGCTATGGATTTAAGCCATTCTCAGAAAGATCAAGAAAACACTCCTCCAAGAGAACACAGGCACCATCATATGACTCAAAAGAATGCCCAAGCTGAGAAAGACACATCTGGAACCATACACACACGTAGAGGGGTCACAGGGACAAGATGTGCTAGACTGTCAAAGGAGTTAAATGCTGAGTGGCAGTTGGGAGCGCCAAATCAGAAAAGGGGGGTGACTAACCAAGTGTTTCTCACCAGAAGCACACCCCAGGGTCTTCCTTTCCTACTGATGGCTCCATCCTGGTATCTTTTCATTATTTTGGCTATGGTGCAGCCCCCTCCTCCGCAAAAAGGAGCATCTGCAGAGTCCCATCTGACAGGTGGGGGTCAGACAGGGGAAGAACATCCCCAAGGTTGCATAGTAAAAAAATAGCAAGCCATGACCTTGTCCCCTGGCAGTCTGTCCTTGGTATGCATGTGCCTGTCCATGCTGCTGTCTTCTCTCTCCAAATGAAGATGCCTTAGGCCAGGTGATCCTGGCAGGACTTGCTGCAGGAAGGTGTATAGCTAACAACTACCTGCCTACTGGGGCGTGGCCTCGTAGACTCTTTACCTGGATGCAGAAGCGTGTCTGCCCTCCCACACCCACTCCTGCTTCTACTCCGCCTTTCCCCCTGGACCCCAGTTTTGCTGGTTCAATTTGTTTGGATCTCATCCATCATTCACGCAGAGAATCCTGATTTGTAAGTTTTATCTATTAATAAATACCTGTATATTTCTTAGTTCTGAGCTAGTGTGGGATTCCTTTTATTAAGTGCCAGATCTCTCTGCGATCACTTGGCACCCAACCACGTGGGTTTGAACTTCCCGCCCTCCGGGCTGGAAGTTGAGTCCTCTCCACGATCAGGACTGGTGTGGAGTTCCCATGTGTATGGTGTATGGAGCTGATACCCCAGAGGGTAAGGAAAAGACAGGATGCATGGGGGATGCTGCTGGGAGTGGGAGACCTTCTGTTTGGGGTGGGAAGCTGGAGAAGGGGAATACCTGGACCAGGTGGCACTGGATCATAGTCATGAACTTGAGGGAGGGGATTGGTGCTGTCTGTAGGGTGCTGGCCGGGTGATGACCCAATGTGGTTCACATAGCAGGGGTGGAGATGAGGGCTACAGAGGCTGGAAAGGCACCAATGACAGCCAAGAATGCAAAGACAGTTAGATGTGGGAAATCCTGCCCAGCCTTCTCTCTGGACCATAGCCGCCTTTCCTGCCATTGACCAGCTGTGTGTTTTTGAGAAACTGGCTTAGCCTTTCTGGCCATCTGGAGAATGGGAGGATGAACTGAGGCCAGGATGGTTCAGAACAAGCCTGGCAGACTATGTGGCACAGCTTATGAACAAGGCCTATGGGTGCCTGGTACCAGATACTCCCCCTCCTCCACGTGGCTACTGTCCTGCTCTGTATTATGGCTGTCCTCGGGGGCCTTTGTCAGTGTTCACAAAACATACATTCTCAAAATCAGAAATAGAAAAATAACTAAATCCATGTACTCTCAACCTGTGCCTTTGCGTTTTCATTTGAGCCCCGGCTCTGGCCACTGACATGTTTGTCCCTCAACTGCAGCCTCTACCTGGTCCCCAGCTGTGACCTAATGACTAGGCCCAGACCCCAGACCTCCTGGAAGGATACCTGAGCATCCCACTGAAGTGTCCACAGATCACTGGTGCACCTCTTACTTCCTAGGATCCCCAATCCTGTCCCTGCGTCTCCCGGGCTGGGCGTGGCCGACAGGAGTAGCTCAGGAGTAGGAATATGATAAAGCTGTTTCCAACCCAGGCAGCTCAGAGGGCCGCTGAAGACAGGGAAGGAGTCTGAGAGCTTCTGCTTGTGGAGTGACTGGAGATGTCTCTGAAGACAATCATCTCAAGGGCCATGTCTCTACTTCTTTGGGACCGGTTGACTAATGTTGGAAAACTGCTGTTGCTGCGCAAGCGTCGTGATACCAGACAGCTTATAAACGGCACTGGCAGCATTCACTCTTCGACAAACGCTGGTTGAGGACCTACTATGTGCAAGGTAGCTTGCTGGGCTCCAGAGCACGTGATCATAGCTGCCCTCAGCAGAGGGTCTTTGAGACAAGTCAGTGACGACAACAT
Source organism: Dicrostonyx torquatus (assembly GCA_028555095.1). NCBI lineage: Eukaryota > Metazoa > Chordata > Mammalia > Rodentia > Cricetidae > Dicrostonyx > Dicrostonyx torquatus. The sequence continues at coordinate 2,794,580 of JAQHUG010000031.1, read as the reverse complement.
GGTTCTGGGACAGGGACAGGAAGAAGACTGTGAAAATCCTCCCAGACGACCTCCCCGGTCGTAGGGTGGATGAGGACTCCTTGACGAGGTGACTCTGCTTTAAGGTTGAGATCAAAAACACATGGCCAGGTGGCCAGGAGTGTGTCGGGGGAAAGCATGCAAACAGAGGGAGCAGCACCTGTGTGAGTCCTGAGGTAAGGAGGAAAGTTTGAGATTGTAGGAGCATGGGGGAGTCACTGGGTGTGAGGGAGTCCCAGTGATGTTGTGACGGAGAGCTCCTTCCCTCAGAAAGATCCCCAGCAAATAGAGAAAAGACCAGTGTGGGAGTGGGGTGGTGTGCGTGGCAGAGGGACTCAAGAAGCCACGTCTCTGCCTGATGCCCACTCTAAACAACTTGTTTCATCCAGTCAACAGTGCCAGGTGTGGTGGTGCCTGTTCTTGGGAGTGGAGACAGGGGGATCACAAATTGCGAGCCAGCCTGGGCTGACGAGACGCTTTTGCAAATTTATGTCAAACTCAGTGAATACAATCCCCATGTCTACTTCACACCTTTTTCTCTGGCTCCATTGTTCTAAGTCAAGCAGTGACACCACCTCATCCAGGAGGCTGGTCCAGAAGTCGGCCTCTCCATAGCTGCCCCCTTTCTCTTCTGTCCTCCCTGCTTCCACTCTGCCTTGGACGGCCATTGCTTCCACCCATTCTTCCCAGCCCACCACTCTTCCTGCCTGACCTCTGTTACCCCCTTTCCAGACACTGGCTTGGGCCCCCCCCCCTGTCTCCCTGCCCTCTGTCCAGATTCCAATCCCCTTGACTGCTGGGACAGCTAGAGGGCGCTCTTCACAGCACTCACTCTTCTCCTTAATGGGTGGGTCACGAGGTGTGACAGTACTGGGGAGCCACCCTTCCCTGCCCCCTTCTCCTGGGGCAGTCCACTCATGCCCATTTCCACTCCTCTGCAGCCGCAGCACGATACTCCTGCGAAAGTTCTTTGCACCAGAACACGCTTCTTTAACTCCACACATGCTGTTCCTACTCTAAGAACACTGTCCCTGCTCTCCTCCTCCTGGCCCCCTCATGCTTCAGGCCTCTGCTTGATATTCACCCCTTGTTAACTTGATGACGTGTTTGACCTGGACAATGTACAGTGCACCATCCTGGGTTTTGGGAGTGCAATAGGAATATGGTGTGCACAGCCCCCCCTCCCATTGTTTCTATCCTGACCCTTGGGTGTACAACTATATACAGAAACACTTGTTTTTGTGGTGGAACTTAGGGCTTCGTGCTCTGAGAAATGATTGTGGACTCATTTACATGTTCCACATTAACAGAGGTTAAAGATCAAAGAGTCTCCCACAGTGCTTGGTGCTTAGTAGGGCTTCATGTGCCAACTATACAAGGTGTTGGATATGTCCCTATGGGAGGGAATGTGACCTTGCCTGACTAGTCAAGGATGACCCCTCTGCAGCTGGCTGTGGCCCTATTTGTAACGTTTCCTCCCCAACCCTAGTTACTCAGGGCCAGAGCACTGCCTTGTTCTGCCTTCCCGGCATCCCGATGGCCATCACCTGCTGAGCATAACTGAACACCCAGGAAGCCTGTGTCTCTCCCAGACTGGAGCCGGTCGTCAGGTGCTCGGAGCAGTTCAGTGTGCACTGCGGAAGGGAAATGACAGATGTGTGCCATTCACTCGGCACAGCGCCACCCTTCTGGTTTTGCCCCCGCTGTGAGTTCTGGGTCATGGTCAGGGCACATCAGTCATGGGCAGAACTCTACCCCAGTTTCGGCTACCCTGTATCTGTCTGTATCTGTCCCACCCCTCACAACTGAGACTACCCGGAGATTTTTCAGCAAGCCTTTGCCTCAGTGGAGGTCCAGGAGCCTTTTCCCCCATACACCACAGGCCATCTAATCATTCAGAGACTTAGCCTGTCACTGTCTCTACTCTGCGGATGGAAGTAAGGCTCCCTGCAGGGTCTCTGACTCAGGGTGACAGGGTCCTGTGGTGTGGCAGTGAGGGAGTTAAACTCCCACAGGTGTCCAATCCATTGAGTTCTTCCCCTGCCTTTCACCTGAGGTGATCTTAACTTTGATGCTGCCCACATAGGCTCAGCCCATTCACGTCCCACCTCTCATCACAAAGAAGAGACTTGATTGTGCCCTACCGTGGGCTCCTGTGGGCAATTCATAAACCTTTTCATACCAGCCTGACTCTACCACAGTCCACTGTTGCCCCAGGAACTTTTACAAGCCCTGAACCAAGTTCTCTGTCCCCTCTTATCAGCCACCATCTGGGCCAGGGCCCTATGATTCTCTCCCCATGTGACCAAAGCCTGCCTTCTCCTCTGCCATTGGCCACCCACCTGAGAACAGAGGCTTCCGCTTCCATCCCTAGCTCTGTATCTGCCTGTAGCTTCTTGCCTTGGACGCGGGGTGGTCAGTGCCAAACTGGCTGCTATGTTTGCCTCCCCCCACCCAAGGCTTCCTTCTGCCTCCAGTCCCAGCCTCTGTCCTGGGAAAACAGCAGTCTTGAGTGGGTGTGATGATTGTATGATGGTCATATGATCATTGTATGATGCCATAGGCTAGAACCAACCTCCAAGTCAACACTGGCCTTAGTAGCCCCATGGCCTTGAGGAGTGCATTTTTTTCTTACAAGGGGATGATGGGAGAATTAGATAACCCTATATGCATGGTGCTTGTCATCAAGCCTCATTTGTGGTACCCTAGTTGCCACTGGCATGTCTGCTGTGCCTAGGCATCTTGCTCACAGTCAACCTCAGTATCTATAAGTAAAGAGGCTAAGGAGTGTGCTGCTGTTTTTCTCATCATGGACAGAGTTCTTAATGAAGTAACTGAAAAGAAGAGAGGGTCATTTGGGCTCATGGGTCAGAGGGAACCGGGCTTGAAGTCATGGAGGTGAGACTGAGTTCTGGTGGTGGTGGTGGGAACCTGAGGTGGCACATCAGTCAACAGGCAGTGAGGAAAGAGCCAGATGCGTGAGGCCAGCCTCTGACCCAGAGGTCTAGTCTCTGACCCCAAAGGTCTAGTCTCTAACCCTGAAGGCCTAGTCGCTGACCCTGAACCCCAACCTCTGACCCTGAACCCCAATCTCTGATCCTATGGTCTACTTTTATCACCCAACATTTACCAGCTAAACCCCGTATTTAGAGGGTCTTACAACCCTCCAAAACAACTCCACCATCTGGGAAACAACGTCTAAGCACATGAATCTCTAGGGGACATCCCACAGCCAAACCACAACACAGATCTGCTGGTGTCCCATCTTTTGTCTCCTTTGTGGTCCTTGGAATGGAACCCAGGTCCTTGAACATGCCGGGAAAGCACTCTGCCACTGAGCTATGGTCCCAGCTTAGTGTGGTAGCTTAACTCAGAATTCATGGGTCACCCTTGCTTATGTATGAAATCAGGAGAGAATGCCCATGTATACACTCAGATGCAGGTCAGGGTGCCTGCTGGGGTGTGGTAGCTAATCTTACCTCTTAGGTTATTGCTGGGTTCGGCTGGGGAGAGGTTGCTTCCCGTGCAACAGTGCAGCTGTGTGTGCAATGGATGTGGTATTACATGTACCTGAGCGTTTGAGCTGTGGGCTTGCGTGTGTGCATCTGAGAGCATGTTAGACACCCATCAGACACCATTTGAACCAAGGCTGTCTGTCACGTTTCAGGGTTGGACTACCCACCCCTGCTGCTTCTCATTGATCCACCTCTACCTAGGTCTTACATCCGCGGGAGAGAGGAAGTGTAGGGCTGCCCTGTGCACCTCCTGTGTCTGGGTGCAGATGTCACAAGCAACGGGAAGCAGTGAGGCAGCCAGAGGCTGGGGGAGGAAAAGTCAGAGACAAAGAGACGTTGCTGCCAAGTCCTCTCCTCTCCAACAGGAAGGGGGGGGCATGCAGAGAAACTGTGAATTTCAGAAGTTGAGCCAGGGACAGGTGGCCTCCCGTGCAACAGTGTAGCTGTGTGTGCAATGGATATGTTATGTACACACACCTGCGTGTTTGAACAGTGGGATTGTGAGCATGTTAGACAATAGCTATGACAGTCCCACCCCAGAACAAACAGCATAAACAAGATCGAACTCAAAACAGGCCTTCTAGGACTCCATGATCTGGTGGCAAGGCGGAGAGACGGGAAGGAGGGCGGCGAAGCAAAAGGCAGCAGTGCCCATGGTGTGGAAGCATGAATTGGCCGCCTTCCACACTTTTCATGCCAAACCTCCTGAAAGCCATCCTACCCCATCCAGTGGAATAGCAATCACAGCACAATCCCCAGCACTGGACCTGGCCCTTCCGTGGGGTACAAGGCCATTCCTAGTCCCAGGCACTGATATTTTATTGATTATGTAAGCGTCTGCAAATGATTGCAGATGGGGCATCAAAAAAAGTGCTATTCCTCCCTCTCTGCTTCTCCTTCCCGATCTTCCCAGGGAGCCCAGATCATCCTGTGTGGGCAGCTAGCATTTTCTTAGGTCACATGACAGCCCAGCAAGTGTCTTCATGTGCAGAACTCAGATTTACACAGGCCAGGTCCTGCTACGAGGAGCACAGGATGGGAAGAAGGAACACATAGCTTAGCTGCCCCCCTCATCAGACCATGAAGCTGTCATGGCTTCTGCTGGCTTCTCGGTTAGCAGCAGCACTGAATAAGTATGGATGCTCCAGGCATGGATGGTGGTTCTGAAGCCCCCCACCCCAAGAAAAATCCAGAGACAACCTAAGATGTGATCATCTCACCTGGTTTTCACTTTTCTTGTCCATGCCAAGGATATGATCTGCCTGGGACAGTTGGGAGGGATTCCTCACCCATCTCTGGAGTAGTGGAGGAATACTCACAGCCCAGTGGTTTGCAGGAGAAAGGGAAGGAAAGGCCAGGTGTGGGTGGAGTGTGAGTTGGAGGGCAGCCTGGGCTACATCGAGAGACGGTACCTCAAAAACAGCAACCAAAAGAAGTGCGGGAAGCACAGATTGCCAAGTAGACAGTTACCAACGCAGGATTCCACTTGAGTGAGCACGGAGTGCGCCGTGCGGGGGAGGAGGGCAGGGGCTGTGCCTGGCATGTAACCAGTGCTTGGTGAACACCCATAAGAGACAGCTCTGAGAGAAAACAGCAGGTATGGACCCAGGAGTCAGAGGAGCAGCAGTCAGCGTCCCAAGAGGCAAAAGGAGGTGCCTGTCACAAAGAATCTAGAAGGGTCTGGGTAGAAAGCGGGGAAAGGCCTTGGCACTGAGAACCCCCTCCAGTCTCTAGCAGACCCAGAGAACAGGTTATGACCAGTTGCCATCCCTTCTAGCTGCGTTTTTGAGAATTCACTAGTGTCTCCCTTTTGGTAGACACTCCCCTTTGCCTTGTTTTACATGAGGAAATTGAATCACAAGATTAAAAATGGAGGACCACCAGTTGGCAGGTGATGGGAGGGAGTGGCTTGTTCACCCAGGTCTCTGCCCAGCTGGATATAGGGTAGGGACAGGGTGCAAGACTCCGGGCTTGAAGGCGGCTAGAAGGAGTTTAAGCCAGATGCTGTGACTTGGGCAGAAGGCTCAGCCTGTGCCCTATATGCCCTACAGAACTTTATTTCCTTCTTCCTCATATGCTTTTTCTTTTTTTCTTCTGGTGTATGTTGGAGTGGTGCTGGAGTCGTGGAGGCTGCACTCCAGCCCTCAGCCTGAGCCATGTACACATGCTCAGTGAATGGGAAGATTCAAGGCTGACAGTGGAGTCACACAGAAGCAAGTGTCCCTTGGGAGGCAGGGGCCACATGGAGACAACCTACACCCCCACCTTTCTCTCAGCAGCACCCTAGGCTTGATCCAGACTCCCTCTTTTGCCCTCTCCAGGACACTTCGCTCCCCAGGCACCACAGCAGCTCTCAGGGTCTAAAGGTCATGTCCACTGTACAGATGAGTACATTAGAGGCTTGTTGGGACAAGCTCTGCCACATACCTGGCATCTGTCAGAGCCTGGGTTCAGTCCCAGACCTCAGTGAGTGGTGTCCTGTCAGTCATTCCAGCTGTGCCCAGTGCCCAGTGTACACATGCAGAATCTGTGAGTGAGTGAGCCAGCGAGCCAGTGAGTGAGTTAATGAGGTTTGTCCCATCCAGATCTTAATGGCACTTGGCTGAATCACGAAGATGGTGAGACCAGGAATAAGCCCCATTCCTCTTTCTTCCTTCAGGCCAGGAGCCATACATGGAGACCAAGTGGGAGAGGTGTGTGACAGCACAAGAAGTGGAGGCCCACAGAGGTGGTGGGGTCTGGATTCTGGCCTTATATTAGTCCAGGTAGCTGGGCTTCTGCTACCAGGCTACAGAAGACACCATGCAAGGCCAGCCCTGACTGCTCTGAGATGGAGCCAGGTGGTACCCAGGATTCGCCCCCTGACTAAGGCAAACCTACTCAAAACAGACTGCAATCCTCGAGGTTCGGGAAGTCTCACTCCCCCAGGACTGCTGTTCTGCAGGAAGCCAGCACTGACTCGGAAACCCGCTCTCTACAGCGCCAGTGATGGAAGTACTCCTTCCAACGCGTCTTAAAAATAAGATCATATATGTATAACTACATATATATATATGTGTGTATATATATATATACATATTTAGAGAAGGAATGTGACAGATGGATGGGTACTCGGCAGAGTATTTTTAATCCTGGAGTCAGGATTATGTAAGGATGGGGAGAGAAACTCGAAGGCAGGTGGTGAGTCATGTGGGGCAGGCTGGGAAGCAAGTCACACCTCCCTCCAGCTCCACCAGCATCTGCAGGTGCCAAGATTCCCCAGGACCACAGCAAGGAGGGAGAAGAGTGCCCCCCCATGCCCCAGGGTGGGAAGAAGAGCCTCCCAAAGGCGGGTTGGCTTCCTGGGGGCAGTAATGCGGGGTTGGCACACCTAGAAAGAGGAAAGGAGAGACAGGCAGGGGCCAGGCACCACCCAGTCACAAAATCTGAATCCTGGAAACACTTATCAATTTCCAGGAAATTGGAAAAGGCCTTGGAGATATTTTCGAGTGAGTACTTGGCTCTGAGATGCAGATTCTCTGGCGCCTTTCCCATCCTGTAGTTTGTTGAGGGGCTGGAGGTGGAGAAAGCCGAATGCTCTGTCCAGAAGGCACATGCAGAAGGGCCACCTGGGGGGCCAGCAGCTGGAAAGCTCTTCTCCAGGGTCATGAAGCCCTTTCTAAAGCCAACAAGCCTGTGTGAAAAGCAAGAGGCCTTGGGGTGATCTGCCAGGAAACACATCTTGCCTGGGAAGGAAGGGGAGCTAAAGATGGGTAAAGGGGAAGGCTGGGCGTGTCTGCTCCTAGAGAAGTTCCAGAAGAATGCCGTCTGTCGGAGAGTTTTGCAGAGTCATGTCTGAGGCAGAGATTGAGAGCCAATGGCAAAGAAAAGCTGTGGTCCTTTGGAATGCTCTCTCTGGGTGGTTTTTGATCAAGAGGCTCAAAGCTGCCACTAGTAGGCAGCCACGACCCTTCCTGTGCAGGAGAGCTCGCGTGTCTGTCCCCTGCCTTCTATGGCTCTCTACTTCCTTTTGCTGAATTTTGACGGTTCAAGGCATCGTGCCTCTCATGGAAGATCACAATCCACACATCACTCTATAAGACAAAGGCTACTGCTCACTACTTATAGGCGTGAAGACAGAGGCTGAAGGTCAGTGGCTAAATTGGCATTTGATCCCTGCTTGTGTGACTCCAAACTGCAGTCTCTAATTTTTAGAGTATAGATGTGTAAATCCTACAGGTATTACCATCCAGAGCTGACCCCTTCCCTTAGGTTGGACACCTACAGGCTATTTGGCTAAAGCCAAGAAAGGCAGTCCCTAGAGATGGATTCTATCAAGGTGCAGCTTCATTTCTCTCCAATTTAAGCCTAAGCAGGGCAAGAAAGTAAACTCCACCCCTCAACCCAGCTAGGAATGGGTCAGCTGCAGCTGCTGCCCTGCGTTGTTACTTAGAGCCCTTGCTCATTTGTTGGGGAAGGGAAGGGTCAGGAACGGGCAGCTGAGGGGGTTTCTCCTACTCAGGAGGCAAGACTGTTCACTTCCAAGCAAGTAAAGCTCTGTGATTCCCATTGAAGAGAACTGAAGAAAGGCCCACGAAGACTTAGTGCATAGGGGGAAGTCTGGGCGTGGCCTGGCCTCTGGGCTGAGCATAGCTGACCTCCAGCCCCAGCTCACACTGCAGAAAGAGGGGAGAGATTGGGAGGGTGGACTGGGACAGACAGAGCACACAGGGAAGGGTAGTGGATGCTAGCCAGCAGGAGGAAGAGATGGTGGAGGGATAGAAAACCAGGAACAGACACCGCACAGTAGCCTTGGAGGTGTGAAAAGCTGGACAGGCAAAAGAATAGCAGAGACCCTAGGGCCGGGCCAGCCAGCCAAGCAGGCGTGGAGGACATAGAAGTGAGCAGACAGTCCCTGTCTCTTAAAGCCTCCTGTCTAATCGATCAAAGGGCAGGAGAGAGGAGAAGTCTTCAGACATGGCCCTCTACCCCTACAACAAGGCAAGGCAATTAAACAAAACCCCTAACACTGGTGATTTTGGAGACGTTGAAAGAATCCTAGAACTATCAGCAACCCAGAGAGGGAGGATGGGGGATGGGGGAGAAAGAGAGAGATCATCAAAGAAATGGCCTCAGAGAAGCCAGGCCACACCGAGGCCACCAGGGAGGCTAATGGCCAGAAGCTCAAGAAACAGAAGAGGAGTAGGAAAGGAGACCAAGACCAGGGGGAGAGAAAGCATGGAATCAGGAAGGTCAGAGTCCTGGATGGAATGAAAAATGTCTGCAGAAGCAGAGAAAGACACAAGACATCTAGGGACAGAGAAAGCAAGATAGGACAGTCACACAGTATGGAGTTGGGCTCTTGAGACCCTTCATCAACTTCAACCTCCTTAATTACCATGGGTTACTCTTGTGATCTTCCCTGACGGGCTCCAAGATTTGAAAGATATTTGTCTACCAAACAATCTGCATTTCATAAGCAATAATTAATTCGGCTTCCCATTTTTTATTCATCAAAGCTGTCAATAGCTGGCAATCAGCGCTCCAGATCAGCTTGAGAGTGCCTGTGTTGTCACGCTGGGTTGCTGCGGTGCCAGCCCCAGAGCCAAGGAACTTGCCAGAGTCACCAGCCTCGCACTGATCACAGACAGGTGAACGCACCCCTTGCGTTAAGTTCCAAGAGATGTTGCCAGTAGTTCAAAGGACATGGAGAGACCCTGCTGACTTCGCGGACCACCGGATCAGGGTCCCGTTTTCAGATGACAGTCCAGAATGTCCTTCTAAGCTGTGGTTGTTGGACTGCACAGCATGTTGAGTCTCCTTCCTCAGGAGGACAAGGCCAGAGATGAAACACACCTTCAGTTCAAATAATAATCTGTAGTCTTTAAGGCAATGGTTCTCAACCTGTGGGTCACGACCCCTTTGGGGTCAAATGACCACAGGGGTCTCCTAAGACCATCGGAAAACATGGGTATTTCCATTATGATTTATAACAGTAGCAAAATTCTATTTATGAAGTAGCAACGAAATAATTTTATGTTTAGGGGTTGTCACACTATGGGGAACTGTATTAAAGGGTCACAGCATCAGGAAGGCTTTAAAGTGACAGAAATCTCACTGACTTTTTGGAAAGTCAGGGTAGAATGATGGCAAGTTCCATACTAGCCTGGGATATGTAGCAGGACACTGCCCCCAATCAATTCATCCATCCATCTGTCTGTCTCTTCACCCATCCATCCATCATCAGCAAAAGAACACGATGCTTCAGCCTCGTTTCTGGCTGCTTGTCCTCCTTCCTGCCCACCTTCCCACCAGGCTCCTCATGTCCCAGGATTCTTTTCTCCTGGATTCCTATGCTTGGCTCACTATCCTTTTATTCTTCTCAGACATGTCTCTGAAGTCCCTCATTGTCTTCCAAACTGCCCAGAGCCATGCCTTCTCCAAGCTTAAGTCTCCAGCACTGAGAGGCTAGCCATTGTTTTGCTGCACTAGTTATTTGGTGCTAGCCTTGGGATCCCAGGACTTGAGGGCAACTACAGTTTCTCTGGAGGTAGCCCCAGACTGCCCAGATGCACCATTCATCCTGGGAGCATCTCATCCCTTTTTCCCCTTGGTTTCATCTGTTATATTTGAGTCCTCTGGTCACACGTGGAGACAGGTGTCTCCTTTTGTGTCATTCTGGCCCGTTGCAGCCCTGGCCGTCCTCTGCCTCCACGCCTGCAGAACTTTCACTGAGGTTTGCAGTGGCTTTTCCTGGGCTCTGAGTCGGAGATGTCCAGGTGGTGTTGGTTGATATTTGGTTCCTTGCTGAGCCTTACAACAATGTTCTCTCAAGGTCTCTGAAGACCTGTTGTCTCACACAGACTTCTCCTAGGGTCTTCAGTAGGTACCCAGGAAGGTATTACCCGCTGCTCTCAGGGATGCTTTCGACAAAAGCTGCCCAGCAGCTTTGGTTGGGAAAGACAAATACTCAGGATGCATTCTGGCCCCATCTCTGGCTCTTGCATCTTTCCGTTCTTCTTCTCATTGAGGTATTTACGCCCATTTTTTTTTTAAGATTTATTTATTCACTATGTATACAACATTCCTTCCATGTGTGCCTGTGGCCAGAAGAGGGCACCATATCTCATTACAGATGGTTGTGAGCCACCATGTGGTTGCTGGGAATTGAACTCAGGACCTCTGGAAGAGCAGCCAGTACTCTTAACCACTGAGCCATCTCTCCAGCCCACAGACTTCCCTCACCTTTGCGAGGTTCAGGACACCCATGGCTAGGAGCCAAGAGATAACAGACAAAGTTCTCATCCCCCAAACACCCATCAGTAGAGACAGCGTGGAAAGTGGAAAGCTTAGAGGACTGTCAGCAAACAAAGCTTTTTTGGATACATAGAGCCAGAAGGAAAGACCAGATCTAAAATGGGAATCCAGAAGAACCCTCTGGCAGACCAAGATCAAAACTGTGGGGCACAAATGATGCTCTTCAATCCTGTGGCCAGGGCTAGTGCTCCAGAACATGCTCCTTGCAGTGGTTACTAATCTTGGCATATGAGTGACAACCTGAGTGTCAGAAGCTCAGGGCAGGACTTCCTGACTTAGCCAGACCACCACCCCTTTCCTTGGCACCATTCTCAACAGAACCCTTCCCCGGTTAGCTTAAGCTGTCTACTATCACAGTCCGGCTATCTGAGGGAGTCTCAATTGTAAGATTGCCTCAATCAGACTGACCTGTGTACAGGTCTGTGGGACATTTTCTGTTACTAATTTATACAGGAAGGCCCAGCCTATTATGGTGCCTCCCCTGGGCAGGTGACCCTGGGTTAGATAAGAAAGGATGCTAAGGGGGCTGAAGAGATGGCTCAATGGTTAAGATCACTGGGTCCTACCAGAGGACCCAGGTTCAATTTCTAGCACCCACATGGTGGTTCACAGCTGTCTAACTCCACTTCCAGATGGCCTGACATCCTCATCCAGACATACCTGCAGGCAAAACACCAATGTTTATAAAATAAAAATAAATTAATTTAAAAAAGGGACTGAGTGTGAGCCAAAAGGAGCAAGGCAGTAAGCAAGTTTCTCCATGGTTTTTGTCTCTGCCCCTTCTCTCTCTGACCTCTGTCTCTTTGAGAACTGGTTGCCTTACCCAATGTGCCCCAAGCTCTCAGGTCCTACCTCTGCTAGCTCCAGCCACCTTGCCTTCCAGCCCTTAAAGGGAGGCTGTTTTTGTCTTAGGTCCCTAAAAGGCAAGGACTGCATTTTGGCTCTTACAGTACCCAGGCTGGTGATACAGTGCCTGGCATACGATTGGCAGGAACTCAAAAAAGCATTCAAGTTTCTGCTCTGATGTCCCTCAATAATGGGCTATAGTCAGGATGTGTGAGCCAAATAAACCCTTGTCCTTCCAAGCTTTCAGTGCTTATCACAGTAGCAGAAAAGCAAGAATGCAAGC